>OX451739.1:1143590657-1144157347 GCA_948472305.1 Vicia faba | reverse complement strand
ATTCTTAAAACAAAAAAATTACAGATATGTGATACTTTCATAGTTTTTTTCGTGCTTTTTAAACGTAAAATATTATATCAATAATTAATATAAAAAATTTAATAAAAATTTCATAGGCATTTGGAATTCATTTTTAAAAAGAGAATAAAAGATATACACTGACAATGTAAAATAATTTTATACTGTCAATTAATCACGACTATATTAAATGCCAAGTCATACTATTATTTTTAAATAAGTTATATGACATGGTTAAATAATAAGTTCTCATTGAATGATAGTGTAAAATTATTTTATACGGCCAGTATATTACCTTTTAACTCTTTAAAAAATTAAATACATTTGTGAAGAAATATTTATGAGAAAATACTCACATGGTTTTTAATAAATTTCTAACCAAAAACGTTTATGAAAAAGAAATATTTATTAGAATATAATTTATGACAACAATTTTTCAAGGTTTATTTTAAGCAAAAAGTCTTCCAAAAATGTCATTTTCTAAGGAAAATATTAAAAAAAAACTGATTGAATTATTTAATTTATTAAAAATTTATTTCTCCAAAGAGAAAATTAGTAATACTCCTATTCATATGAAAAATATTTATAATATAATGAAAAAAAGCATAACATAACTATTGAGAAAGACTCTATAAATTTAAAAATCAATGTAGAAAAACATTGAGAAATTACAGAGTCTTTGTATGGTTAGAGTTAATTATTTTGACTAGCTTTAAATTATTAGATGAACTCAATAAATTTTCACATGTCAATATATATGTAAAATTAGACATGTGCAGTGCATGTCAATATTTTGGTTGAAAAGTGATGAAATAACGTAGGAGAAGAAACAAGGCTTAGTTGCAGGAAAAATATAAAAAATATTTCCGTTGCCGGGACTTGAACCCGGGTCTCTCGGGTGAGAGCCGAGTATCCTGACCAACTAGACTACAACGGATTTGTACTTACTTCTGACAATTAATATATTTATTCTCACCTTCGATACTGTAGTTTATAACAGCATCAACAGAATTAATTAATAAGCTGTTACTTCGAATTTAATTTAATATCTTGTAGAATTGGAGAAAACAAAAATTTAATTAAATATAAATAGAGTAAAGCACGAAAATCATCTCAAATTAAATAAGTCTATGCATGAAAAGAAAATAATTTAAGACTAAGATTAAATGACAATTAAACAAGATAAAAGCAAAATAATGCAAAAATTCACTGCAATTAGATAATTTTTTCGTTAGATTATTTTTAAATATTTTAATTAATATTATTTAGACATTATATATTTGGATTATGTTTTTAGTCCTTATATTTGTGAAGTTAAAATTAATTAATTTAAGTTAGAAAATTAACTTTATTTTTTAATATTCTATCATTTGAAACCGTACTATCTCAATAATTATCTTTTAGGTTTGTTGTGTTTTTGTCTCATTCGTATTTGAAACGTTCCTATAACTCTTCTTTGTTTAAAGTCACTTACGAAGAAAAGGGAAAAATATTGCTCTGTTGGTGTGGTGGTTCTATTCAGTTTACTGAAAATTTGTGGTGGTCCCATTGAGACATTTTGAATGTGGTCCTATTGTTTCATTCACACTTCAGTTCAGGTTGATCCACTTGTTTACTAAATTTGTTAATTTTGTGTTGAGTATTATTTTAGGGTTTCTTAATCCATCATTTATATACATGTGTTGTACCACTTGTTTCACATTAGTAATGTTTAATATAATAATTGAGGTTTTGATTGTTTATTGTGATTTTTTCTTCTATTTTTTAGTGTATTTATATTGCATAAAATTGAGTGTACTTTGATTGCGTGTGTACCGTATTTGACTTAAATTGTATAAATTTGTCCCTAATTGTAATGTATATGAGATGAGGTTATTTAAGGTAGTGTTCTACACCAAGGGTTGTTTTGTAAAAGACCTTAATTTAAGATACGATGGTAGAGAAGTTTATGGATATAGTGGTAAGAATCCAGATTATTGGTCTTATTTTAAAGCATGTGACTTAATCAAGAGGATTGATTCAGAGTTTGATGTTGGGGTGTGAAAATATGATGGAAATATGATGGTGGTAGTTTTGAAGAAGATTAAAGATTCTTTAGCGATTATGGAGATGCATCTCAGTTAGTTGTGTTTGAATTCATAAATAATTGTGAAGTATAAATATTTACTGAGCCGAAACGACTTA
The DNA here is from genome assembly GCA_948472305.1 of Vicia faba. Lineage (NCBI taxonomy): Eukaryota > Viridiplantae > Streptophyta > Magnoliopsida > Fabales > Fabaceae > Vicia > Vicia faba. Next base: position 1,144,155,145 of record OX451739.1, on the reverse strand, counting down.
TAGGAGAGGCCACGTTTATGGATAACGTTAGAAAGAAAATGAAGGGAAAGAAATTTGATGAAGAGGTTGATAATTCTAGTGAGTCAAGCGATAAAACTGTGAAGGATGTACATTTTAATGATAGTAAGGATGAGAGGATGAATAGTTTTGATGAAGGCGTGGATGAAGGCGAACCTAGAGCTACACCTGTTATTGATGGTGATGCCATAAGCGAACCACCCAACAAATATTTTATCACACAAGAGATGGATAGGGAACATATAATTTAAGAAGACTATATGACTAATAAACTTGACAGTGGTGAAATTATGGCACTTGCAATACATATATTAAGATTGATGTCTCAACACAAAAAACAAAGTTAGGACAGGTGTTATAACAACATCTGTTGACAAAAACTTGCTAAAATAGGAGATTGTGCAAAGAATAAATTGCAGAAAATTAAACAACACAATCAATTGTTGACCCAGTTTGGTGCAATGTCACATACTCTGAGAGCTACACATTCAGGAAGAAAATTCACTATGATAGTCTTATTTTAAAGCCTAAACAACCCTAGTTTACAAATTCTTGCCTAATCACTACCTTGTGAAACTTCTATCTAGACATATTTTAGATATGAGATCCTCCTCTCACTTTCAATCACCTCAGTGATACCTACAGTCACACACACGTGACTAAAATGAAAAAAACCAAATAGAAGATTACACTTCAAATAAACAATACTTAGTTTTGCTTAAAAGCTTAACTAAGAACAATACTTAACTCTTTGCTTAAAAGCTCATGAGTTAGAAGAATCAGTCTACCTCAATGTATCAAAAGATACATGAGTGACATACAAAGAAAACACAAAGACCTTAAAAGACTCTCAAAACCCTAAACCCTTATATTGCACCCACGGTTTCTTAAATGTGAATGCTTGTTATGTTAGGTTTATCAAGTCCTTATTTATAGACTCTTGCAGAATGGGCTTGGATTCTTCAAATCAAATCCAATCTTCTATTTTAAATCAGCTGCAAGATTTTCACACAAAAATATGAACAAATCTTCAAAGTTTTCTAAAAAGTCTCCAAGATCCTTTTTATGAAATCAAATTAAATATGCACTTGTTCCTAATAAAATCTCATTGACATGCTCAAAATAATGAGATATATCCAAAAGGATCTCTCAAAAACAAATCAAATTTGTCAAGAGATATAATAGTAATGTCTAATATAACAGCTGCTGCTGTATAACGGGCCAAGATTTCAAGACATTTGTCCTAACATCTGTCTGATATACATGACAACAAAATATGTCATGATAGTTGGTCAAGATGTTATGGCATCTTGCTCAACATCAGTCCAGAACTATGTTTTAGAAAAATTTGTACCAAACCTAAAACCATGGATTTAACTATCTCCCCCTTTGTCAAATTTTGACTAAAACAACCAATGCACAATAACCCTGGAGAGATGAATAAAACCATATCACAAGTTACATGAAAACATGTAAACTTTGTACAAACTGCAACAGAAACATACATCATAGATTACATGCAGCTACAAATTACCATTTTCAAAAGGCAAATGTCCAGACATGTGGTCTGACATCACACATGACAACTCCTACACAACACAAGATCTAGACAAATCAAACATGTCTATTACTCTCCATGTCACACATGACCAAGACTCATTCTCAAAGGAAAAACCAGAAAACACCAGAAAATTCAATCTACCAAATATGAACTATCCAAGTTCACACATCAGAGGCACATGCAGCAGAAGATAAAACAACCTCACATCAGGATTTCCACATAGTTCCAACATATAAGATGTTAGAATATATTGTAAGACATCCTGCTCACAACCACATCAGCAGTACCAGCAGTAACGAACAAGCATGATAGACTATCATGCTCCTCCTAAATAGTTGCATATAGAAAAAAAAAACCATAATCACTACTCTCCCCTTAGCAGTAGTACAATCCTATCAGCATGTTAATCAACATGTCAAGATATGTGTCATAACATCAGGACAAACAAAACACACTAACACTTTACTCCCCATTTTAATAAAAAAATAGACAAAAATAGAGTAAATGTAAAACACAAATTGGAAGCACACACATTGCAGATGGAAAAAATAATAGCATATGGAAACACACAACAATAGATAGAAACATACAAACTTCAACAACTTCAGGTGGTCATCCACCTCTTGCCCCTATCAAAGATCCTCCTACGCTTCTTGGTGTTGTCACCATCCTTTCTACCAATAGAAATTTGTATAGGCTTATCATGCCTCAGAGCATAGAGGAAAAGCATAGTATCTCCTGCACTCCTCCATACCTATAATTTATATAATTCCTCAATAATATAAATTCCCAGCTCACCCCTAAGCTTTTTGTAATCTCAAGCCTCAACTCAACTTTAGTTTTGATGAAAGACAAACAAGCTAGTTTGATGAAAGACAAACAAGCATTATGGAAAGAAGGAAAAGAAGTTGAAATTAACTTAAAGTATCATTCACTCAAAGCTTCAAGGATCATGGCAAGCAATCAAGTATATCAATTCTCAATTGAACTACATTGATTAGAAATGCTCAAAAATGATATACACACTTGCCACATCACTTCAATTATATTTCAAAACAATTTTTAAGTTTTTCTCTGCTGTAAATCGATTAACATCTTGTGTAAATCGATTTACACATGCTTTTTCAAAAAACTGTTTGCTCTTGCCAGCAATCGATTTACAGGTTGTGTAAATCGATTGATCACAGAACAAACTGATTTTTTAACTCTTGTAAATCGATTGACACAACATGCTAATCGATTTACACTTCAAATTTTTTGAAATTCTGAACGTTACAAACACGTGCAATCGATTTGCATCTTATGTTAATCGATTTGCACATTGAAAATTTTGAAAAATCTGAACTGGTTTCAAGATATCCCTCACACCTTTTCTCCAATAGTTGCATGATCAAACATTGCATCTTGTCAAGTTTTTCAAACAGAAAAGTGTCCTTTTGGAAAGGTATCTTAATTACTATATATTACAAAATCTTTCAAATAAAAAACAACTCTTCTCTTATGCAATAAAATCTGAACTTTGTAAAATATTCAAACTTCATATTTCTTAACTTTTAAGAACAAAGATTTTCTGCACTTTCACACATATAAAGAACAAAAATCTTTGAGCATTATCTAACCATTATGTTTGAAATTCTGGTGTATGCCAGTCTTCAGATGTTATACTTGATGTCTAAACATCTGATATGACATAATAAATACACTGGAAGGTGGATATCCAATTTTTATGATTTAGTACTGAAGAGTAACATAAGCACAGTTTAACCAAGCTGTGCCAGACCTACTTTGAAGGTGCAGAGGATAGAACACCAATGTGCCTAATTCTGTTCATCTGTTGCACATGATCAGCAGAGAGTAAACAGCCTTTGCAGTTCTATTTCTTCTGCACAGATATCAGCATGATGTCTTAACATGTTCTAAGACATCATCTGTTACAACATTACAATTTTACCTTGATATACAACAAATAGAAGTATAAAGTGTTGAAGGTAAAAACACAAATCAGTTGTTGACCCAGTTCGGTGAAACACACCTACTCTGGGGGCATACCAAGCCAGGAAGAAGATCCACTATTAGCAATATTAATTCAGGACTAAACTTTACAAGTTCCCATCCTTCACTTAATCATCTACCCAGTGCAACCTATACCTAGGAACTCCTAGATAGAAACCTACCAGTTTCCATTCCTATTGTCGCAACAACAGAAGTCTTACTCCTACTCAAGAAGCAGTGCCCTCCCACTTGGTTTCCTACATTACAATGAATATGAAGTAATGCAGAAATACTTAGACTTGCTTCACAGCTTCATCCAAGAACACTCAAACTCTTACCTACAGGTTTCGAGTTACATACATGGTAACCTTGCCACAGACCGACAGGTTTACCTAACAAAACACCCCTAATGTTACATTGTGTGTATTTTTAAACCCTAGGTTACACTCTGCTATTTATAACCTATTACCTAACTCAGCAAGTTTTTCTCCTTGCTGTTACAACTCAGCAGCAAACTTCTCCTATAATCAAGGTCTTCAATCTTCTAGTTCCTAAAATGTCTCCATATTTAGAAACAGTATTTTCTTCAAATATTCTGATTGAATCTTCACAGGAAACGCCACATATATTCTCAGAGTATTTAGGTACCAGAACTGTAACTGAATTATCAATTCTGTTGGCGTGATGTCAAGTCAGATGTCCTGACATTACATCTAACATGTTTTCCTAGATGTTGAACTTTTTCAACACAACAAATAACCTCTTCCATAATTTAGATCACTTAGGATAGTTAGGTTATAAGTCACAGCTGTTACAAACATTCAACATATAACATCAGTACTTAGTTTCAGGCGCGATGTCACATGCTGATGTTGTGACATTTTACACAACATGTTGGTCTAGATGTTGAAATTCTGCAACACCACATATTAAAACAACAGAGGGGATCTGGGTAAACTTGCTTTCTTATTTGTTTTACAAATGAGGCCAACTCTCCAGCCAGGGCACTTACAATCTCCCCCTTTGGCAAATTTTGGCTAAAACAAATAAGTGCAAGTTGTATTTTGGGACCAGGCCACAACACAGTTGAGATGTTACAACATCTTGTCTAACATCTTCTTTTGTAGAGGCTGATGTCCTTTGAGCAAACAACAAACCTCTGTCGTCAACTGTGAGCAACTCCACTCCATCGATGCCCCAAGAGGATTTCTTTTCTCAAGATTATTACTTGTGATCATGTAACTCAGATCACAAGTCACAACTATCCTCTTAACTCAGAACACAAGACACAACCAAAGTTACTTACTTAGGGATCATGTTGCCTTCACCTGAGTCTTGCTGGACATTGCCGTGTGTTGCTTTCTCCTGAGTCTCGCCTGAGACTACTGGGTCCCTATCTTTCTCCCCCTTTTTGGCCAGAATTTGACAAAGACTGCCCATACAGATCCATACCCATGCACAATTTTCCCAGATGCTAACAAACTTCATATTGTTGAAACCCTCTGATGAAGAGAAGGACTAGAGAGAGTCTTTATAAATAATGCAATTTTGGCATAGATAGTAACGATCTTGGTACTTTATTCTGATAGTTTCAGTACCCTAGGACTGGTTTTAATGCAGGTACCTACCCTTGGGTTTGACCCTTTGACCATGTCAGGATGCCTTTTTAAAACAGACATTTGTCTTTTAGAACAAACTACTCCCTTGTCTTAGGATCCCCTTTCCAAGAAACATCGTTGGTATATTACACTCTGCATTAGTTATATAATACCTTTATTAGATGACAAGTTATCACCTAAACATTCCAGCTCACTAAACTGTTTCATAATGAGGCACAACAGCTCTGTTTTCTTAGTAGATGAAAACATGCTCAAATCCTATGTCGTCATGCATTCTGCTAATTTCAGATTAACAGCTTGAAGCCATACCATTTTCTCAAGGAGAATGGTTACTCCCTCTGAGTCATACAACTGTACACACGTGGATTTATTAATAATAATCCATACTTCATCCAATTTTCCTCCTGTCTGTAGTTTTAGAGGAAATTAGGAACAATGTCATTACCAATGTGATGACATTCGGTCAGACATAGTCTTCTTCAGTTTTGAACACATCATTCCAATAGTTAATAAGGTGTCACACTTTATATCCTACGAGTTTGACGAAGACCTTTTGTACAAACCAATACTCCCCCTGTTAGGGATAATCACTTCTCCTCATGAGAACAAGTAGGACACATTCAATACTCAGTTAGACCTTCAATACAGCTTCTGAGTAAAGTAAATAAGACCCCTTGATGAATGGAAAACATAAGACGCATCTTCATGTCTTCAAGAGCGCACCCTCTGTTCAACAATATTGTTTGAACGCATTCATACTGTGAATCAAATTTTCTCGATAATAATCAGCTGTCATATGTTGATTATCTTGATTCTCAGAATTCACTGTTTGATTATCAAATGTCACCTTCATGTTTATCAGTCTTCTTCCAGAGATATTCTGATCTTCCAATTGAAATTTGAACTTCAGGCTACAAGTTATCACAAAAGGCTTAGATACACTGAGACAAGAACATGTAACAACTCCAAAGAGCTGCAAAGAGACGATCCTTTTGGAGGATCTAATCTCAACTTCGTAGATCATCCTAACTTAAGTTGATGGGCCACTTCACCAAGCAAGAATCTGATGTTGAACCAAATGTCGCAGCATTATGTTATAACATCTAGTTATTGAATTCAGCTCCAGACTGATCCCAGTGACCATCATCAAGATCATGATGTCTTCTTCTTCTTTAAGTCTGAACATGTTTCCAGGAAACCTTTTCAAGGATCAAACAATTTTGCTGTCACCAAGGAGATAGATCTAAGGTATCACTCTTCCTGTGATTCTTCACAGGGTCTAGAAGAAGGAATGTTCCCACATCTTTAAGAACATCAGTTATCTTGAACTCCAAGGATAATCAGTTAGGTACTTGTACTTGTCACTAATAGCAGTTGATCATAGATCCTTCCCATTATTCAGTAAGATACTTTCACCATTTGAATACTTTGACATACTCTTCGTGTGTTAATATCTTCTTCTTGCAAGCTCTTTCTTTGAGAGACCAAAGAGTTGAGATATCTAGGTTGCCACCCTTGCCTCAAGAAAATAGAATTTTCTCTGAACAAACTCTACTTACTTCAACCGACTTGAGACTCCTTCCAGATCAGATTCATCATTAGGAATTAGAGAGATGAATCCTTCCTTGCAAATATGTCACACAACAACCAGAACCCATGTGACATAGGTCAACAGCTAGCTAAACACCAGGCTGAACTAATGTGAGGAGGTTAACCAAATCTCCCTCAAATATCCATGCATGTGCACAAACGTCTCGACATGAGAGATGACATCCCTACCAGATCTACTTAACTCCAAGAGCTATTCTTTAACCAAACTCTGAGTCTTCATATTCAAGACTCATGATCCCAATCTACTTCTATGAAGGAGCAATAGTGCTGCACCAACATTGGCTTTTATTAACCAGTGAGCTTATCTTTCTTCACACCATAGTACTTCAGGAAACAATTGCTCAGCCCTGATCAATGTCATATCTCAACCAGCTTTACTTCTAGAGTTCTGACTCCTAAAGTAACCTTCGGGAGTACACAGACATAGTTGTCTTTACCATTGTCAACTTTGCACACGCAGATGTCTCCTCTTCCAAGTCAGGAGTAGGTTTCAAACAAAGGTATCCCTTTGTTTGACACCCGAAACATATGCTCTTCAACTAGTAGCTACATCCTTGAAATTCTTCAAGGTCTTCATATAACACTAATCCGTGATTATGTGATTCTTATCATCCTGAACGAAGAACGTCTTCATGAGTGGACTTGAGAGGACTCGAGTATCTGTGACATCTTCAATAGTTTATGTTGAATTCTTGAGTACAATGGTCTTCAATCCACAAGAGGGGAAAAACACATCAGAGCTTGAGTTTTGTCAGGTATTGCACAGCGGAAGAACATAATACACCCCAATCTTTGCACACACACTCCACCAGACTAGCCTTCAAAAATAGACCAAGTCTGATTATGGTTCAAACCTAGCATGACTACTACACACAACTTCAGGCGTACACACATCCTTAGTTTGAAAATAAATCAAACCTGGAGCAGCTATCACACAACCATGCCAAATGCCAATCACCAGAAACAGGTACACACAATTCCTGTCAAGAATAGTCAATCCTCCCACTTCAAGGGACCATTCAGGGAAATAGCAAACCATTCCAGGTTACAATCTTCAGTACTACAATTGACCTTGTAGATACCAGAAAGTATCACCCATGGATCTCATCCAGAAACAGAACAGGATGCCCGCTCTGATACCAATTGAAATTCTGGTGTATGCCAGTCTTCAGATGTTATACTTGATGTCTAAACATCTGATATGACATAATAAATACACTGGAAGGTGGATATCCAATTTTTATGATTTAGTACTGAAGAGTAACATAAGCACATTTTAACCAAGCTGTGCCAGACCTACTTTGAAGGTGCAGAGGATAGAACACCAATGTGCCTAATTCTGTTCATCTGTTGCACATGATCAGCAGAGAGTAAACAGCCTTTGCAGTTCTATTTCTTCTGCACAGATATCAGCATGATGTCTTAACATGTTCTAAGACATCATCTGTTACAACATTACAGTTTTACCTTGATATACAACAAACAGAAGTATAAAGTGTTGAAGGTAAAAACACAAATCAGTTGTTGACCCAGTTCGGTGAAACACACCTACTCTGGGGGCATACCAAGCCAGGAAGAAGATCCACTATTAGCAATATTAATTCAGGACTAAACTTTACAAGTTCCCATCCTTCACTTAATCATCTACCCAGTGCAACCTATACCTAGGAACTCCTAGATAGAAACCTACCAGTTTCCATTCCTATTGTCGCAACAACAGAAGTCTTACTCCTACTCAAGAAGCAGTGCCCTCCCACTTGGTTTCCTACATTACAATGAATATGAAGTAATGCAGAAATACTTAGACTTGCTTCACAGCTTCATCCAAGAACACTCAAACTCTTACCTACAGGTTTCGAGTTACATACATGGTAACCTTGCCACAGACCGACAGGTTTACCTAACAAAACACCCCTAATGTTACATTGTGTGTATTTTTAAACCCTAGGTTACACTCTGCTATTTATAACCTATTACCTAACTCAGCAAGTTTTTCTCCTTGCTGTTACAACTCAGCAGCAAACTTCTCCTATAATCAAGGTCTTCAATCTTCTAGTTCCTAAAATGTCTCCATATTTAGAAACAGTATTTTCTTCAAATATTCTGATTGAATCTTCACAGGAAATGCCACATATATTCTCAGAGTATTTAGGTACCAGAACTGTAACTGAATTATCAATTCTGTTGGCGTGATGTCAAGTCAGATGTCCTGACATTACATCTAACATGTTTTCCTAGATGTTGAACTTTTTCAACACAACAAATAACCTCTTCCATAATTTAGATCACTTAGGATAGTTAGGTTATAAGTCACAGCTGTTACAAACATTCAACATATAACATCAGTACTTAGTTTCAGGCGCGATGTCACATGCTGATGTTGTGACATTTTACACAACATGTTGGTCCAGATGTTGAACTTCTGCAACACCACATATTAAAACAACAGAGGGGATCTGGGTAAACTTGCTTTCTTATTTGTTTTACAAATGAGGCCAACTCTCCAGCCAGGGCACTTACAATGTTACAGTTTGAATTGCTTACAAGAGAAGAAAGAAGAAACTTCAAAGAAGTCACTCTATGTGATCAACATCTTTCAAGAAATCATACTTCATAAAAACATACAAAGTGTAACTTATTTCCAGGATTGTTGGAATTAAGTATTAGATTACTTTTGTTCCTTGTTGTCCATTGTTGGAAACAAGAGGTATCTTTTGAGAGGATTGTTCTCATTAGACTTATTGGAAATCCAAGAGGGTGTTCTTGGTTATTTGTTAGGTTCTTTAGTTGATAAGACTAGGAAGAGTCTTGTAAAAGTTCTAACATAATAGTAAAATCTCTTGCGTGTTTGCAAGGGGACTGGACGTACTTCCGGGGTGTGGAAGGAACCAGGATAATTCTCCGTGTCTCTTTACTTTCTGCACTTTACAGTTTTTCAAAGCACTAAATCAAAACCAGAAAGTATAAAATAAGTCAAAAATCGACCACCACCTAATTCACCCCCCTCTTAGGCGCAATCTTAATCTTACAATTGGTATCAGAGCAGGTTATAGGTAACCTGCTCCTAGAGATCCAGAATGACTTCCGCAAATCATCAACCAGTTTTCAGAGATGGTGGTAGTAACAACAAGCCTCCTCTATTCTGTGGTGAATATTTTGACTTTTGGAAAATACGCATGAAGGCGCATTTAGAAGCACAAGGAGAGGAAGTATGGGATGCTGTTGAAAATGGTCCATTTATCCCGATAACGGTAATCAATGGCGTTGGGTCTGCAAAGCCCAAAACTGCATGGGACGATGATGATAAAAAGAAAGTTCTCTATGACAAAAGGCAATAAACCTTCTTCAAGGTGCACTCAGTATAGACGAATTTTTCTGTGTCTCAAACTGCAGAACAGCAAAGGAAATTTGGGATACCTTGGTTCAAACTCATGAAGGAACAGCTGAAGTAAAAAGATCAAGGCTAAATACCTTGAGTCAAGAATATGAACTATTTCGAATGCAGCCCGGAGAATCCATTCTTGACTTACAAAAGAGATTTGTGCATTTGACAAATCACTTAAATGCTCTTGGTAAAACCTTGTTAAATGATGAACTCAACTTGAAAATCCTTAGATAATTGACTAGGGAATGGCAACCAAAGGTAACGACAATCTCGGAAAAGAAGAGTCTCTCCGCAATGACTTCCGCTACATTATTTGGCAAAATTCAAGAATACGAAACGGAACTCGGTAGACTGGAAAAACATGAGAATCTAGAAAAGAAGTCCAAAAACATTGCTTTAAAAATTGATTCAAAGGAAGTGGTAAAAGAAGACAATCCGGAAGAAGATGAAAATTTCATGCTTCTTGTGAAAAGACTTGGGAAGTTTTTTGGCAGAAATGACAAAGGCGGATCTCATGCACATAAGAGAAAGCACTTCAAGAAAAGAGAAGCCTCCACATCAACACAAGATGTATCATGTTATGAATGTGGAAAGCAAGGACACATCAAGCCAAACTGTCCAAATCTCCCAAAGAAAAATGGATTCAAAGGAAAGGACTCAAAACAAAAGAAAGCCTACTTAGCATGGGAAGATAATGATATGAGCAGTTCATCGGAATCGGAAAGCGACGAATGTGCAAACTTAGCCTTAATGGCATCGCATCACTCCGACGATGAAGAAGAGGTTAGTAATGAATTTAATCTTTTTGATGATGATGTTCAAGGTGCAATTGATGAACTCTTGAAAGAATGCAAAAGTTTATACAAAAAGGTGTCAAAACAAGAAAAAGAACTTCTAATTTGTCTAGAAAAAATTGACACCATGACTAAAGATTTTGATCTTCAAAAATAGAATTTTATTAAAGAAAAGGAAAACTTTGCATGCTCCAAGTGTGAATCAAATGTCTTTCAAATTGTTCAATTGAAAAGAGTCATTGAACGATATGAAAAAGGACAAATAGGATTGGAAGGATTACTAAGCCAACAACGTTATCCAAATGATAAAAGAGGTCTTGGTTATGTGAATACTAAGAAACCAAGTAACAATCCCACTGTTTTTGTAAAGGCTAGTAATAGTTCCAATCCCAAGAAAGTAGAAAAGAAGCAAGTTGTTCATAATCATCAAAAGAAAAGGCTAATGTATCTAAAAGAAAACAAATTCCTAGATACAAGAGCAAATTTGTTCCAAATTGTTTTTACTGTGGTATTATTGGACACACACTCAATGCATGCTATATTAGAAATTTCAGTATGGCTAGTGGACATTATGCATGGGTGAAAAAGGGAACTAACTATGAAGGACCCAAGGCAACTTGGGTACCTAACAAGAAATAATTTGTTTTTGTAGGTATGCTTGAAATCCACATCAAATGTTTGGTATCTTGACAATGGATGTTCAAAGCATATGACAGGAGATGTACACCAATTTTCATATCTAGTACATAAAGCCAAAGGGTATGTCACCTATGGAGACAACACCAAAGGAAAGATTCTTGGCGTTGGAATAGTTGGCACACCTCCATCCATTCAAATTGAGGATGTTCTCTATGTTGAAGTATTAAAGCACAACCTTCTTAGCATAAGTCAACTTTGCGATAGAGGGTTCAAGATCAAATTCAACAAAGAAGAATTCCTTATTATGGATGAGGCAACCAATGAGGTAAAACTCAAAGGTATAAGATCTAACAATATTTTTATGATTACTTTAGATGATTTGTCTATGAAGGTACAATGTCTTATGGTAAACAACAATGACGCTTGGTTATGGCATAAGAGGATTGCTCACATTCACATGAAGCACTTGAACAAATTGGTTAAGCATGACTTAGTTATTGGTATACCAAAGATGAAGTTCATCAAAGACAAATTATGTAGTGCATGCCAAAAGGGCAAACAGACCAAATCAACTTTTAAACCAAAGAATGTGGTTTCAACAACAAAACCACTTGCAAAGGATGCATTTTTTAAAATTCGTCGAGAACTTGGAATCCTCGATGAACAAGATATATAAGGTGCACTCAATCCTTAACTATACCTTAATGTACATATATATGTGGTTAGACATTGTTTCAAATGTTAAAAATAATTATTTTTTAAAAATTTTTTCTTTAAGTAAATCGATTTACACCATATGTCAATCGATTTACCACTGAAGCAAATCATTTTTTTTTTAAATTTTTTTTTGTGTAAATCGATTTACACAATATGTAAATCGATTTACAACTGAACGAAAATTATTTTTTCATAAAAATATTCTGTGTAAATCGATTTAACCAAGGGGAAAATCGATTTACCACAGAATCTGAAGCATTTTCTGTGTATTTTCTCTATGCAATTTATTTTTTAACATGTGATACTTGTATGAGCTTTTAATATATTGGTCAAACTTTCATTGTCTCTCAACCTCCCACCTTACTATTGACCAATCAATGAAACCTTGACCAAATCACCAAATTAAAACCTCATAAAGACCTCACTTACTCTCTATATTATTTAAACTCACCAAAACTATCTCATAACACCAACACACTCTCTCACATAACAACACAAAGAACTCTATATCTCTCTTTTCAAAACCCTAACAAGATCCATGGCTCCCAAGAGAAAAGCCTCTGCCTCAGAGAAAGGAAAGAAGCAAGATACGTCAACATCTGAAAACTCTGCTCGAATACCTCTCGGATCCACAGCGGGACAGATTTATCAAGCATTTTCAAAAGAAAATCATCTCTGCTCCAAAGTTTGGTATGTTATCTACTTTTCCAGATGAATGCTTCTCGTTTCAAAGAGATTTCATTGCTTATGGTTTAGAACCATTAATATCTTCACATGGTTTCTATTACCCGGATATGGTTAGAATTTTCTACAGCAATATGTGCTATGACAACAACAAATGTTATACCTATGTCCTTGGAAAAATAATCCCTCTATATTCCAAAACTATTGGCAGAATTTTGAATATTCCATATTCTGGAAGTACCCTCTATGATCCAGAAGATGCTGCTTGGGAAAATTATCAGAAGCGAGAATTTTTCTATAGCATTGGAAGGCTATCAGAATCTGAATACCGTGCCAAGCGAATTCGAAGTCTTGGCGGGGTTATTCCAGCTAGGGACACATGGAGTGCTGGAAATTTTCATATTGATGATAGGTTATTTCACTATTTTCTGGTGTATATTCTGTTTCCTAGAGCAGGGAATCATTGTACGGTGACCGACCTAGAACTGCAAATCATCTATGCAAGGAAAAATGGAATTCCGGTTAATTGGGCAAAATTGATTGTGGTGCATATGCTAAAAGTTGCCGCAAGGGCCACCTTTCTACCATATGCATATTTCATTACAAGGATTATGGCAGCTTTTGATATAGATTTCACAGGATTTGAGCGGATTGAAATGGATCCAATCACCACTAGGATCTCCATCAAAAATGTTGATTCAAGGATGGGTGTTCATTTCAATGCTGAAGCAAAGACCATCACTTACATTGGAGAGGATGTTATCGGCGATGAAGGTAATAATGCAGATGAAGAAGACCATGAAGTTCCTCCTCCTGCTGCTTCTTCTGGTCCAACAAATCAAGATGTTATGGATTTCATGACGCAAAAGTTTGCTTCTCTCAATTCTAACATCAATGCTCGATGGACTGAGATAAATGACTCTACCTCATCTCGAATAAATGCTTTTCAGAATGATGTGAACCAACAATTTTCATATCTTTATTCACATCTTCATATCCCTCCATATGACCCAACCAATCCTGCACCTCCGCCTCCTCAATACACCGAACCACCTCTTCAACAACAATTTCCATATCAAGGACCTTTCTAAAATGTTCCTGATCAATGTTATTAAATTCTTGTTATAAGTATCATTATGGTTTTTGTCTTGTTGTATTTCAAGTGTTCGTTTTATGTATTGTGTTCTTAAACTTTGTTCGATAATTTTGAAAGTTTTTGTTTTTCATTCATGTTCCTGTACATTTCTTTCTGTTATAATTTCTTGTTGCATCTTTCCCTTCTTTTTGATAATGTCAAAGGGGGAGAATGATGTAATAGCACTTTATGGTTGTTTGTTTTCATTGTCTTTACAGAGCAAGCTTTCAAATCTTTTTCTCCATAGGGGGAGAAATCTTCTCAGGGGGAGAAAACACATTCTGCTCAAATTCTGATCAACACATAAAGGAAAATGGTTTGTCATCATCAAAAAGGGGGAGAATGTAATCTCAAGCCTCAACTCAACTTTAGTTTTGATGAAAGACAAACAAGCTAGTTTGATGAAAGACAAACAAGCATTATGGAAAGAAGGAAAAGAAGTGGAAATTAACTTAAAGCATCATTCACTCAAAGCTTCAAGGATCATGGCAAGCAATCAAGTATATCAATTCTCAATTGAACTACATTGATTAGAAATGCTCAAAAATGATATACACACTTGCCACATCACTTCAATTATATTTCAAAACAATTTTTAAGTTTTTCTCTGCTGTAAATCGATTAACATCTTGTGTAAATCGATTTACACATGCTTTTTCAAAAAACTGTTTGCTCCTGCCAGCAATCGATTTACAGGTTGTGTAAATCGATTGATCACAGAACAAACTGATTTTTTAACTCTTGTAAATCGATTGACACAACATGCTAATCGATTTACACTTCAATTTTTTTGAAATTCTGAACGTTACAAACACGTGCAATCGATTTGCATCTTATGTTAATCGATTTGCACATTGAAAATTTTGAAAAATCTGAACTGGTTTCAAGATATCCCTCACACCTTTTCTCCAATAGTTGCATGATCAAACATTGCATCTTGTCAAGTTTTTCAAACAGAAAAGTGTCCTTTTGGAAAGGTATCTTGATTACTATATATTACAAAATCTTTCAAATCAAAAACAACTCTTCTCTTATGCAATAAAATCTGAACTTTGTAAAATATTCAAACTTCATATTTCTTAACTTTTAAGAACAAAGATTTTCTGCACTTTCACACATATAAAGAACAGAAATCTTTGAGCATTATCTAACCATTGTGTTACAGTTTGAATTGCTTACAAGAGAAGAAAGAAGAAACTTCAAAGAAGTCACTCTATGTGATCAACATCTTTCAAGAAATCATACTTCATAAAAACATACAAAGTGTAACTTATTTCCAGGATTGTTGGAATTAAGTATTAGATTACTTTTGTTCCTTGTTGTCCATTATTGGAAACAAGAGGTATCTTTTGAGAGGATTGTTCTCATTAGACTTATTGGAAATCCAAGAGGGTGTTCTTGGTTATTTGTTAGGTTCTTTAGTTGATAAGACTAGGAAGAGTCTTGTAAAAGTTCTAACATAATAGTAAAATCTCTTGCGTGTTTGCAAGGGGACTGGACGTACTTCCGGGGTGTGGAAGGAACCAGGATAATTCTCCGTGTCTCTTTACTTTCTGCACTTTACAGTTTTTCAAAGCACTAAATCAAAACCAGAAAGTATAAAATAAGTCAAAAATCGACCACCACCTAATTCACCCCCCTCTTAGGCGTAATCTTAATCTTACACTTCTCAAACTGATTTTCATCAAAGGCTTTGGTGAAAATATCAGCTAGTTGTTTTTCAATGGCTATATGCTCCAGAGTAATCACTTTATCTTCAACAAGGTCCCTGATAAAATGATGATGAATGTCAATATGCTTGGTCCTGCTGTGTTGAAAATGATTCTTTCAAATATTAATAGAATTTAAATTGTCACAGTATAATTTCATGATATCTTGCTTGACATTATATTCCTTCAACATCTGTTTCATCCACATCAGTTGAGAACAACTACTTCCAGCTGTAATATACTCAGTTTCAGCAGTAGACAAAAAACACATTTTTGTTTCTTTCTAAACTAGGAAATCAGATTATTTCCCTAAAAGAAACATCCATTAGAAATGTTTTTTCTATCATCAACATTCACAGCCCAATCTGCATCACAATACCCTACCGGCATGGAATTTGAATCATGAGAGTATAACATACCATAGTCACTATTACCATTTATGTACTTAAAAATCCTCTTCACTTGATTTATATGACTTGTTTTTGGCTCAGCTTGATATCTTGCACACACACCCACAATAAATATGATGTCAGGCCTGCTAGCTATAAGGTACAACAAGCTACCAATCATAATTCTGTATAAGCTTTGATCAACGACAACACCTTTTTCATCTTTTGATAGTGTTAAATGAGTATGAGCATGTGTCCTTTTGTGACTTGAATTTTCCATACCAAAATTCTTTACTATGTTCTTGGCATACTTACTTTGAGATATGAAGATAGAGCCATCCATCTGTTTCACTTGAAGTCCAAGAAAAAATGTCAATTCACCAACAAGACTCATCTCAAATTTTGATTGTATTTGTTTGACAAAATATTCCACCATCTGGTCTGTCATCCCTCCAGACACAATTCTATCAACATATATTTGAGCAATCATATGTTTTCTATACTTATCCTTGACAAACAAGGTCTTGTTTATTCCTCATTTCCTATAGCCATTGTTGACAAAAAAATTTGTCAACCTCTTATACCAAGCTCTAGGAGCCTGTTTCAATCCATAAAGAGCTTTCTTTAGTTTAAACACATGATCTGGATAAGTAGGATCAGTGAACCCTTTTGGTTGTTTAACATATACCTCTTCATGTAAGTACCCATTCAGAAAGACACTTTTCGCATCCATTTGAAACAATTTAAACTTTAATAGATAAGCCACTCCTAAAAAAGTCTAATTGATTCAAGTATAGCAACTAGAGCAAAAGTTTCATCAAAATCTATCCCTTCAATCTGAGTGTAACCTTGTGCCATAAGTCTAGCCTTATCTCTGGTGACAACTCCACTTTAATCAGTTTTGTTCTTTTACACCCACCTTGTACCAATGACGTTTGCTTCACTAGGTCTAGGAACTATGTCCCAAACTTCATTCCTCTTGAACTGACTAAGTTTTTCTCATTGATCCAAAATTCATCAGTTAAATCCTCCTTTAAATTCTTGGATTCAACCTTAGAAACAAAACAAGAATTAGAAACAACCTCCCGTGATCTAGTAGTAATCCCTTAATCAAGATTTCTTATAATGAGCTCTTTAGGATGATCTTTCTGAATTTTTATTGAAGGACCATTATTGACTAAGTTGTTATCAGATTCAGCATTAGCAGTCTCAGTATTGGTATCAACTTATTCCATATTTTCTAACTGATCACCTATTTGGAATGATGTTCCAACATTGTCCTCAATATTATGATCATTGTCTGTGCTTGAGTCATCAACCACAACATTTATAGACTCCATCATGACCTGAGTTCTAGTGTTAAAGGCTCTATAAGTTCTATTATTTGTAAAGTAGCAAACAAATATTCCTTCATCCCTCTTAGGATCCATTTTTCTTCTTTGTTCATGATCATCCAGGATGTATTCATTTACTTCCAAAAACATGAAAGTACTTAACTGTGGCTTTCCTTCCTTTCCATAACTCATATAGAGCATTTGTTGTTCCAGTCCTTAAAGTGACTCTATTATGGATATAACAAGCAGTATTCATAGCTTCTGCCCAAAAATATGAAGGATAGAAAAACACAAGAAAAGGGGTTTGAATTGGGGTTTTCAAAAATAAAAATAGTATGACACGTTTGGTTATCCTGGTTCGTTTGAACTCAAACTACTCCAGTCCATCCTCCAGGGTAATTTTTCCTCTCTCAAACGAGTTCTTAATCCACTAATCAAAAATTTGATTACAAAATCATAAAGACTACCGTCAATGTCTTCTTGAGACTAAACCATAACTTGGTTTCTCAAGGAATTACAAAATGTGAATAAAAAATATGTACGAGAATGTTTCTAGAAAACTATATCACAACTGTGATTTTTACACAAGGTTAAATCACAATGAACAATATAATAGATAAAAGCTTTATGAATATTTCAATTGTATGCAAGCAAGTATTGTTTGATCACTCTTCAAAAACTCCTTTATATAGGTGAAACTCTAGATCCATTTAAGACATGAGAAGATGTTTTTGGAAGCTTGATAAAATGTTGTTAATGCATTTTCCAAAAATACAGATCTTGTCTGATACCAGCTGTTACTCCTGGATTTGTAATGAATGAAATGTAATGCATCATAACTTTGCTTATTTGAAATTTGATCAGAATAAAAATATTAACGTTGGGACTTTAGATCATCAGAGTAATGCTTCATCGTATTTTAGTTTGCAGCTTTGGTGCTTCAGAAGTTATAACATCAGAACTTCTTCTATTGAGTGTGATACTTTAATTTAGCTTGTACAGAAATTCTTATCAGATCTTCTTAGCGCAAATTATTAGCCTATGTGATACGGTGGGAGAACTGGCTTGAGGTTTTGTGTTTTGATCACATTTGTACGGATAACAAGAGTCGCCACCGACTTTTCTTTTATCTAAAAGGAAAGGTAAAAAAGCACAGGAAAGACCTTCCGAGATTTATTTTTCGGGTTCGGGGGGTAGATTATGAAAAGGGAAGGTATTAGCACCCTTTTCATCCATGGTTTTCCACGGGCTCTTAGTTACTCGCTAGATCACTTGCTTTTGTTTGAATGTGCTTGTGGTGTGGGTTTTGAAAGTATTTTGAAAATGTCTTTGCAATGGCTCTCGTCTCTATAAGAACGCGTACAAAGTTTTGTTTCGAAAAACAGTTCAAAGATGTGTTTGTGGAATGTGTTTTTGAAAGTGATTTTTGAAAAGTTGTTTTGCAATGGTTCTCGTCTCTATAAGAACATCTACATAATGTTTTGTCCTTTTGAAAATGTTTTGAGATGAAAGTGTCGGTGTAAAAAGGTTTTTTTTCGTGAGCAAGCGAGTAACTAGGAGGGAATCTACCTACTCGAAAGGCCTTAAATGTTCTTTTCTTCCTCCTTTAGATGTTGCTATCTTACCATTGATTTGGTAAGAAGCCCCATCGTTGGATGTGAAGGGACAGGCGCGGGTCAATTTTACAGTCATCGAAAGCAACTTATGAGACGCTTTAGCAATTTTCGTAAGGGACTAGATCGTTTTATCGAAGGCAACATCGAGGGACTACGATATTTTTTACTGAAGGGTCATTGCTAAAGTGTCCCATATTCGAGGGACATGACTGTGTTTCCGAGGCAACAAGCGAGGTTACCCTAGAGGTGCGCGTGTGAAAAAGTGTGTTTGATTCAAGTTATTTTGTCTTTGAAATTAGGTTATCTAGCGATTGTTTTTATGTCTTGCCATACACGCTTATTTACTATACAGTATAAGGAAAATAGTAAACTGCGGAAATTGTAATTCTACGCTATTAGAGTTTTCAGGAATGGGGGTACAAATTTACAAATGAGGATGGATCGAACGTGATTAAAAGTCAAAATAGCAAACAATACAACCAAAACGAATTCAACGATTAACTAAAATTATAACAGTCCATGAAATAAAATTAATTTGACAAAGTATAGAATTTTTTGGCATTTTTGGTTTGTGAGAAAATTTGAAAAGAAATTAAAAATCTATTTTATGATCAGCTAAAGGAATAAATCAAATGTAAGCCTATTTTTGTCTTTTAGGATTTTTTGTTATTTAAAAAAAATTAAATAAACAAAATAAAGCTTATGCACCAAATAATTAGTAAAATTATTTATAAAATTTTCCTAATTTAAAATTTAAACTAAACTAAATAAGAAAATAAATTAGTTTGGAAGTTTATATGTTTTAATTTAGCTAAATTCAAAGATTTATACTAAAGATTAATAAAGCTAGATCTAAACTACATTAATTTTAAGGTTACTACTAAAACTAAATTAATTACAAAATCACATCTAACCTAATTCAATCCAAAACTATTAACTTAAAATTAAATTAAATTATTTAACAAAAGAAAGGTGTGAGACAAGAAATTGGAGGGGAAGAATAACAATTTCGGACGGGCCTGCATGGTGACAAAGGAGGTAAGGCCCAAATGCCATCCAAACAAAAAAAAACTAGACAAAAGCTAAAAAAAAAGTTGTTGTTGGGGTAGACTGGATTGGCCTGGATCCGGATCCAATTAGAGGGAAGAAAAAAGTTTTTTTTTTTTTGAAAACCCTAATTGTGAGGGGAGGAATAGGCGCCGCTGGGTTTCCTTTTGTATGAGAAATAACAAGAAACAAAACAACATTCTCCTCTGTTATCACGCTCTAGAACAAATTTTTTTCTCCATTCCAAAAATTTCCTACTGGTTTCTAACCTCTCTCTATCTTTATCACACTCAAATCTTCTCTGTTCTCTAATCGAAACAACTCCCAATTCAAACCCTAAATGCATAAACTAGAAGAAATCACAGAATGAAGCAGTTGCAGTAAAGTTTGATGAACAAGGATATCGAAGAATAAAAAAAGGGGTCAACACAGTGGTGAATCGGATCTCTCAAAGGACTCAACCTCAGGTACAAACGAGATTTCTGTTTCTTTCTTCTGCTGAATCCATGAGTTATTTCTTCTTCAAATCTATACATTTTAGATCAGTCGTTCCATGTTATTATGTTCATTCTTATCTCTGTGGCCTGATTTGTATTTAATTGATTATACAGGGTTACAACATTTGATTTGGCTCATTGTTTTGGAACTGGTTTGGCAGTAACAACAATAACCATTGAAACGGCTTAGATGTTAGTTTGTTTTTTGATTTCCTTGCATGCTTATTGTCCTGTTTCGTGACATGCTCTTTCTGCCTCTCTGTTTTTTCTTTGGCATATTCTCTCCGCTGTGTTCACCAATTCGAGCAACAAAAAGAAAAAGATGGAAGCTCTCTCACTTGTCTCATGTTCTAATGGTAGTATCAATAATAATTACAATATGAAAACAATAATTTGGAAAAATTAAAGGGAAACTTACCTTGCTGTTAACTTTTCGTTTGACAGGGAAGAAGCTTCTGTAAACTTTCTCCTTTTCTATTTTTTTTTATTTTAAATTTTCTGAAGGGGCTATGTGTGGAAAATGATGAATACAAGTTTAGGATAACTATGATTTTGTGTGTGGTCTATTTTCTGTATGTTTGAAGATGTTGCTGCTGGCTTTTTGTATCTTGTTCTACTCTTGTCTCTGCTTGCTGTTTTTTTATAACAGTATGAGGGTTTTTTAGTTGGATGGAAAAAGTTGGCTCTTTCGGTATTTCTGTTGCTCTCTGTTTATATTGAATGAAAGAATGAGAAGATTGGGGGGAAAATTGGAGTTGAGTTTGAATTGTATTGGATACTGATTTATTGCTTTTGAGTGCAAGTTGATGTTTTTGCAATTTTAGTGCAACCTTGGACTGTTTTGGACAGGTTAATGGCAGGTTTGACAGTATGTGGAGCAAAACTTAGCATGTTTTGTTTTTTTGCAGGTTGGTTTGCTGGTTGTTTTGCAGGGATGCCAGTTTGTTTGTATGCGCACAACAATTTTGCACAGTTTTGGGATTGGTTATGTGGCCTAGGTGATATCTTTCCTTTTCATCTTTCCATGAAACAAAAGCCGTGTTCGTTTTTTTCTCAATATATTCTGAAGGGTTTGTATGTCTTAAGGAAAATGTGAGGCTGCTTTATTTGGTCAAGGTTATTTAGCAGCTGCTGTTCTATACTTTGCTTACAGTTGTTGTTTACTTGCTTGTTGCAGGTTGTGTTTGTTGCAGGCCTGTTGGTTTTGTTCTGTTTGCATATTTTGTTGTATCTACTGTAGGCCTGCCCCTTTTTTGTATTTGACTGATGCTGTTTACAGCCTGTTGCTTTTGTTGCAGTTTTGAGCAGTTTGTTGCTTTTGCATTGCACTGCTATTTTCTGTGATGCCTATTGTGTTGGGGTTGCTTGTTGCCTGCCTTGTTGACTTGCTGTTCTGGCTATGTTATTTTGCACGCCTTGGGCTGTTTTGCTTGTTTTGCCTTGGCTTGCAAATTTCTCTTTTTTTTCTTTCTTTTTTGTGAATCAAGAAGGGCAACTTTTCTTGTGATTTGCAATTGGGGAAAATGGATTGTGATGAAATAAACAAACATTCTGATTCCAAGTCGCGAACCCTAATGATGAATTATTTTTTTCACATATTATTTTGCTTGAATTTGCTAACTTTTCCTTTTCTTGTTTCATGAACGGCAAGCGAGGCTTGGATGCAAACAAAGATTGGATGGCTTACTTGAAGATGAAGACGAGGACTTGAAAAAGAGGCTTCTCTTTGTAAACTTGAATTTTTTTTGTAAACGACAACATTTGTAATTTTCCTTTGTAACTAAGAAATTTGTGATTTTTGTAAACAACAAAATTTGTAATTTCTCTTGCAGTGTAATAATTCAAAGAGTTAAATAACTTTGGCATGGTAGGATCTTATACAAATTTTGTATTTTTGAAATTCTCGATCAGAATATTTTAAATAAAATACTTCAATCTGGTAACTTGAATTCCAAATAATCACAATTGACTTTATAACTGCATTTCAAACATACTTGCACCTTGTACTCCAATTCCTAAACAAAATAAATGTTTTAAGAATGTAATTCAATTGGTAAACTTGAATCCAAAATCATGATTGTTTTAAATGATAGTCTTAATCTTCACATCTTATCCAAACAAACATGCTCTTAAGAACAATCGTCAATCCTCACTAAACTGTGGTTAAGAAAAATTCAAAATCAACAAATGCCTTGCAACGATTCAATAGTTTTAAAATCTTCCAAGCCCAATTTTCCTTCAATTCTTTGAAGATAAACCCATGAACTACATCACATATGACCATGACCAGAAATAAACGCCTCAAGGTCTTGTAATTTGGAGAAATCACAATTCTTAGAAATCAGACGACTGTTGTTTGAAATTAGGTCAAAATTCATGACGCGACTTCTAACGCATTCGAATTTTGGTGATCTTCTACGCGTAATCAGCTCTTGACATGTTAAGAGAAATTTGAGATGGCATCAAGAAGAATCAAACGCAAGGAAAAACGCTCAAAAATATTGAATAATAAATAAGTTACGATCGTTTGAATTTGTTCTCGCAAAAGGGCGATTTTCAAGTCAATGTAGTCGTTTTCAGTTATCTGGGCCATTGATTGAGCAAACTTGCAATGCGAGGTTTGAAAACTGACTTAAACAACCTTGAGGAGACATGAAGAACTATGAAGACCAATTGAAACCTTGAAGACTCAATTTCCTTTGAGAAATGCAAAACCCTAATTGCTGACTTATTGCCTAGGAAGAGAATCTGTCTGATCAACTTCTGAGCCAAATTAGGTATTTGAGAAACCCTGGGATAGCATCCTGAATGAAAAATGGGAGGGAAAATTTTGAGGTACAACAACTTCCCCTGTTCAATCTTCTTAAACTTGAAAAGTAAGATCGACATGTTCGTCGTTCGTAGCTTGAAAGTGGAAGATGATTGAACACTAGAGTGCCCAGAAATTTGCACTTGATGATGTGCTGGTTGATTGTGTAGGGAATGGGCTTAAAGATGCCATTTGGAGAGATGATGGAGAGTTGTCGGAGATGGGCTTATAGATGCCATCCAAAGGTGATTGTTGATAGAAGTGGCCGAAGTCTGAACTTGACTTCAACAGAAAAGAAATCAAAATAAACCTTTGGTCATTTTAAATTGGAACTAGCAGGAATCTTGAATGTTGTTTGATTGGAAAGAAATCAGAATAAATCTTGGGGCGATTTAAGATGAACCAATAGAGGTCTTGGATTAACTTTGATGGGGAATTATCAGAATAAATCTTGGTGCAATTTATCTGAACCAGGGAAAATTATTGGTGGGGAAGAATCAGAATAAACTGTTGAGAGGTTTAAACTGAAACAACAGATGTTCGGAGAAGAATCAGAACAAATCATTGAGAGATTTATCTGAACCAGCAAAAATCTAGATAAGAATCAGAATAAATCGTTGAGATATTTGTCTGAACCAGTAAGAATCTGGATAAGAATCAGAATCAATCGTTGAGAGATTTATCTGAACCAGTAAGAATCTAGAGAAGAATCAGAATAAATTGTTGAGAGATTTATCTGAACCAGTAAGAATCTGGAGAAGAATCAGAATAAATTGTTGAGAGATTTATCTGAACCAGCAAAAATCTGGAGAAGAATCAGAATAAATCATTGAGAAATTTATCTGAACCAGTAAAAATATGGAGAAGAATCAGAATAAATCGTTGAGAGATTTATCTGAACCAGTAAGAATTTGGAGAAGAATCAGAATAAATCATTGAGAGATTCATCTGAACCAGTAAGAATCTGGAGAAGAATCAGAATAAATTGTTGAGAGATTTATCTGAACCAGCAAAAATCTGGAGAAGAATCAGAATAAATCGTTGAGAAATTTATCTGAACCAGTAAAAATATGGAGAAGAATCAGAATAAATTGTTGAGAGATTTATCTGAACCAGTAAAAATCTGGATAAGAATCAGAATAAATCGTTGAGTGATTTATCTGAACCAGTAAGAATCTATATTTGACTTGTTGAAAATATTTGTCTGTTGGAAATTTGTTGATGATAATTTCCTGTCGATTGATTCTTTTCCTGAAAAGGTGAAGAGTTAATTGTATGCAATGCTATGACGTATGCAATGCATGGTATGATGTTGTTTTCTCAAAATAAATGAGGTTGCACTGTATGTACTTGTGTCGTCAATGCTATGCCGTATGAATGCAATGTATGGACATAAAGGTTATTCATGTCGTAGTGTTGTTGGAGTCGGGGAAAATAAATCCCTGAGTACTGTTGGGAAAGAGGAGTGTAAGTCTCTATACTTTGTTGAAGTTGGAAGCATTAATGGGTGAGTTTCCATTTATTAGAGAAATAAACTCTATTATAGAAGGGAAACTCCGTGCATTACTTGTGGACTTAGTGAAATCCTACTGCGGAATCCTAAGAAGCCTGGTGACTTTCACTGGGGAATCTTCAGAGTGGTAACTGGAAGTTTTTCTCCATCAAGGATGTGAGAGCACCTGATACCATTAGGTTGCGTATTGGAAATAAGTTAGAGATTCTGTAGTAGAATGTCTTTGCTTCTGCTCTTGCTGGGGAAAATACCTGCGAGGAATTTATGGAATAGCCTAAAGATATTGTCTTATTTCTTAAAGCCATTAATGATTGCCTTTCTAATTTCCGTTCATTTGTAAATAGTAATCACGTTCAAATGCATATGTTCAAAAATAAATCATTGGACGTTTTTGTAAACAAAACAACAGAAATAAAGAAAAACAAATAGTTTTGTACTTTCAAAAGGGATATCTTTGTATTAACTTGAATAAGTCTTTTTTGTACAACGAGACGAGCATTCTAGTAAGAGAATGTCGTCATAAAAAATGAAAATTGATACAAAGAAAAAGACAGCTATGTGAAGTAATCCCATGGTGTTCCTATTCTGCTATAGCCTTCATGTCTCTGAGTGTCTTGTCTACTTGTCGCCTCGGCGAAGCTGATTGGATTGATTAGAACCGTTTGAGCTGATTGGTCGATGGTGAAGATTGTCTGCAAGATGATCCAACGTGACATATTCATACGCCTTAACTCCCTAACTTTTGCCTGGACTGCCCTTTCGGGTTTTCGATCCACCAGGATACCCTTTTTTGCGCAAGCCGCCCTTTCAGGTTTTCAGCTTGCCATGTGTACAATTTTTTTTTTGTTTTTATCCCTAATTTTTGCCCGAACCTTTTGGTTCGCCGGGATGCCCTAATTTTTGCCTAGGTCAGTCGACCTAGCGGGTCCTTGTTCATGCGTAGTATCTTTTAACTATGTCCGTATTTACAGGGTGTGGGAGGTTGTCTCCATCCATAGTGGTCAAGATCATTTCTCCACCAGAGAATATGCTTTTGATTACAAACATTCCTTCATATGTAGGAGTCCATTTGCCCCTAGGATCACCTTGTGGAAAAATGATACGCTTGATTACCAAGTCACCGACCCGATATACCTGACGTTTGACCTTTTTGTTAAAATCTTTGATCATGCGTTTTTGGTACATCTGACCATGACAGATAGCTGCAAGTCTCTTCTCATCGATTAAGTTCAACTAGTCAAGTCGAGTCTGGACCCAATCTTCTTTGTTCAGCCCAGCATCCTTCATGATTCTCATAGAGGGAATCCGGACCTCAATATGTAAGACAACCTCCATGCCGTATACCAGAGAATAAGGTGTTGCCCCAGTTGATGTGCGAGCTGTGGTATGATACCCGTGGAGAGCGAATGGTAGCATCTCATTCCAGTCTTTGTATGTGACTGTCATTTTTTGTATGATCTTCTTAATCTTTTTGTTAGAAGCTTCTACAACGCCATTCATCTTTGGTCGGTAAGGGGAAGAATTGTGATGCTGGATCTTGAATTGCTCACACAAGGCGGTGATCATAGTGTTGTTTAGATTCGTACCATTATCGGTGAGGATTCTCTCTAGGATACCATACCGACAGATGAGATTCTGTTTGATGAACCGGGCGACAACATTCTTAGTAACCGAAGTGAAGGAAGTTGCCTAAACCCACTTTGTAAAATAGTCGATGGCCACTAAGATGAAACGGTGTCCATTGGAGGCCGCCGGCTTGATTTCCCCAATCATATCGATTCCCCACATAGCGAAGGGCCAAGGAGCCGTCAAGACATTCAGAGGAACCGGAGGTGAGATCGGTGGGAATGAGAACTGACTGTTTTGGAATGCTGGTTCGCGTTTGCGTTTGTTTTTGCAAAATGTCGCGGTAAGCAAGAGTCGCCACCGTCTTTTATTTTATCCAACAAGGGAAGGACAAAAGCACAGAAAAATTCCTTTTTCGAGATGTTTCTCGGGTTCGGGAGGTAGATTATAGAAAGGGAAGGTGTTAGAACCCTTTCTATCCGTGGTTATCCACGGGCTCTTAGGTACTTGCTCACTATGTTTTCAAAAGTTTGCTTTTCTTTGTAATTGTGGGTTTGAAAAGAGTTTTTGTTTGAAAGAGAGTGTAAGTGCGAAAAGTTTTGTTTTGTTTTTAAAGGAGCAAGTACTTAAGAACATCTACCTACTCAAAAAGGAATTAAACTGTGCAAATGTCCTTTAGAAAATGCTATCCCACTATTGAGGAGTAGGTAGCACCGTCGTTGGATTTTTCGGGTCAATTCGATTTAAGGGACGTGTGGCCACTAAAGCAATGTTAGGACGCCTTAGAGGTAACCCTAATGTCTTAGATCATTTTTCCGAGGCAACCATTTCGAGGCAACTTTGATCTTTGGACAAGAGAGCGACCTCTAAAACATCCTATACTCAATGACCACGTTCGAGGCAACCAAGTGAGGCGTACCCTAAAAGTGGCATGTGCGAGGGTGTCAATTTTCAGTTTATATTATCTTTGTACATGTTATGGTGAGCTACGGTTGGTTTTAAATTAAAGGTTAATCTTGTCACGCATAGCCTATTATTCAAGCATCTAGCAGTTAATGGTTGCGGAAATTTTAAATCTAAGCTATTACAAGGCGTCGGGTATTTACATCGCCAAAAACAAACCCTTAAAATTAAATGCGAAAAAGTAAATAAAAGCGGTAAATAAAATCCTAAGTTAAAACTATTACATCCTCGGAGCAATTAAAATATATGGATAAAAAATAATATGCACGCGAGAAAATTGAATCGGAACGTCCTAGGGTTTTGACCCTTTTTCTTTAAATAAAGCATATTTTTGGTCTTTTTTGAATTAAGAATTAAGTCTAAATTAATAATGGAATTAATTAAAAAAGAAAATATTTTTTGATTTTATTTTAATTAAGGAAATAAAATTAGAAAGGTAAAATTATATCAAAACCCTAATTCTAAATCAATTTTTATTTATTGCAAAAAATGTTAAGATTAAACCTAATTAAAACTAAATTAACTGGTTAATGGTTTATTTACAAAAATAATGAAATTAATGATGAAAATAATGTTTTTTTGATTTCTGGTTTTTTATATAAAAAAGGTTAATTGGTTAATTGGTTAATTGGTTAAACGGTAAAAATAACGCAAATTAAACAAAAGAAATATAGAAAAGAGAAAGAATAAACCAAAGGGGGTTTGGGGCCTAGAAGGGAGGTTGATTCAGCAATTCCAGGCCCAGATTCAATCAGCCTCGTTTGACTTTCAGATTGCCTGGGCGTTTGTTGACCAAGGTTCATGGTGAACCTCATCCTGGACCACTGGATCTGGATCTGGAACCACCTGGCGCATGGGTACCTGAGGCATATGGCGGACCATGTTCTTGCACGCTGCGTGGGATTACCTGAAAACAAAATATATTAAAGTTTTGGGGGACCTGGGATTCGAATCCAGGTCCCAATGGGGCCACCCACTAACGCCTTGCCAGCTGAGCTGTTGATGTTTCTTGTTATTGGGATAGACAACAAATATTAAATGAAAAACAAAATGTCAGGCCTGGAAATAATAAAAAACGCGCTAATGTTTTGAATAGACCAATGGCACTAAGACACGCCATCGTCTTCTTCACGAAGGCCTGGTTATTTACCTGCGGATTTCCATCCGCAGGAAGTTTCGTGGGACATCTCCAAAATCCATCCTAGGTCACAACAATACAGGTTACGACCATCATTGGATTCGTCTCCCTCCCCTGAACTCGTCCATGGCCATTATTGGCCTTAATTTAACCTGCACACAGAACACCTAAAAAACATACACAAGAACCCTAGGTTCTGGATAGGGGGTTAGCGGCCACAACAATCAAATCAAATAATGCAGAATTAATGTAAATTACATGGTCGGTATGAATATGCAAGAGATTTGGCACAAGGATGCAGAAAAACTGAGTTACGATTCTATATGTAGAGCAATGTTCATGGAGACTTACAATGTGTTATGGACAATGAAAAGGCTTCCTTTTGATGGGTATAGCTCCACTGGATGGCAAGGAAGAGAGCTGTGTTTTGCTTTTGGTCTGAATTCACCTCTAAACCAAAATTTGATCACCACTTTTTCAAGGTTTTTTTGCAAAACTGTTCTGGCCGTTTCCACAGAGTTTTTGTGCCTTCTCTTCGTCCTTTTTCTTTGTCTGCAGAGTTTCGTGTCTTTCCAGTGTCCTTTTTTCTCTGAGAGCATGAGATTTATATAGACAAAGGAATTTAGGTCAACATTTGTGTATCAAATCTTGGTCCATTATGATGAAGAGATTTGATTTGATTTCTTCATAAAGACTTGCTATATTTGATTCAATCACGTGCCAATCTATTTTCATGCGTTACTGCCAGCCTGTCATGAGTTGTTTGGGCCTCCAATATGATGGAAATCAAAAGCTGACCTGCCCCTTCAGATCCACTTCCCTTCGAATTTTCTCTCTTTGATAGCTTCAAAGTCCCAAATCGAATTACTCCAGCTTCAACTGCATAGCCCCTTCGATTGAGCCTCCCTCTGCTTCGATTGCTTGATTCGAAAAGGATCACCCTGGTCGAATCATCTCTTGTAGGGTTGGGAGCAAACAAGGCAAGCATCTGGCCTTTAATTCAAATAATTGAGTCCACAATCAGCATTTAATTATTTCTATATTTGCAAGGGACACATGCCATTGTGAACTTTGGGTGAACCTGGACAGGTTAGGATATGTGTTTTTACTTAGTCATGCCAGCCTACTTCATTCCTTCGAATCTGCCTTCTTTGCCAGCTTCAAAGTACAATTCGAATCTATTTAGAACATTCCCTATTAGACAACTTCTACCAGCCCTTGGCCTTGTGATGAGTCTAAGTGCTGATTCGAAGTGTTCAGAACTTCCTTCATCAGAGCATCTTAGATTAAGAGAAACTCTGCACTGAAATGCCATTCGAAGGTCATTTTGTTCTGATGTTCTTATTAAGGGAAACTCTGAAGTTCCAGTCGAAGGACACTCTGAAGTTCCAGTCCAAGGACCTTTTGAAATGCCAATTGAAGGGTATTTGTCCATAGACCAATCAAAGGGTTCTTGTTAAAATTCCAATCGAAAGACACTGTTACAATACCGATCGAAAGGTGCTTGTTAATATGCTAATCGAAAGGCCTTGTTAACAGGCCAATCGAAGGACCTTTGTCCAGATACCAATCGAAGGGTACTAATTGAAATATCAATCGAAGAGTCCTTTGCTACGCCAATCTAAAGATCTTGTTCATGCTAATCGAAGGACATGGTTAACATGCCTGTCAAAGCTGCCTTGACACAATGCTAAATCTAAGGATCCCTTAGCATGCCAATTGAAAGGCTTGGCCCAGGGTGCCAAACGAAAAGGTATTTCAGAATTCCAATTGAAGACCTTGACATAATGCCAATTGAAGTGCTTGTCCATAATGCCAATCGAAGTGCTTGTCCATAATGCCAATCGAAGCATTTTTGGAATGTCAATCGAAAGGCTCATTTAGAATACCAATCGAAGGGTCTTTCAGAATGCCAATCGAAGGGTACTTAAAGCACCACTCAAAAATTTTCTTTTTCCTTAGGCAAGGGTTTCTGGTAAACCATGCAGGGGGAAGACTTTGGAAAACATGAGAGGGCAAATTTTGGGGTGCAACAGTTGCCCCTGTTCAATTTTCTTAAACCTGAGGATATAGATTGGCTTTCGAGCCTTTTGTGATCCGAAGGTGGAAGATAATTGAACACTAGAGTGCCCAGAAATTTGCACTCGCATGGTGTAGTATCAGCATTATGATGTCGGGAATGGGCTTACAGATGCCATTTGGAGATTGTTGGTAGGAGGATGGGCTTATAGATGCCATCTGCAGGAGTGTCGATCACATAAGAGATTCCTTAGCGAGAACTCGCATACCTGTTGTTTGTAGAAGATTCCGCTGGGGAAGTCTAACTTTTGTTGAGATTTAGGAATTGACTCGTGAAGGAGTCTGGAATAAGTATCAGAATGTCAGCCATATCTGGTCGCATCTGAGCCGAGAAGGAACCTGGGTAAGGTTGCTTTGTGAGGAGTTTGGGTAAAACTACATCTGAACCGAGAAGGAACCTGGGTAAGGTTGCTTTGTGAGGAGTTTAGGTAAAACTACATCTGAACCAAGAAGGAACTTGGGTAAGGTTGCTTTGTGAGGAGTTTGGGTAAAACTACATCTGAACCGAGAAGGAACCTGGGTAAGGTTACTTTGTGAGGAGTTTGGGTAAAACTATATCTGAACCGAGAAGGAACCTGGGTAAGGTTTCTTTGTGAGGAGTTTGGGTAAAACTACATCGGGAAAGAGAAGGAACCTAGGTAAGGTTGCTCCAGGATGAGTCTAGGTAAAACTACATCGGGAAAGAGAAGGAACCTAGGTAAGGTTGCTCCAATATGAGTCTAGGTGAAACTACATATGAACTGAGAAGGAACCTAGGTAAGGTTGCTCCAATATGAGTCTAGGTGAAACTACATCAGGAAAGAGAAGGAACCTAGGTAAGGTTGCTCCAGGATGAGTCTAGGTGAAACTTCATTGGGAAAGAGAAGGAACCTAGGTAAGGTTGCTCCAGGATGAGTCTAGGTGAAACTTCATCAGGAAAGAGAAGGAACCTAGGTAAGGTTGCTCCAGGATGAGTCTAGGTGAAACTGCATCGGGGAAGAGAAGGAACCTAGGTAAGGTTGCTCCAGGATGAGTCTAGGTGAAACTTCATCAGGAAAGAGAAGGAACCTAGGTAAGGTTTCTCCAGGATAAGTCTAGGTGAAACTACATCGGGGAAGAGAAGGAACCTAGGTAAGGTTACTTTGTGATAAGTCCGTGTAAAACTTCTGGAGGAACCTGGGTAAGGTTACTTCGGGCTAAGTTCGTGTAAAACTTCAGGAGGAACCTGGGTAAGGTTACTTTGGGATGAGTTTGTGTAAGACTTCTGGAGGAACCTGGGTAAGGTTACTTTGGGATGAGTTCGTGTAAAACTTCTGGAGGAACCTGTGTAAGGTTACTTTGTGATAAGTCCGTGTAAAACTTTATGAGGAACCTGTGTAAGGTTACTTTGGGATGAGTTCGTGTAAAACTTATGGAGGAACCTGGGTAAGGTTACTTCGGGATAAGTTCGTGTAAAACTTCAGGAGGAACCTGGGTAAGGTTACTTTGGGATGAGTTCGTGTAAGACTTCTGGAGGAACCTGGGTAAAGTTACTTTGGGATGAGTTAGTGTAAAACTTCTGGAGGAACCTGTGTAAGGTTACTTTGTGATAAGTCCGTGTAAAACTTTATGAGGAACCTGGGTAAGGTTACTTTGGGATGAGTTCGTGTAAAACTTCTGGAGGAAACTGGGTAAGGTTACTTCAGGATAAGTTCGTGTAAAACTTCAGGAGGAACCTGGGTAAGGTTACTTTGGGACGAGTTCGTGTAAAACTTCTGGAGGAACCTGGGTAAGGTTACTTCGGGATAAGTTCGTGTAAAACTTCAGGAGGAACCTGGGTGAGGTTACTTCGGGCTAAGTTCGTGTAAAACTTCAGGAGGAACCTGGGTAAGGTTACTTTGGGATGAGTTCGTGTAAAACTTTTGGAGGAACCTGGGTAAGGTTACTTCAGGATAAGTTCGTGTAAAACTTCATTCAGAATTATATGAGAAAGGACCCGTGTAAGATTTTTTAGGATAAACCCGTGTGAAGCTGCATTTAGGAGAAACCCGTGTAAGATTTATTCGTGACGAACCCGTGTAAAGCTGAATTTGATCGTGCAGATAATTACTCTGTTTAGTTTCCGGAGTTAATCTTGAACTTGCTGGAAGTTGTTGATGATAACCATCTTTCCTGAAAAGGTACATGATTAATCGTATATGATGCATGACATGCATTGTATGATGAAGTTCTCAAAATAAATGAGATTATGCTGTATGCAATATGTATGCGCACGTCATGATGTATGAACATGAAATGCTATTGTGGTACGTCAGAGTTTGGGAAAATAAATCCCTGACTGTTGTTGGAGAATAAAGAGTTTCACTCGCTGGAGATAACGACCGAAGATGATTGGGAGAATAATCCTGCAGGAGAGAATACTTTCGCTGGGGAATGATTTTCCAATGGCGACTTCACTGGGGATAATTCTTTAGACTCTATTGGGGATAATCTTCCAGTGCTGGTGATAGATAAAATCTGCTTGGGGAGAATCTTACCGACCCATTCGTGGTTGCGAGCCTCAGCTGGGGAGAATTAACACCAATGTCCTTTTCTTACTCTGCGGGGAGTGTAGATGTTACTGGGACGCGGGCTGAGGATATGACAATGACTTTGCATTGAGACTTTTCTGCCCCTGTATCTGCGGGAGAAGGTGCCTGCGGATGCCTTGTGGATCGAGTATTATTCCAACCTATGAGGTGCTTGGTATCTTTTGATCGAAATGACAAGTCTTCTTCTGGTAGGCAAATGACGAGATGACGGGACATAGTTGTACGCTTTGATCCCTAACTTTTTCCTGGACTGTCTTTTCATATTTTCAGTCCATCGGGATACCCTTTCTTGCCCAAGCCGCCTTTTCAAGTTTTCGACTTGCCAGGTGTACAAATCTTTTTTGTTTTTATCCCTAATTTTTGCTCGAACCCTTTTGGTTCGTCGGGATGCCCTTATTTTTGCCTAGGCCTGTCAACCTAGCGGGTCTTTGTTCATGCACAATATTTTCTGACTATGTCCACGCTCTCAGGGTGTAGGGAGTTGTCATTGTCGGTAGTGTTGTGTTGCCATACTACCAGAAGATGTTCGTTTGATCATACAAGATTCGTTGCTGGAATTCATGTCCAATGCCCCAAGTGATTCAGATGGAGATCTGCCCCTGGCTATTTGACATCTTTAAGAGACTCCTTGAATCTTGACTTGACTGCCCCAGATGATAGACAATGCTCATGCCGTGCCCCTTGGTTGGAAGTGTTTCTTCCACTTGAGATGACCCTTTTTATTGAAAAGGTTTTTGTTCACTAGATATTCGTCGTCCGAATTTCTCTGCTGTTTGAACAAATAGTCATATGCAAACAATGTTATTTTAAGAATGCAAAGCTTATGTCTGTCTTTTGAAATTTTTGAAAATGCATTTTTTCAGTAAAACAGGCAAACTTTTTTTTGTAAAATGTGATGTCAACTCAGGATTTTACAGCGAGCCCTATAGGAGTCAGGATACCTTTTGTAACATTATGCTTTCGAACTAACCCGTGCTTCAGCTAGGACTTTTAAGGGTTATAACGTGGCCTGGTTCACGGTTTAAGAAACAAAGGATAAAGGCTCAAATTTTATTTGTACCCACCCGTTCTTCGTGATGTTCTTCGATCCTAAACTCAACTAATTGTGCATTTAGATCTTGTTTGAGTCTTTGCTCTGACATACCAGTGATGGTTCGGATACTGACAATTTATTTTGAACAAGCAATCCTTTTTATGAGAGTTTGTAGGATCTCTTTCTTTTTGATTGCGTTATCCCTGTCTTTTTGCCTGAACTGTTTCTTTTGTGATTACAGTCAGCGGGATGCCCCTGTTTTTTTTGTAAGTCTCCTTCATAGGTTTTGACTTAATGGGCTTTTATTTCTGAGAGATAATGACTGCCTGTCCTTACGATTATTTGGAACCATCCCTGTCTCTTGTTTTGGAAGGACTCCTTTGATGCCATTCATTGTGCACCTGGATCAACTGAGAGAACTACCCTGCCCCAGGTTATAATTAAGGGTTTTAATTCATGAAAAGAAAAACTCCAACTTATTTGGCTCAAAGGGGTTGACTAGGGATTATCTTCCTTATAACTCCACTGTTTAGGATTTGAAACAATGCCTGTACCTCATCAGCGGGGTCTATTCAAAAGCATACTGTAGATATTTTGATATCATTTTCGTCATCCTCCCTCTAAAGGCTTAGAGTTTTTTAATCGAGAGTTGAACATCACAAAAAGGAAATATGAAATAATTTAAGCATAGTGAAAACAATTAATTCAAAACAGACACGTGTAATGCATTAATGAAATAAAAGAGTTCGACATGATAATAATTGTTTGAATAAGCAAAGAAAAATACAACTTCAGAATTCAAATGAACAAAAGTGCTTTCAATCCTAGCCATGTTTTGGCAAGGGAGAAGTGATCACATTGGGAGTCTCAGGAGGGTCGAATTCGATCTCCTTAGCGTCAATCATATTCTGAATCTTGTATTTCAGTGCCCAAAAATCGTTAGTATCGTGCCCCGGGCTACCAGAATGATAAGCACACCTTGCATCTGGGTTGTAGTTAGGAGAAGAAGTCTTAGGGTTCAGATGAGGGTTTATCACCGTAATCAGATTCATCTTCAACATCTGCTGCAACGCTTGTGACAATGGCATGTTGATTTGGGTGAACTGCCTTTGAAGTCTTTCCCCCTTTGGCTGATTATTTCATTGTTGTAGTTGTTGTGTGCATGCCGAATTAGAGATCAACACTGCCCCCACAGATTGGTGATAGTCTGCCTGGCTACGCCTCTTCTGGCCGTGCACAACATTGGATTCCCTCTTTCCACCAAATGACTTCTTCTCTGTACTCGAAGAGGTATCTTTCTGGATCTTACCACTCAGGATCCCAGCTTCTACTCTTTCTCCAGTCAGAATCAGTTCGGTGAAACCCACTGACGAGTTGCCGATCAAATGATTGAAATAGGGACCAGACAAAGTCCCAAGAAACATATCCACCAACTCCCTATCAGACAGAGGGGGTTGGACTCTTCCAGCAAGATCTATCCACTTCTGAGCGTAGTCCTTAAAGCCTTCGCCTGTACCCATAGACATACCCTGAAGCTGAGTACGTGTGGGAGCAAGGTTGGCATTATACTGGTATTGCTTGTAAAAAGCAGCAGCAAGGTCCTCCCAGTTGCGGATGTTAGCTCCTTCCAGTTGACAGAACCATTCAAGTTGAGTCCCTGACAGACTATCTTGAAAGAAATGAACCCAGAGATTTCTATCAGCAGTATAGGGTTGAATCTTCCTCACATATGACCGGAGGTGTAGCTTTGGACAGGAAGCTCCGCCGTACTTGGAAAAGGCAGGTGCCTTGAATTTATGGGGAATCACCACCCCAGAGGATAGACCTAGATCTCCGAAGTCCAGACCGGGCACCTTCTGTATTTCCATAGCGCTCAAACGGTCTTCCAGTTGTTTGTACTTGTCCTCAGCAGGAGGATACTGTTCTTCATCATAGTCCGTCTTGTTGTCGGAGACTTTAGGGCTAGGAGCCCTCCTTTCTTGTGGACTATCTTTCCCTCCAGATGAGGTGGTCAGGTCAACTTCATTCTGCAGCCCGTTTCCAAACCTGCGTCCAGTGTTGAACATGAAGGTCATCTTTTTCTTCTTCTTTTTCTCTTTTAGAATC
This sequence comes from Vicia faba, assembly GCA_948472305.1. NCBI lineage: Eukaryota > Viridiplantae > Streptophyta > Magnoliopsida > Fabales > Fabaceae > Vicia > Vicia faba. The sequence continues at coordinate 1,144,118,642 of OX451739.1, read as the reverse complement.
AAGGTCTTCAGGTCCTGCTGACCCTTAGCCAGATTCATGAACAACTCTTGAAACTGGGCATTCTGGGCCTGGAGAGCCTTGATAGCTTGCTCAGTGGAAGGTTTAGTAGACATGGTGATTGCTGAAATAAACAGCAAAGGAGATGAGAAACCTGTAATGGTACCTGTAATGCAATGATATGTATGATATATGTATGCAATGTTTTCAAGGATCTCGCGGGGTAAACAAGAAACTGTTAGGATTTGATTGAAGAAACTTCGTGTAGTTAAGAGTCCTTCTTCAAGAGTCAAGCTCACCACATCGAGTGGGTCATAGCCCCTGACTCAAGTTATCATGTTTTGATCTCTAGACGACATTGGCTAGAGGAAAATAAATCCCCTTTGCCCCTTGCTAGACTTTGATTTACCATAACCTGCATCACAAACCCTTGAGATCCTTGAAATGGTTAAAGAAATGTTAAGGCATGATGTTATGATGTGTATGCTATGCGTTTAAGCAAAAGTGTGAGGTGATGTAAGTAAACCCTGCAATAAATCCAAATTATCGGATAAGGACTGTAAACAAAACCTGCAAGGAACTTGTTGTACCCCAAAATTTGCCCTCCCATTTTCTCAATAATTTCTCATCACAAAGCCCTTAGAGCTCAAGATCCAGTTAGGGTTTCATCTGCTCAAGACTTCTCCTTGCACTGTTGACCCAAATTAGGGTTTGTGTTTGCACAAAGATGTTTTGACCTAAAATGCCTAAGATGACTTTCATGCTTCATATTGGACTCCCAAGTTTATCCATACCAAGTTTCAAGTCTTGATTCCAAATTTTGCCCAGTCAATTGGACAGTTGACCTAGAAATCAACTGTATTGGGGAAAAATTCAACTGTGGCCAATTGACAGTCAAACCTCATGAAAATTGACCCACATCAACATTATGAACTCACATGGACCATTTGATCAAGTTTGGATCACAATTCCACAAGAAATTTGATCAGATCACCAAAAGGGCAAAATGGTCATTTTTAGGGTTTGACTGCACAAAGGCAATTTTTGACTAATTGACCTAGGCAATGGCAAACCAAGCTCACATATGGACTCAAGGACCCCATGGAATTGTCTTGACATACTCAACAAGTTCAAAAGATCCCAAATACACAAGATTGACAGTTGAATTTCCCAGTCAATTGATCAATTTTGACTGTATACTGAAAAGTCAAACTTTGACTTTTTGGTCAAAATCAAGTGTCAAGATTCATTTTTCATCAAAACATGCCAAATCATGAAACTTGTTCATCAAGAAATCAAGAATTGCAAATTAGGGTTTGAAATGAAGATTTTTCATAACTTAGAATTTTTCTAAGTTATGAAAAACCCTAATTTTTTCCTAACTTTGTCCCACTTTCTCACCAAGATGCATTTGGATTCAAGGAAAAGTCAAAACATGAAAGTTGTAGCCTATTGCAAAATCTACAACTTTGATTCACAAAGTTTTCCCAAAAGAAGCTTGTATCTCAAGTTAAATTTTTTGGAACAAGGGTACCAAACCATTCTTAACTTAGAGAAAATTTGACCTATTTTAGGCAGGATTTTTGCCTAACTTCAAGACCATTTTTCACATACTTCCACTTGGAATTTCAATTTTCATTTCAAAGATGGATTGTATTACACATTCTAAGCTTTCCAAAATGTCAAAGAACTCATCAAACAACCTCATGGTTAGAGAGAATCGAATTTGGAAATATGGAAAAAACTCACTTTTGTTATGGCCAATTTCCATGTTCATACACTTAGGCAATTTTCAAATCAGCATGCATTTCTTGATTACAGGCCCTAAATCCCTTTTTCACTCATAAATTTAATTCAAACTCTTTGTGCCAAGACCATATTCTATGTGTTCAAGCATTTCATAAAGGTTTAATCCCAAAGTAGAAAAAGCATAATGGCCATTTTTGCAAAAGTGGAACTTTATGTCAATTGGTAATCCAAGCAAGTACAGTGCATATCTTCTTGGCACAAGTTATTAGACTAATTACACTGATCAAGACTAAGTGTGCAGCACATTAGGAGGGACCTGCCTTGGCCTAAGAACCAACTTGACAACTTTTGCTTAAGTAAGAAGAAAGCTTGCATTTTGTACAACAACTCTCATCTCAGCAAAGACCAACCTAAGCAAACTTTGTCCTCACATTCCACACTCCCTAACTGACCTAAAGCACGACCAAACAACCCTTCATCCATCCCTACACAGAAAATCACAGTTTTGTGGCAAAACAGGGCATGTTCTGCAACTTGAATCCCACAACTCATTTCCATCGTGCATCTTGGCCAAAACCAGTTCAAACACTTTCCTTACCATCAATCCAAACTATCCAAAGCATCAGAAGTAGACTATAACTCCTCTAATCAGTTTGGCCATTTTCATTTCTTCCTCTTGCAGGTTAACTTCTGCAGCTTGATACAGAAGGTTTCAAGGTATACCAAGTATTGGAATAGCATCCTCACACTTCAAGCAAGCTGTACAAATCATCATCTTGCCCTGAAAACTCCTCCATTGCCAGACACGATTCCAACTGAACAGGTATATTCATGAACTTCTAACTCTCAATGTAGGCATTGTTAGCTCTAGGTTTGTGAATAAAAAGTGTTCTACTCATGCCCCTGAAACTGTACATACCTTTACTTTCCATTTATTTTGCATATGCTGTGAGAATTTAAGGTCTGAACATTGATAAAAAGTTAGGTTAAGGTTTGGGAATGGAGAAATTCTCTCTCATTTCTGAGAGTTAGGATGAGTTCTTTACATGTCCATAATCGTGGCTTGATGATTAACATTTCTTATGTTGTAAGTTTGTGCTAAAAGTCCAAGAATCCAGGTGTTTGAATCAGTGTTCCAAGCGCGCGTTTTTGACAAAGTTACTGGCCAGAGGTTGAAGAAGGTCCTTTGGGCTGGGCCTGTTCTATCTTTTCTTATTTGCACCCCATTTTTGCTTTTACACCTCTGTGGCCCATTGTGCTTATTTTCATGATTTTTTGACTTTTCTTTTTTTATTCTGACTTATTTATTTTTGCTAATAATATTAAAAATATAAAAAATATTTTTCACACTATTTTTGAATTTATTAGGTATTTGTTTGTTTAAATAGGTTTTGTACATAAACAATATATAAATACTATTATTTAGAATAACTAGAAAAAAATAATGTAAACACATTCATTTTCTGATTTTTTATTTTATTTTATCTTCTGAAAATATTTATATAAAATATACTTTTTTTATAAATATTAAATATTATTATTTTGTATATATAATACATATTTAGAAAATAATATAAATATATATATACTTATTAGAATATTTAGGACAAAAATACAAAAATATATACATTTTTATTTTGTTAATATTTGACATTAAAAATACCTTTTTTACAAACATACTTCATTTTTATTTTTATTTTTGTATATAATAAATAAATATTGTACATATTAATTAATTAATACATTTTACTTAATAAAATTAGGGTTTTGCCCTAAACATAAAAACTCCAAAAAATAATACTTTTTATTTTGTTTATTTGACATATAAAAATACTTTTTTTCCATACATATAAAAACATCTTTTGCATCTTGCATATTTATTTTATTTCTATTTAATTTGTGCAATTGAATATCTTGTAAATAATTCCAAATTGATGTAATAGCTAGGTTTAAATTCCTTGTCAAATACCCCCCATTTGAACATTTGTACCCCCCTTCCCATATTGTGTTGTAATAGCTTAGGAACCTTAAATTTCGCGCTTTAATGCTTTCTAAATATACCATGTTAGAATTAGGGTTTGTATGCAAATAAAAACAACAAAATAGTTTGACCTAATTTCAAGATAATCAAGCATGAAAATGGACAACACTAATCACACTTGCACCCCTAGGGTATTCCACTTGTTGCCTTCAATAATGGGCCATATTGCATGTTAGGTCTCTTTGGGAAAAACAAACACAATCAAATGATCATAGTCCCTCGATGACGCTTTCGAAAGTTGCCTAAAAAATGATCAAGTCCCTTAAAGGAAAATTGCCCAAAGATACTTGGCACCAGTGCAATTATGGTCTAAACGATGACCCGCACCCGTCCCTTTCACATCCTAAACACAAGATTGTCCACCAAATGCAATGGTGGAACAAAATTGTTAAAAAGGGTTAAAACATAGCAATAATCTTTGATAACTTTAGGGTAGATAGCTCTTAAGTACTTGTCAAACTTGCAAAACAAAAACACTTGCCTATTTTTCAAACCACACTCCACAAACACTTTCAAAACAAACTTTCAAAAAAAACCTTGAAACATCTTTTCAAAAAGACAAACACCTTTTGTAAAACATTCGAGTAAAGAATTGTTACAAGGGTAGCCTAGACAAGGCATCTTTTTCAAAACATTTTCAAAACCACGCACAAAGCACCATTTCAAACAATTGAAAACCAAGGCAAGTTGATCTAAGCAAGTACCTAAGAGCCCATGGATAACCATGGATAGAAAGGGTGCTAATACCTTCCCTTTCTATAATCTACTCCCCGAACCCAAGAAAATATCTCAAAGGTTTTTGCTGTGCTTTTTAAACCTTTCCTTAGGATAAAATAAAAAGTCGGTGGCGACTCTTGCTCAACCGAAACATTTGCGAAAACAAACGCAAAACCATAGTCAGTTCTCCTACCGTATCACAGAACTGGCGACTCTGCTGGGGAGAATTTTAAAAGTGGAGTAACCTTAGGGATTAGATCACCCTCTTGCATGACTAATTGTTTGATTTGATTGCTTTATATCTTGGCTCTCTTGTTTGGGTTTGCAATCCTACACCCGGATTTGGGGAAACATTCATAGATAGCAATACATTGTGGAAACTGTGCGGGGTATACCGACACGGTTGAAGCAATAGCTATATTAGTGCGACATATTTGTGAGTACCGGTAACCCTTGAGTTCAATCAAGGAGAGTACGAGGCCGCTGAGTGATGTCACTAAGCACTAATGACCTAGAACCTTACTTGACCATCTTGGCCTTTTATTAGGGGTAGTGAGATGACCGGCTTTGGTGCAGTCCGAAGTTGGTAGATACTCGATACTACACTCATTGAGGGTTGTTTTCTTGGAATATTTTGGTCGCTAGTTAAGTGGCTAAACCAAAACAATGAACGATGAAAACAATCCAATGATATTGAGCTCCTTAGAACCCGGTTACTATTTATAGGACAGGTTTTTAAGCCAACTACACTCAAGAGGGTACTTACCTATGAAACCTCATGCAAGCCTGAAACTAGGGTTTGGTGTGAATTGCTTGTACATATGTTTTGTGCATACATCATAAACATCATAAAGCATCATATGCATTCGCTAACCATTTTCAAGGGTTTAGATCTTCATCTTTGTTCTTGTTTTGTAGGTCATGGAAATTCCTCGCAGAAAAACCATCCAAGTCAACCTTGTGAGAATCCCTCCTCAACTCAAGGAGCTCACATCAAGAATTCCGGAAAGCTCATCCTTCAGTGAAAGACATGGTAGACTTCTCAGCTTAGTCAACACCAACATTGAAGAAGACATGATGAAAGTGCTATTCCAGTTCTTTGACCCGCTTCACCACTGTTTCACTTTCCCCGATTACCAGTTGGTGCCCACTTTGGAGGAGTTTTCTCAACTCCTAAGAATCCCTATCCTTAATCAACTACCCTTCAACGGTACGGAAAAGGAACCAAAGCCGGAAGATGTTGCTCGAGCTTTACATCTACAACCATCCGACATCAAGGGGCATTGGGAAACCAGGAGCGGCGTCAAAGGATTCTTAGCAAAATTCTTGTTTGAGAAGGCACAAGAATGCTGGAATTCATTGGACCTACAAGCCTTTGAAGAAATTGTGGCACTCCTTATCTATGGGTTGGTCTTGTTCCCAAATCCTGACCAGCTGGTAGATGTCAATGCCGTCAAAATCTTCTTGTCCAGAAATCCAATACCAACATTGCTTGGGGACATTCTTCACTCATTTTACACACGAACAATGAGAAAGATGGGTGTTCTCATGTGCTGTACTCCTCTCCTTGCAAGGTGGTTTATTTCGCACCTTCCACAATCTGTCTTGAAGAATGACCAAGGCTCAAGGTGGTCCCAACGGTTGATGACTCTTACTCACTCTGATGTACATTGGTGTTCTCGGTCCAGAGAAAATGTCATCATCGTCGATCATTGTGGAGAGTTCCCTAATGTCCCATTACTTGGCATTAGAGGGGGCATTACCTACAACCCTTGCCTAGCTTTGAGGCAATTTGGATATGCACGGAGGGATGGCCCTCACGACATGTTGATTCCTGACCTAGTTTTTGACTTCGACAATGATGCGCAAGGACTTCGCCAAAGATTCATCAGAGCTTGGGGAAGGCCCAACAAGGTTGATAGCAAGACACTGGGACACAAGAACTCCATCCCTCTTGAGCCTTATCTCCAGTGGGTACGAGCCCAAGCCCAAAGTCTAATGATGCCTTATCCTCATGTTCTCCCTGTGATTAAAGAGCCCGTCAAGGAAGGAGAGGTTCCCTACACCATCCTGTATCCTGACATGCCTACATCGTGGGAAGAAATGCAGAAGAGTTGGATTCAGCTCAAGGAGGAACGAAACACTTTTGAAGCCAGCTTCTACGCTAGTGAGAAGAAGGTTCTAGAGCTTACCCGCCGACTCCATGAGCAAGAGGCCCTCAACACCTACATCGCACCAAAGAGGATGCGCAATGTATTTTTACCTTGAGAAGTTGTTTTTGTAATATTTGGCCCATGGGGCATTTATGTACTAACAAATTTCTTCTTATTAATATGACGTGCGTTCTTTTTGTCTGCAACAATTTTGAATATTCTAAATCCTTGAATGCATTGCATACATAAGCATACCATTCATCATGTGCATAAGCAGGTCTCACGCCAGGTTTCCTTATCTGTCTGCTGTTTATTTCAGTAGGATGGATCTCGAGCAAACAGTCAAAGACCTGCAAGCTCAAAATGCATAGTTCCAGCAACTCCTGATGACCTTGGCTAAGGGTCAGGAGGATCTAAAGACCTTGCTGGGGAATAAAGACCCAGTGAAAAAGAAGAAAAAAAGACTCGGGGTGGCTACTTTAGGGAGAAGATTTGAAGGAGAGGCCAGGAGAGTGCTTGAATTTCCTCCTACCTCTGATGAAGGAACCAGTAAAGGAGGTGGGGCTGCGGTACCTTTCGAGTCCGATGTGGAAGAAGAGGAGGCCGAAGAGGATGAAGACTACTCTGATCAACAATACCCTCCGGCTGATGATAAATACAAGGGTTTAGAAGACTTGGGTTTGGTTGCCGGGATTGTGATTCCCCCAAAGTTCAAAGTGCCGGTTTTTGTAAGGTATGATGGGCTGTCCTGTCCAAAAATGCATCTCAGGTCCTACATAAGAAAGATCCAACCTTATACGGCAGATAAGAACCTTTGGATCCATTTCTTTCAAGACAGCCTTTCTGGGGCTCAACTGGAGTGGTTTTATTAGCTAGAGGGAACCAGCGTCCGAAACTGGGAAGACTTGGCCACCGCCTTTTACAAACAATATCAGTACAATTTTGACCTTGCTCCTACGCGTACCCAACTTCAGGGTATGTCATTGGGAACAGGCGAAGGATTCAAAGAATATGCACAGAAATGGAGGGATTTGGCTGGCAGGGTGCAACCGCCTTTAACCGACCGTGAGCTTGTTGATATGTTTTTGGGGACCCTATCTGGGCCATTTTTCAATCATCTGATTGGTAACTCTTCCGCGGGGTTTACCGATTTGATCTTAACAGGCGAAAGAATAGAAGCTGGCATCAAGTCAGGAAAGATTCAGAAGGGTGTCGCTGCAAGTGTTGAGAAGAAACCTTTCAAGAAGGAAACGGCTGTGGTATATTCTCATAGAAGAGCAGGGAAGACTGAACGCCGGCCAACTGTGGGGGCCGTAATGATTCAAAACCCTTCAAGTGAGCAGCCTCGCTATAACCAGTCCAGACCAAATCAACAACGAGTGGAACGGCCGCAACGGAAGTTCACCCGCATTAATATGACGCCAACGAAAGTGCTTCCCTATCTGTTAAAGTTGAATCTCGCCACTATCAAAGAGGCACCAAAAAATGTGAATACGTCCTATCCGCATTATCATCCTAATGCTAAATGCGCCTACCATTCTGACAGTGTCGGGCACGACACCAATGATTGTTGGGCACTCAAGCATAAAATCTAAGACCTGATAGAGGCTAAGGAGGTGGAGTTCGACGCTCCAGAGAAGTCGAACGTGATATCTGCTCCAATGCCGAAGCACGACCGAAATGTCAATGCCATTGAAGAAGATTTGTATGTTGCTGATGTCAATGATCTGATAACTCCATTGTTAACCATCAAGTTGAATCTGTTAAGGGCCAGGATCTTCCCGGGATGTAAAGAAGACTGCTATTGTTGTTACTCTCTGCCGTTTGGTTGTCCGTTACTGCAAAAAGGCATCCAAGGCCTAATGGACAGTCGACAAATTTTGTTTGAAAAAGTTTCTGCTATTCCAACCCATACTGAAGATGTCTCAATCATAACCATTCACGCCAATCTTTCCAAGGCCGTCAGAAAGCCTGTTAAGATTACACCAGCTACGAAATCTGTTCCTTTAAAGATAACAATGCCAGGGCCTGTCCCCTATGTTTCTGAGAAGTCAATACCATGGAACTATGGCGGTGACGTCTACTACCATGGTATCAAACAAATCGAAATAACTGAAGAAAGTTCAGATGATGAAGAAGCCAACATTGGTAACATTGCAAGCACGAGCAAAATCACCCGGAGCGGGAGAATATTTTCTCCAGAGATTTCCCCTCCAAGAGCAATCTTTGGACCCTCATCTACTGACAAGGTTATCCCTGCACCAATAAAACTCTCCGCTAGAACCCCATTGATTGAAGATGTCGTTGTTCCTAGTATTGTCCCTCCTACCGCTGCTGATAAAGGTAAGGGAATCCAAGATGAGCTCGTCAGGACGAGGGCTCAACCCTTGGTAATCCCGGAGACCTCCAAGAAAGAAATGGAAGAGATCTTGAAGATAATCAAAAGGAGTGATTACGATGTGGTAGAACAACTGGGGCAAACCCCCTCAAAGATCTCCATGTTGGCACTACTACTCTGCTCAGAAGCGCACGCTAAAGCTTTGATTAAATTCTTGAAGGCAGCCCATGTGCCCCAGGAAACTTCTGCAGATCAATTCCAAAATTGCGTGGCCAGCCTTACTGCGGACAATGGATTAGGTTTCTCTGATGCCGACCTAACTCCTAAAGGTAGAAACCACAATGATGCTTTGCACATTTCAGTCGAGTGCCTAGGAACTACTCTCGCACATGTCTTGGTCGACACTGGTTCGTCACTGAATGTACTGCCTAAGAAAGCTTTGGACCGACTAGATTGTGAAGGGTTAGAGTTAAAGCCGAGTGATATTGTTGTTAGAGCTTTCGATGGTTCGAAGAGGATGGTCCATGGGGAGGTTGATATTCCCATCAAGGTGGGCACTGAGGTGTTTAAATCTACTTTCTATGTGATGGACATCCGTCCGTCATACTCGTGCTTATTGGGTAGGCCTTGGATACACAATGCCGGGGCAGTCACCTCCTCCTTACATCAGATGTTGAAGTATCCTGTCAAGGGGAAGATCATTACCGTCCATGGTGAAGAGGAGTACATGATCAGCCACTTGAACTCCTTCCGGTATGTGGAGGTAGAGGGTGAGTTCATTGAGACGCCTTTCCAGCATTTCGAAGAAGTCCTTCCTGAAATAACAGTAGCAAAGTTGGCAGCTGAAGTACCGAGGCAGATGGCCAGGATGGCATCTCTGGAGGATGTAAGGGCCGCAATAAAGGAGGGGAAGAATTCAGCATGGGGGTAGTTGCCTGATATTCCACATAAAACAGACAAATTTGGATTAGGGTTCACTGCCGTGGGCCAGAAAGCTATGCGCCGTTCGAAGATTGGAAGAGCGCCAATCAAAATTTCTCCCTATGGAATCAACGCTTTGGAGGATGAAGACAAAGAGAGCAACATCGAAGAGTGGATTTACCCAACTGTCAAAGGAGGATTATGCAACTGGGAGGCAAAAGACTTTGTCCCCATCACTTTTATTCATCAGTAATTTATCTGTCAAACATTTCCTATTTGGTCTGTAATATTTATTTTCGAAAAATCCGTACACTATCTTTTTACCTCATGCCTTGCCCGGGGCATGTAGGTCCATTTGTAAGGGTTTTGATTATTTTTCATATCCATATGCCATGTTTAATGATTAATTGGATGTTTTTCATTTGATAAACTGCTTGTGTTCATTTTCTTTCCTTTTGCATTTTTTGTTTAAGGATGGCTATCCCTTACACACACCCACACTCACAAGTGCAGGTACCCATCCACTCCGGATTCCATGGGTGACTATTCTGCTATATCCTTCAATAACTCTGAAGATATGGTCAATCAAGCCGAGTATGAAGATGACGAAGGTTGTGAAGTACCAGGAGAACTAGCCAAACTTCTACAGCAAGAGGAAAGGGCCACCTTACCTCATGAAGAGTTGTTGGAGACTGTCAACTTGGGAACCGAGGAAGACCGGAAGGAGGTACAAGTGGGTGCCAATCTGGAACCAAGTGTCAAGGAGCGCCTGGTACAGTTGTTAAATGAGTATGTTGAAATCTTCGCTTGGTCTTATGAAGACATGCCGGGTTTAGACACAGACATCGTGGTTCACCGTCTCCCCACAAGAGAGGATTGTCCACCGATCAAGCAAAAAGTCCGTCGAATGAGGCCTGACATGTCTAAAAAAATCAAAGCAGAAGTGATGAAGCAATTCGACGCTGGCTTTCTGGCTGTTACGTCCTATCCTCAATGGGTCGCTAACATCGTGCCAGTACCTAAGAAAGATGGCAAAGTCAGGATGTGTGTGGACTACCGGGATTTGAATAGGGCCAGCCCCAAAGATGATTTTCCACTTCCACACATTGACATTTTGATCGACAACACAACTCAGCACAAAGTGTTTTCCTTCATGGATGGATTCTCGGGCTACAATAAAATCAAAATGGCCCCCGAGGATATGGAGAAAACAACTTTTGTCACACAATGGGGCACTTTCTGTTACAAGGTGATGCCGTTCGGGCTGAAGAACGCAGGGGCAACTTATCAACGCGCCATGGTAGCTTTGTTTCATGATATGATACATCATGAGATTGAAGTTTACGTAGACGATATGATAGCTCGGTCACAAACAGAGGAGGAGCGCCTTGAACATCTAGAAAAGCTGTTTTCCAGATTGAAAGAATACAAACTTAGGCTGAATCCAAGTAAGTGCACTTTTGGAGTTAGGTCTGGTAAACTTCTAGGATTCATTGTAAGCAACAAAGGCATTGAAGTCGATCCAGCAAAAGTAAAAGCAATACAAGAGATGCCTGCTCCCCGTACTGAAAAGGAGGTTAGGGGGTTCTTGGGACGCTTGAACTATATTGCCAGATTCATCTCTCATCTGACTTCTACCTGTGAGCCAATTTTCAAACTCTTAAAGAAAGATCAGGTAGTCGAATGGAACGACGATTGCCAAGCTGCTTTTGATAAGATCAAGGAGTATTTGCTAGAACCTCCTATTCTGATGCCACCCGTCGAAGGAAGGCCATTGATCATGTATCTGACCGTCTTGGATAACTCAATGGGGTGTGTTTTGGGCCAGCATGACGAATCTGGTCGAAAAGAGCATGCTATTTATTACCTTAGCAAAAAGTTTACCGAATGTGAGACTCGCTACTCACTGCTCGAGAAAACTTGCTGCGCTTTGGTATGGGCTGCTCGCCGACTAAGGCAGTATATGTTGACTCATACTACCTTGTTGATTTCCAAAATGGATCCTATCAAGTATATCTTCGAAAAGCCCGCCTTATCTGGAAGGATAGCTAGATGGCAAATGATCCTAACTGAGTATGACATCCAGTACACCACCCAAAAAGCTATAAAAGGGAGTGTACTAGCTGACCATCTGGCTCATCAAGCTATCGAAGATTATCAACCCATGAGATTTGACTTCCCAGACGAGGACATCATGAATTTGGACAACATTAAAGGTAACAGACCGTATAACGGACCCGAAAAGGGATCCCGATGGACCCTGTACTTTGATGGTGCTTCAAATGCACTTGGAAACGGTATTGGCGCAGTACTCATTTCTCCGGAAGGCTGTCACACACCTTTCACGGCCCGACTTTGCTTCAGCTGCACAAACAACATGGCTGAGTATGAAGCTTGCATCTTTGGTCTCAAGGCTGCTATAGACTTGGGGATCAAATCTTTGATCGTATTTGGGGACTCGGCTTTGGTTATCAGTCAAATCAAAGGAGAGTGGGATACCTAGCATCCTAATCTTATCCCGTACAAAGAACATGTCTTGATATTGCTGCCTCATTTCGAGCAAATTACCTTTGAGCATTTCCCGCGAGAAGAGAATCAGCTAGCAGCCGCTCTAGCTACAATGTCCTCCATGTTTAAACTCAACTGGGATAACGAGGCTCCCCAAATCACCATCGAGCGAATGGATGAACCTGCACATTGTCACGAGATTAATACCGAAGAAGTAGTGGAACAACCTTGGTTCCATGAAATCAAAAGGTATCTCCAGACTAGAGATTATCCCGAAGGAGCTTCCGTAAATGACAAGAAGTTCTTAAGGAAATTTGCTGCCAAATTCTTCCTGAGAAACGGCATCCTTTACAAACGAAGCCATGATTGTGTGTTACTCCGATGCGTAGACAAAGCTGAAGCAGAGTTGATCATGACTGAGATACACAGCGGCACATTTGGCACTCACTTGAGCGGGCATACAATGGCTAAGAAGATCCTAAGGGCAGGCTATTACTGGTCTACCATGGAAGCTGACTGCCATCAACATTCCCGTACTTGCCACAAATGTCAAGTCTACGCTGACAAAGTCCATATCCCTCCGGTTCCTCTCAACGTTCTGACTGCTCCTTGGCCATTTGCAATGTGGGGCATCGACATGATTGGAGAGATCAAGCCCACGGCTTCCAACGGACATCGTTTCATCCTGGTTGCCATTGACTATTTCACCAAATGGGTCGAAGCAGCTTCCTTCACCTCTGTTACTAAAAATGTGGTTGCCCGCTTCATCAAGCAAAATCTCATATGCCGGTATGGTGTTCCAGACAGGATCATCACAGACAACGGTACGAATCTGAATAACACGATGATCACCGCATTGTGCAAACAGTTCAAGATTTATCATCACAATTCATCTCCCTATCGGCCAAAGATGAACGGTGCTGTTGAAGCTGCGAACAAAAACATTAAGAAGATCATTCAGAAAATGACAGTCACTTACAAAGACTGGCATGAGATGTTACCGTTTGCTCTACATGGATACCGTACGACGACACGTACTTCAACCGGGGCAACACCATTTTCCTTGGTATATGGAATGGAAGCTGTCCTGCCTATGGAGGTTCAGATTCCTTCTCTAAGGATTATGAAGGACACAGGTTTGAATGAAGATGATTGGATTCAGACCCGACTTGATCAACTCAATCTGATCGACGAGAAGCGACTCACTGCTATATGCCATGGTCAGACGTATCAAAAATGGATGATCAAGGCCTTCAATAAGAAAGTCAGACGTCAAGTGTATCAAGTCGGAGATCTCGTAATCAAGCGGATTATCTTGCCGCAAAGTGATCCCAGGGGAAAATGGACTCCTACATATGAAGGACCATTTGTGATCAAGAGCATATTTTCTGGTGGTGCAATGATTCTGACCACCATGGACGGCGACGATTTGCCGCACCATGCGAACGCAGACATAGTCAAAAGATACTACGCATAAAATAACCCGACAAGTCGAAAACCCGAAAGGGCGGCTTGGGCAAAAATGGGTATCCCGGTGAACCGAAAACCCGAAAGGGCGGTTCAGGCAAAAATTAGGGATAAAAACAAAAAAAATCTGTACACCCGACAAGTTGAAAACCCGAAAGGGCGGCTTGGGCAAAAAGGGGTTTCCCGGTGGATCGAAAACCCGAAAGGGCGATTCAGGAAAAAGTTAGGGAATTAAAGCGTATGACTATGTCTCGTCGGATCACTTCAAAGACAATCTCTTCATCAACTAGTTCCAGGTTTCTCATCAATCCAGTCATCGGCAGACGAAGCATTGAATGGACAGATATTCAGAGTTGGGAAGGCTATAGCGGAATGGAATCCCATGGAATTATTTCACGCAACCATCTTTCTTTTGTATAAATTTTTCAATATTTACGACAAAATCCTCTTACTAGGATGATTGTCTCTTTTGTACAAATATACTCATAGAAAGTCAATACAAATACTTTTCCCAAAAATTTGTGTCATTTCCTTTTTCTTTCCTCTTGCACTATTTGTTTTATTTTGAGAAACGTCCAATGTTTTGTTAAATAGGCATATGCATTTGAACATAATCATTTCCTTATGAATCAAGAAAGAGGATTACTGATAGGTTGAAGGTGCAGTTGGATATCTTGATACCCTTTCAAAGGAAATCCCCAGGAGATTTGGAATCCATATCCCCAGCAGGTCTTGAAGCTTATCCCCAGTAGATTCTGGAAGCTTATCCCCTGCAGAGTACGGACGTCTCTCCCGAGCTTTATTCAAAGTTATTCCTCATAAGGGCTTATAACTGGGTTATCCTTAGGTAATTGCCACGGAAGATCGCACTCGGCAAATTTCTTCCTATCCCCAGTGGAGTTCATCAAAGTTCCCCAACATAACTTATCAATACAATCCCCCAGAGGAGTTTATCTTTGTTATCCCCAGCCAGAGAATCCTCCAGAACTCAATTCCCCTCAGAGTTTAAATCTCAGTATCCCCAGCAGAGCTAAAACTTCAAACTATCAATCCCCAGCGGAACCAGACTAGTGAACCTTCTCCCCACAGAAAGGCTTCTTACTAGACTAAAGATTCTCAGTCATACCTCCCCAGCATGAGTCTACCAGGTTCTAAAATCCCCAGTAGACATCATCAGAAATTCTCTTACCCTGCGAGTCACCAAGGAAATTCCAAGTCCCTGCAAGTGGTTCTAAGGCCCCTCGACGTTTGAAGGTCTGATATTCCCCAAGCAAATTTGAAGACTTTCAGTGTTCAGTTCCTCATTGTATATTCGAAGATTCTCCAGTGAAGATCTCCTCAAGACAGGGATTTCCCAGAAGATTGGTATACAACCCAAGCTCCTTATTCCCCAGCAACAGCCAAGGAATTGTTCTTCCCGGCAGCAGTCAAGATGCTTTTATCTTCAGCTATCTCGGATTCATCTATCCTTCGCAAGACAGCTCTTCAGCTTACATGCGTATTCATTTACATTCATATCATATAACATACGTTGCATCATGCATCATGACATTGCATACAACTAACTCTTTACCTTTTCAGGTAAGATCAGTCGACAGACAAAAATCATTATCTTCCGAGACACTTTTGAAAACAGTTTACGGACGCTTCCCAACAACGGATGCTGCTCTATTGCTTATTCAACTTCAAGATTTCTGAAAACAGTTCACGGGTTCTCCAAGTAACGGATGTTAACCTATCACTTGTTCAGATTCTTCTCAAGACTTCTGAAAACAGTTTATGGATTCTTCCCAACAACGGATGTTAATCTATCGCTTGTTCAGATGCAACTTTTGAAAACAGTTTACGGACGCTTCCCAACAACGGATGCTGCTCTATTGCTTATTCAACTTCAAGATTTCTGAAAACAGTTCACGGGTTCTCCAAGTAACGGATGTTAACCTATCACTTGTTCAGATTCTTCTCAAGACTTCTGAAAACAGTTTATGGATTCTTCCCAACAACGGATGTTAATCTATCGCTTGTTCAGATGCAACTTTTGAAAACAGTTTACGGACGCTTCCCAACAACGGATGTTGCTCTATTGCTTATTCAACTTCAAGATTTCTGAAAACAGTTCACGGGTTATCCAGTAACGGATGTTAACCTATCGCTTGTTCAGTTTCTTCTCAAGACTTCTGAAAACAGTTTACAAATTCTTCCCAATAACGGATGTTAATCTATCGCTTGTTCAGATGCAACTTCTGAAAACAGTTTACAGATTCTTCCCAACAACGGATGTTAATCTATCGCTTGTTCAGATGCAACTTTTGAAAACAGTTTACGGACGCTTCCCAACAACGGATGCTGCTCTATTGCTTATTCAACTTCAAGATTTCTGAAAACAGTTCACGGGTTCTCCAGTAACGGATGTTAACCTATCGCTTGTTCAGATTCTTCTCAAGACTTCTGAAAACAGTTTACAGATTCTTCCCAACAACGGATGTTAATCTATCGCTTGTTCAGATGCAACTTTTGAAAACAGTTTACGGACGCTTCCCAACAACGGATGCTGCTCTATTACTTATTCAACTTCAAGATTTCTGAAAATAGTTCACGGGTTCTCCAATAACAGATGTTAACCTATCACTTGTTCAGTTTCTTCTCAAGACTTCTGAAAACAGTTTATGGATTCTTCCCAACAACGGATGTTAATCTATCGCTTGTTCAGACTCTTCTCAACTTTTGAAAACAGTTTACGGATGCCTCCAGATACGGATGTCAATCTATTGCTTATTCAGACCCCAGTTCAGAGTTGGTCCT
The DNA here is from genome assembly GCA_948472305.1 of Vicia faba. Taxonomy (NCBI): domain Eukaryota; kingdom Viridiplantae; phylum Streptophyta; class Magnoliopsida; order Fabales; family Fabaceae; genus Vicia; species Vicia faba. The sequence goes on along the minus strand of OX451739.1, from coordinate 1,144,101,949 downwards.
AAGCTTGGACACCTTTCTGATACTCATTCCAGATGGCATCTTTAAGCCCATCCCCGACAAGTTTCTGTCACTCTTCCAGATGGCATCTTTAAGCCCATCTCCAAATGGCATCTCTAAGCCCATTCCCGCATCCATTGCTTTGACGAGTGCAAATTTAGGGGCACTCTAGTGTCCAATCTCCTTTTTCCCTCGAGTCACGAAAGGCAAACTTGCCAATCTAACTCTTCGGATTCAAGAAGATTGAACAGGGGAAACTGTTGTACCCCAAAATTTTCCCTCCCATTTTCTCAATAATTTCTCATCACAAAGCCCTTGGAGCTCAAGATCCAGTTAGGGTTTCATCTGCTCAAGACTTCTCCTTGCACTGTTGACCCAAATTAGGGTTTGTGTTTGCACAAAGATGTTTTGACCTAAAATGCCTAAGATGACTTTCATGCTTCATATTGGACTCCCAAGTTTATCCATACCAAGTTTCAAGTCTTGATTCCAAATTTTGCCCAGTCAATTGGACAGTTGACCTAGAAATCAACTGTATTGGGGAAAAAGTCAACTGTGGCCAATTGACAGTCAAACCTCATGAAAATTGACCCACATCAACATTATGAACTCACATGGACCATTTGATCAAGTTTGGATCATAATTCCACAAGAAATTTGATCAGATCACCAAAAGGGCAAAATGGTCATTTTTAGGGTTTGACTGCACAAAAGCAATTTTTGACTGTTTGACCTAGGCAATGGCAAACCAAGCTCACATATGGACTCAAGGACCCCATGAAATTGTCTTGACATACTCAACAAGTTCAAAAGATCCCAAATACACAAGATTGACAGTTGAATTTCCCAGTCAATTGATCAATTTTGACTGTATACTGAAAAGTCAAACTTTGACTTTTTGGTCAAAATCAAGTGTCAAGATTCATTTTTCATCAAAACATGCCAAGTCATGAAACTTGTTCATCAAGAAATCAAGAATTGCAAATTAGGGTTTGAAATGAAGATTTTTCATAACTTAGAATTTTTCTAAGTTATGAAAAACCCTAATTTTTTCCTAACTTTGTCCCACTTTCTCACCAAGATGAATTTGGATTCAAGGAAAAGTCAAAACATGAAAGTTGTAGCCTAATGAAAAATCTACAACTTTGATTCACAAAGTTTTCCCAAAAGAAGCTTGTATCTCAAGTTACAATTTTTGGAACAAGGGTACCAAACCATTCTTAACTTAGAGAAAATTTGACCTATTTTAGGCAGGATTTTTGCCTAACTTCAAGACCATTTTTCACATACTTCCACTTAGAATTTCAATTTTCATTTCAAAGATGGATTGTAGTACACATTCCAATCTTTCCAAAATGTCCATGAACTCATCAAACAACCTCATGGTTAGAGAGAATCGAATTTGGCAATATGGAAAAAACTCACTTTTGTTATGGCCAATTTCCATGTTCATACACTTAGGCAATTTTCAAATCAGCATGCATTTCTTGATTACAGGCCCTAAATCCCTTTTTCACTCATAAATTTAATTCAAACTCTTTGTGCCAAGACCATATTCTATGTGTTCAAGCATTTCATAAAGGTTTAATCCCAAAGTAGAAAAAGCATAATGGCCATTTTTGCAAAAGTGGAACTTTATGTCAATTGGTAATCCAAGCAAGTACAGTGCATATCTTCTTGGCACAAGTTATTAGACTAATTACACTGATCAAGACTAAGTGTGCAACACATTAGGAGGGACCTGCCTTGGCCTAAGAACCAACTTGACAACTTTTGCTTAAGTAAGAAGAAAGCTTGCATTTTGTACAACAACTCTCATCTCAGCAAAGACCAACCTAAGCAAACTTTGTCCTCACATTCCACACTCCCTAACTGACCTAAAGCACGACCAAACAACCCTTCATCCATCCCTACACAGAAAATCACAGTTTCGTGGCAAAACAGGGCATGTTCTGCAACTTGAATCCCACAACTCATTTCCATCGTGCATCTTGGCCAAAACCAGTTCAAACACTTTCCTTACCATCAATCCAAACTATCCAAAGTATCAGAAGTAGACTGTAACTCCTCTAATCAGTTTGGCCATTTTCATTTCTTCCTCTTGCAGGTTGACTTCTGCAGCTTGATACAGAAGGTTTCAAGGCATACCAAGTATTGGAATAGCATCCTCACACTTCAAGCAAGCTGTACAAATCATCATCTTGCCCTGAAAACTCCTCCATTGCCAGACACGATTCCAACTGAACAGGTATATTCATGAACTTCTAACTCTCAATGTAGGCATTGTTAGCTCTAGGTTTGTGAATAAAAAGTGTTCTACTCATGCCCCTGAAACTATACATACCTTTACTTTCCATTTATTTTGCATATGCTGTGAGAATTTAAGGTCTGAACATTGATAAAAAGTTAGGTTAAGGTTTGGGAATGGAGAAATTCTCTCTCATTTCTGAGAGTTAGGATGAGTTCTTTACATGTCCAGAATCGTGGCTTGATGATTAACATTTCTTATGTTGTAAGTTTGTGCTAAAAGTCCAAGAATCCAGGTGTTTGAATCAGTGTTCCAAGCGCGCGTTTTTGACAAAGTTACTGGCCAGAGGTTGAAGAAGGTCCTTTGGGCTGGGCCTGTTCTATCTTTTCTTATTTGCACCCCATTTTTGCTTTTACACCTCTGTGGCCCATTGTGCTTATTTTCATGATTTTTTGACTTTTCTTTTTTTATTCTGACTTATTTATTTTTGCTAATAATATTAAAAATATAAAAAATATTTTTCACACCATTTTTGAATTTATTAGGCATTTGTTTGTTTAAATAGGTTTTGTACATAAACAATATATAAATACTATTATTTAGAATAACTAGAAAAAAATAATGTAAACACATTCATTTTCTGATTTTTTATTTTATTTTATCTTCTGAAAATATTTATATAAAATATACTTTTTTTTATAAATATTAAATATTATTATTTTGTATATATAATACATATTTAGAAAATAATATAAATATATATATACTTATTAGAATATTTAGGACAAAAATACAAAAATATATACATTTTTATTTTGTTAATATTTGACATTAAAAATACCTTTTTTACAAATATACTTCATTTTTATTTTTATTTTTGTATATAATAAATAAATATTGTACATATTAATTAATTAATACATTTTACTTAATAAAATTAGGGTTTTGCCCTAAACATAAAAACTCCAAAAAATAATACTTTTTATTTTGTTTATTTGACATATAAAAATACTTTTTTTCCATACATATAAAAACATCTTTTGCATCTTGCATATTTATTTTATTTCTATTTAATTTGTGCAATTGAATATCTTGTAAATAATTCAAATTGATGTAATAGCTAGGTTTAAATTCCTTGTCAAATACCCCCCATTTGAACATTTGTACCCCCCTTCCCATATTGTGTTGTAATAGCTTAGGAACCTTAAATTTCGCACTTTAATGCTTTCTAAATATACCATGTTAGAATTAGGGTTTGTATGCAAATAAAAACAACAAAATAGTTTGACCTAATTTCAAGATAATCAAGCATGAAAATGGACAACACTAATCACACTTGCACCCCTAGGGTATTCCACTTGTTGCCTTCAATAATGGGCCATATTGCATGTTAGGTCTCTTTGGGCAAAACAAACACAATCAAATGATCATAGTCCCTCGATGACGCTTTCGAAAGTTGCCTAAAAAATGATCAAGTCCCTTAAAGGAAAATTGCCCAAAGATACTTGGCACCAGTGCAATTATGGTCTAAACGATGACCCGCGCCCGTCCCTTTCACATCCTAAACACAAGATTGTCCACCAAATGCAATGGTGGAACAAAATTGTTAAAAAGGGTTAAAACATAGCAATAATCTTTGAGAACTTTAGGGTAGATAGCTCTTAAGTACTTGTCAAACTTGCAAAACAAAAACACTTGCCTATTTTTCAAACCACACTCCACAAACACTTTCAAAACAAACTTTCAAAAAAAACCTTGAAACATCTTTTCAAAAAGGCAAACACCTTTTGTAAAACATTCGAGTAAAGAATTGTTACAAGGGTAGCCTAGACAAGGCATCTTTTTCAAAACATTTTCAAAACCACGCACAAAGCACCATTTCAAACAATTGAAAACCAAGGCAAGTTGATCTAAGCAAGTACCTAAGAGCCCATGGATAACCATGGATAGAAAGGGTGCTAATACCTTCCCTTTATATAATCTACTCCCCGAACCCAAGAAAATATCTCAAAGGTTTTTGCTGTGCTTTTTAAACCGTTCCTTAGGATAAAATAAAAAGTCGGTGGCAACTCTTGCTCAACCGAAACATTTGCGAAAACAAACGCAAAACCATAGTCAGTTCTCCCACGGTATCACAGAACTCATGTTGTCAGATAACAAGAATGTGCAAGTAGTTCAAGTTTGAAGGCACACAAGTCACACAAACAACCTTAAGTTTAGGCTGGCATAGAGTTTATGTATTACCCTCTTTCAGTTTCAGTTGGTTCAAAACCTGTCCTATAAATAGTAATTGGGTTCTAAGGAGCTCAATATCATTGGATTGTTTTCTATGTTCATCGTTTTGGTTTAGCCACTTAACTAGCGACCAAAATATTCCAAGAAAACAATCCTCAATGAGTGTAGTATCGAGTATCTACCAACTTTGGACTGCACCAAAGTCGGTCATCTCACTACCCCTAAAAAAGGCCAAGATGGTCAAGTAAGGTTCTAGTTCATTAGTGCTTAGTGACATCACTCAGCGGCCCCGTATTCTCTTTGATTGACTCAAAGGCTACCGGTACTCACAAATATGTCGCACTAACATAGCTATTGCTTCAACCGTGTCGGTATACCCCACACAGTTTCCACAATGTATTGCTATCTATGAATGTTTCCCAAATCCGGGTTAGGATCTATAGAACTCCGATACAAGCCCACAAAATTAAAAGCATACAAATCAATACAATTGAAAACACAAGTGATCTAATCCTAAGGTACACCTCACTTATATGATTCCCCAGCAGAGTCGTCAGTTCTGTGATCAGTGGGAATGAGAACTAACTGTTTTGGAATGCTGGTTCGTGTTTGCGTTTGTTTTCGCAAAATATCGCGGTAAGCAAGAGTCACCACCGTCTTTTATTTTATCCAACAAGGAAAGGACAAAAGCACAGAAAAATTCCTTTTTCGAGATGTTTCTCGGGTTCAGGAGGTAGATTATAGAAAGGGAAGGTGTTAGAACCCTTTCTATCCGTGGTTATCCACGGGCTCTTAGGTACTTGCTCACTATGTTTTCAAAAGTTTGCTTTTCTTTGTGATTGTGGGTTTGAAAAGAGTTTTTGTTTGAAAGAGAGCGTAAGTGCGAAAAGTTTTGTTTTGTTTTAAAAGGAGCAAGTACTTAAGAACATATACCTACTCAAAAAGGAATCAAACTGTGCAAATGTCCTTTAGACAATGCTATCCCATTATTGAGGAGTAGGTAGCACCGTCGTTGGAGTTTTCGGGTCAATTCGATTTAAGGGACGTGTGGCCACTAAAGCAATGTTAGGACGCCTTAGCGGTAACCCTAATGTCTTAGATCATTTTTCCGAGGCAACCGTTTCGAGGAAACTTTGATCTTTGGACAAGAGAGCGACCTCTAAAACACCCTATAATCAATGACCACGTTCGAGGCAACCAAGTGATGCGTACCCTAAGAGTGGCATGTGCGAGGGTGCCAATTTTCAGTTTATATTATCTTTGTACATGTTATGGTGAGCTACGGTTAATTTTAAATTAAAGGTTAATCTTGTCATGCATAGCCTATTATTCAAGCATCTAGCAGTTAATGGTTGCCGAAATTAAATTGCGGAAATTTTAAATCTAAGCTATTACAAGGCGTCGGGTATTTACATCGCCAAAAACAAACCCTTAAAATTAAATGCGAAAAAGTAAATAAAAGCGGTAAATAAAATCCTAAGTTAAAACTATTACATCCTCGGAGCAATTACAATATATGGATCAAAAATAATATGTGCGCGAGAAAATTGAATCAGAACGTCCTAGGGTTTTGACCCTTTTTTGATTAAATAAAGCATATTTTTGGTCTTTTTTGAATTAAGAATTAAGTCTAAATTAATAATGGAATTAATTAAAAAAGAAAATATTTTTTGATTTTATTTTAATTAAGGAAATAAAATTAGAAAGGTAAAATTATATCAAAACCCTAATTCTAAATCAATTTTTATTTATTGCAAAAAATGTTAAGATTAAACCTAATTAAAACTAAATTAATTGGTTAATGGTTTATTTACAAAAATAATGAAATTAATGATGAAAATAATGTATTTTTGATTTCTGGTTTTTTATATAAAAAAGGTTAATTGGTTAAACGGTAAAAACAACGCAAATTAAACAAAAGAAATATAGAAAAGAGAAAGAATAAACCAAAAGGGGGTTTGGGGCCTAGAAGGGAGGTTGATTCAGCAATTCCAGGCCCAGATTCAATCAGCCTCATTTGACTTTCAGATTGCCTGGGCGTTTGTTGACCAAGGTTCATGGTGAACCTCATCCTGGACCACTGGATCTGGATCTGGAACCACCTGGCGCATGAGTACCTGAGGCATATGGTGGACCACATTCTTGCACGCTGCGTGGGATTACCTGAAAACAAAATATATTAAAGTTTTTGGGGACCTGGGATTCGAATCCAGGTCCCAATGGTGCCACCCACTGACGCCTTGCCAACTGAGCTATTGATGTTTCTTGTTATTGGGATAGACAACAAATATTAAATGAAAAACAAAATGTCAGGCCTGGAAATAATAAAAAACGCGCTAATGTTTTGAATAGACCAATGGCACTAAGACACACCATCGTCTTCTTCACGAAGGCCTGGTTATTTACCTGTGGATTTCCATCCGCAGGAAGTTTCGTGGGACATCTCCGAAATCCATCCTAGGTCACAACAATACATGTTACGACCATCATTGGATTCGTCTCCCTCCCCTGAACTCGTCCATGGCCATTATTGGCCTTAATTTAACCTGCACACAGAACGCCTAAAAAACATCCACAAGAACCCTAGGTTCTGGATAGGGGTTAGAGGCCACAACAATCAAATCAAATAATGCAGAATCAATGTAAATTACATGGTCGGTATGAATATGCAAGAGATTTGGCACAAGGATGCAGAAAAACTGAGTTACGATTCTATATGCAGAGCAATGTTCATGGAGACTTACAATGCGTTATGGGCAATAAAAAGGCTTCCTTTTGATGGGTATAGCTCCACTGGATGGCAAGGAAGAGAGCTGCGTTTTGCTTTTGGTCTGAATTCACCTCTAAACCAAAATTTGATCACCACTTTTTCAAGGTTTTTTTGCAAAACTGTTCTGGCCATTTCCACAGAGTTTTTGTGCCTTCTCTTCGTCCTTTTTCTTTGTCTGCAGAGTTTCGTGTCTTTCCAGTGTCCTTTTTTCTCTGAGAGCATGAGGTTTATATAGACAAAGGAATTTAGGTCAACATTTGTGTATCAAATCTTGGTCCATTATGATGAAGAGATTTGATTTGATTTCTTCATAAAGACTTGCTATATTTGATTCAATCACGTGCCAATCTATTTTCATGCGTTACTGCCAGCCTGTCATGAGTTGTTTGGGCCTCCAATATGATGGAAATCAAAAGTTGACCTGCCCCTTCAGATCCACTTCCCTTCGAATTTGCTCTCTTTGATAACTTCAAAGTCCCAAATCGAATTACTCCAGCTTCAACTGCATAGCCCCTTCGATTGAGCCTCCCTCTGCTTCAATTTCTTGATTCGAAAAGGATCACCCTGGTCGAATCAGCTCTTGTAGGGTTGGGAGCAAACAAGGCAAGCATCTGGCCTTTAATTCAAATAATTGAGTCCACAATCAGCATTTAATTATTTCTATATTTGCAAGGGACACATGCCATTGTGAACTTTGGGTGAACCTAGACAGGTTAGGATATGTGTTTTTGCGTAGTCATGCCAGCCTACTTCATTCCTTCGAATCTTCCTTCTTTGCCAGCTTCAAAGTACAATTCAAATCTATTTAGAACATTCCCTATTAGACAACTTCGACCAGCCCTTGGCCTTGTGATGAGTCTAAGTGCTGATTCGAAGTGTTCAGAACTTCCTTCATCAGAGCATCTTAGATTAAGAGAAACTCTGCACTGAAATGCCATTCGAAGGTCATTTCGTTCTGATGTTCTTATTAAGGGAAACTCTGAAGTTCCAGTCGAAGGACACTCTGAAGTTCCAGTCCAAGGACCTTTTGAAATGCCAATTGAAGGGTATTTGTCCATATACCAATCAAAGGGTTCTTGTTAAAATTCCAATCGAAAGACACTGTTAAAATACCGATCGAAAGGTGCTTGTTAATATGCTAATCGAAAGGCCTTGTTAACATGCCAATCGAAGGACCTTTGTCCAGATACCAATCAAAGGGTACTAATTGAAATATCAATCGAAGAGTCCTTTGCTACGCCAATCGAAAGATCTTGTTCATGCTGATCGAAGGACATGGTTAACATGCCTGTCAAAGCTGCCTTGACACAATGCTAAATCGAAGGATCCCTTGGCATGCCAATTGAAAGGCTTGGCCCAGGGTGCCAAACGAAAAGGTCTTTCAGAATTCCAATCGAAGGCCTTGACATAATGCCAATCGAAGTGCTTGTCCATAATGCTAATCGAAGTGCTTGTCCATAATGCCAATCGAAGGATTTTTGGAATGTCAATTGAAAGGCTCCTTCAGAATACCAATCGAAGGGTCTTTTAGAATGCCAATCGAAGGGTACTTAAAGCACCACTCAAAAATTTTATTTTTCCTTAGGCAAGGGTTTCTGGTCAACCATGCAGGGGGAAGACTTTGGAAAACATGAGAGAGCAAATTTTGGGGTGCAACAGGAGGTACGTGCACTTTGTCAGCATAAGTCTGACACTTATGGCAAGTCCGAGAGTGTTGATAGCAATCTGCCTCCATGGTATACCAATAATAGCCTGCCCGCAGGATTTTCTTTGCCATTGTATGCCCACTGGAATGGGTGCCAAAAGTGCCTTCTTGTAATTCAGCCATGATCTTTTCAGCTTCAATCTTTTCTATGCACTAAAGTAATACAGAGTCATGATTGCGTTTGTACAAAATGCCGTTACTAAGGAAGAACTTAGCCGAGAATCTTCTTAAGAATTTCTTGTCATTAACTGAAGCTCCTTCTGGATATTCCTGAGACTTGAGATACCTTTTAACTTCACGGAACCAAGGTTGGTCCACTACTTCTTCAGTGCCGATCTTGTGACAGTATGCTGGTTCATCAATCCGCTCAATGGTGATCTGAGGAGCCCCGTTATCCCAATTAAGTTTAAACATAGATGACATTGTAGCTAGTGCGTATGCTAGCTGATTTTCTTCTTGTGGGAAATGTTCAAAAGTAATCTTCTCAAAATGTGGCAGCCATGTCAACACATGTCCTTTGTAAGGGATAAGGTTAGGGTGTTTGGTGTCCCATTCCCCTTTGATCTGACTGATGACCAAAGCGGAATCTCTGAACACAACTAAAGATTTGATCCCCAAATATATGGAAGCTCTGGGACCAAAGATGCACGCTTCATGTTCTGCCATGTTGTTTGTACAATCGAAGAAGAGTCTTGCAGTAAAGGGAGTATGACACCCTTCAGGAGATACGAGTACAACACCAATACCATTGCCAAGTGCATTGGATGCCCCATCGAAAAACAGGATCCATCGGGATCCTTGTTCAGGTCCGTCATATGGTCTGATCTATTCACAATTGTCTACTGCATGATGTCCTTATCGGGGAATTCGAACTTCACGGATTGGTAGTCTTCCACAGATTGATGGGCAAGGTGATCCTCCAGTGCACTACCCTTTATTGCTTTCCGGGTAGTATATTGTATGTCATATTCCGTCAGGATCATCTGCCATATTGCTATTCTCCCAGAGAGAGCAGGCTTCTTAAAGATGTATTTTATTGGATCCATTTTAGATATCAATAAGGTAGTATGGGTCAGCATATACTGTCTCATCCGGAAGAAGCCCATGCCAGAGCGCAACAAGTTTTCTTGAGCAGTGAATATCTTGTTTCATAGTCGGTAAACTTTTTGCTCAGGTAATAAATAGCATGCTCTTTTCGGCCAGACTCGTCATGCTGCCCCAACACGCACCCCATTGAGTTTTCTAAAACAGTCAAATACAAGATCAAAGGCCTTCCTTCGACGGGTGGAAACAACACAAGAGGCTATTATAAGTATTCTTTGATTTTTTCAAAAGAAACTTGGCATTCGTCATTCCATTTGACTACCTGATCTTTATTCAATAATTTGAAGATTAGTTCACAAGTAGCTGTCAGGTGAGAAATGAATCTGGCAATGTAATTCAAACGTCCCAAAAATCCTCTGACTTCCTTCTCAGTACGAGGAGAAGGCATCTCTTGTATTGCTCTAACCCTGGAAGGATCAACCTCGATACCTTTATTGTTGACAACAAAGCCTAGGAGCTTACCAGACCGTACCCCGAACGTGCATTTATTTGGGTTCAACCTCAACTTGTATTTCTTCAGCCTCTCAAACAACTTCTGTAAATGATCGAGATGCTCTTCTTCTGTTTGAGATCTGGCTATCATATCGTCCATATAGACTTCTATTTCGTGATGTATCATGTCATGAAATAGAGCTACCATGGCACGCTGATAGGTTGCTCCAGCATTTTTCAGTCTGAATGGCATGGCCTTATAGCAGAATGTACCCCACTGTGTAACAAAGGTTGTTTTCTCCATATCCTCAGGCGCCATTTTGATTTGGTTTTATCCTGAGAAACCATCCGTGAAGGAAAAAACTTTGTGTTGTGCCGTATTGTCAACTAGAATGTCAATGTGGGGGAGCGGGAAGTCATCTTTGGGGCTTGCCCTATTCAAATCTATGTAGTCCACACACATTTGCACTTTGCTGTATTTCTTGGGCACGGGAACAACATTGGCAACCCATTGGTGATAAGAGGTGATAGCCAAGAATCCAGCATTGAATTGCTTCATGACTTCTGCTTTAATCTTTTCTGACATATCAGGCCTCATGCGGCGAACCTTTTGCTTTACTGGAGGATAATCTTCTCTTGTAGGCAAACGATGTACCACAATGTCTGTATCAAGTCCCGACATGTCTTCGTATGACCAGTCAAAGACCTCAACATAATCGTGCAGAACTGAATCAGACGATCCTTGACACTGGGTTCCAGATTGGCACCCACCTTGACCTCCTTTTTATCCTCCTCAGTACCTAAGTTAACTGTTTCAACCAGCTCTTCGTGAGGCAGAATGATCCTTTCTTCCTGTTGCAACAACCTGGCCAATTCCCTTGGCACCTCACAATCTTCCTCACTTTCGTCGTCGGCTTGGTAGATTGGATTTTCAAAGTCACAATAGGCCGTAGCAGAACAGTTACCCATGGGATCCTGAGTGGATGTAGATCTGCATTTTAATATGTGAGTGTGTGTAAGAGCATAGCTACTTTTCAAAGAAATAAAATGTAAGAAAGAAAAACAGAGAGCACAAAATTTAAATGTAAAAACGTCCATGATTCATTGATGGCATATGAGAATGAAGTGACAACCCTCACAAATGGACCGTTGTGCCTCGGGTGAGACACAAGGTTTTTAAAAAGTCTGAATTGTTTAAATATTACAAGCCTGAAAACATTAGAAGACAATTACTCTTTAATAAAAGTAATAGGAATGAAATCTTTGGCCTCCCAATTGTTGATCCCCCCGTTGATGGTTGGAAAAATCCATTCGTCCATATCACAGCTGCCATCACCGTCTTCTACTGCATTGACTCCCTGATTGCTGATACGTAAAGGTGGTCCCCCGGCACGAGAACGTCGAACAACTCTTTGGGCTTCTGTAGTGAATCCCAAACCAAATTTGTTGGACTTATTGGGAATGTCTGGAAGCTGATCCCATATGGTACACACGCCTTCTTCAATTACTGCTCGAGCATCTTTCAAAGAGGCCATCTTCAGTGGATGTCTGGTAATCTTCAGGACTTTAGGAGTAGACTTGGTTGCCGCGACTGTTTCTGGAACCTCCTCAAAGTTCTGACACGGAGTCTCAATGAATTCACCATCCATTTCAACATACCTGAAAGAGTTCAGGTGGCTAACCATGTATTCCTCTTCCCCGTGAACTGTGATAATTTTTCCTCTGATCGGGTATTTTAGCATTTGGTGCAGGGTAGAAGTGACGGCCCCAGCACCATGGATCCAGGGTCGACTCAGTAAACAGGAGTAAGACGGGCGGATGTCCATTACATGGAAAGTTGAATCAAAAGTATGAGTTCCAACTTTTATGGGGATATTAACTTCTCCGTGTACTGTCCTCTTAGAACCATCAAAGGCCCTTACTATGATATTGCTAGGCTTTAAGGTGAATCCCTCGCAGTCCAGTCGGTCGAGAGTGTTTTTGGGCAAGACATTCAATGATGAGCCGGTATCCACCAAAACGTGGGCAAGTGTGGTGCCTCTGCATTGAATGGAAACATGCAGGGCATCATTGTGATTCCTTCCCTTAGAAGTTAAATCAGCGTCGGAAAAGCCCAACCCGTTATCCGCAGTTAGACTGGCCACACAATTCTCAAATTGGTCGATGGAGGTCTCTTGGGGCACGTGGGCGGTCTTGAGAAACTTTACTAAGGCTTTGTCATGGGCCTCAAAACACAAAAGTAAGGACAACAATGATATCTTCGAGGGGGTCTTCCCGAACTGTTCTACAATGTTGTAGTCACTTTTCTTGATTATCTTCAGTATTTCTTCTATCTCCTTTCTAGAAGCTTCAAGGATGATCTCGGGATGCTCTCTTGCTTGGACAGGCTCATTCAAGACTTCTTTGCCCCTTTCCTCGGTAGCAGGGATAATAGTAGGAGTATCACTGAGAGTGTCGGTAGGAGTAGTAGTGGGAATAATCACAGGAGTAGCAATAGTCTTTGGAGAAATCTCAGGCGAGAAGACTCTTCCACTTCTTGTTATCTTACTGGTCCCAGTGATATTACCGATGTCAGGATCAATATCTCTCGCAACTTCGTCATTGGCAGTCAACTGATCTTGCTTGACGCCATAGTAATAGACGTCAGCCCCATAATTCTAGGGAACAACTTTATCTGAAGAGTATGATATTTTGTCTTGGCATAATGATGATTAGTGGTGCAGACCTTGGAGCAGATGTAATCCTGACGGGTCTTTTGGTGGAGACCCTAGGAGGATTGTTGGAAATGGTGATTATTGAGACACCTTGATAAGAAGTTCTGGTAAGAGGAATCTTTTCAAATAGGATTTCTTTGCTAGTCATCCGGCGCTGAACGCCTACCTTCAATAACAAACAGCCGTTCGGTAGAGACTTGTATAAGTGACAATTTTTATCGCAGCCCAGGAACAGACCGGCTTGCACCAGATTCTGTTTAATGGTCAACAGAGGAGTAGTTAAGTCATTCACGGAGGAGACAAAATGATTATCATCAATGGCGTTGATACCTTGGCATGTCTGGGCATTGGCACTGTTATTACATTATACGTTTCTGGGGGATCAAACTCAATCTCTTTCGCATCGATAAGGTCTTGTACCTTATTCTTCAAGGCCCAACAATCATTTGTATCATGCCCCAGACTTTCAGAATGATAGGCACATCGAGCGTTCGGGTTGTAGCAAGGAGAAGCAATATTGGGGTTCTTGGGAGCTTCTTTTAAAGTTGTCAGATTGGTCTTCAAAATGTGTGGAAAAACTTGAGACATGATCATGTTGATCCGGGTAAATCGTCTCATGGGCGCTTCTGGCTTGCGCTGATAATTTAGCTGTTGATTTGGCACAGGATTAGAAATCATAACAGCCCCTACTGCCGGGCGACGTTCAGTTTTATTTTGATTCCTATGGTCATATGCAGCACTGACCTCCTTCTTTCCAACAAAGGGTTTCTTCATCATGCTCGAGGATGCATCTCTTTGAGTTTTGCCACTTTTTATACCGGCTTCGACCCGCTCATCGGTCATGATTAGTTCAATAAATCTAGCTGAGGAACTTCTGATCAGGTGGTTAAATAATGGACCTGATAAGGTGCCTAGGAACATATCCAATAATTCTCTGTCAGATAGAGGGGGCTGGACTCTGCCTGCGAGATCCCTCCATTTTTGAGCATAGGTTTTGAAACCTTCACTTGCACCCATAGACATACCTTGCAATTGCATCCGAGTTGGAGCTAAGTCAGCATTATACTGGTATTGTTTGTAGAAGGCGGCAGCCAAATCTTCCCAATTGCGAATATTTGTCCCTTCCAACTGATAGAACCAATCCAACTGTGTCCCTGACAATCTCTCTTGGAAAAAATGCACCCATAGATTCTTATCAGCTGTATGGGGTTGAATCTTTCTGACTTATGACCTTAAATGCAGCTTCGGGCAAGAGACACCATCATATTTAGCGAAAGTGGGGACCTTGAATTTATGCGGGATGACAACCCCTGAGACAAGTCCCAACTCTTCAAAATCCAATCCGGGTACCCTTTGGACCTCCATAGCATTCAAACGATCCTCTAGCTCTTTATATTTATTATCAGCAGGAGGATACTATTCCTCAGAGTAGTCAGGTTCTTCCTCTTCTTCGGATGATGGGTTGTTGTTCACTTCCTTGGTACGATGTTCTTGATTATCTCCTTCACCCGATGATGCTGCAAAGTCTAAAGTCCGTCTGGCTTGTCCTTTGAACCTTCTTCCCATGATCACAATACCGGTTGGTTTCTTCACCTTCTTCTTCTTCTTCTATTTGGCCAGTAGAGTCTTCAACTCCTCTTGTCCTTTTGTCAGAGTCAAGAGCATTTGTTGAAACTGGACATTCTGCGCCTGAAGATCTTTCACTGTCTGTTCGATATCCATCTCACTGAAATAAACAGTAGAAGGATAAGGAGACATGTTGTAAGAAACCTGTTATGATGTTATGATGAATGAAGATGCAATATGCAAATGATTTTAAGGAAATTAGAGATTTAAATTTGTTCAAACCAAAAAGAACACACGTTATATTAAATAAATCCGTGTCTGAGTACATCCTGCCTCTTTGGGCTTACAATGAAAGAAACAAAATACAACAAAAACTCCTAAGACAAAAAGGTTGAACGCATCCTCTTTGGAGCAATGTAGGCATTTAGATTGCGCTCTTCATGAAGCAGCTTGGTGAGTTCTAGAACCTTCTTCTCACTGGCGTAAAACTGGGCTTCAAAGGTGTCTCGCTCCTCCTTCAATTGAACCCAAGCTTTCTGCAAGTCTTCGAGAGAGGTAGGCATGTCAGGATGAAGGACAGTGTATGAGACGTCTCCTTCAACAACAGGCTCTATGATAACAGGGAGGATGGAAGGATAAGGCATCACGAGTCTCTGAGCACGAGCTCGTACCCACCTAAGGTAAGGCTCGAGAGGGATAGAGTTTTTGTGTCCCAAAGTCCTACTGTCCACCTTGTTCACCATTCTCCAAGCTCGTGTAAACCTCTGGTGGTAACCTTGGTCTTCTTTGTCATAGTCGAACACCAGACCTTGAATGAGCATCTCATGAGGGCCGTCTCTTCAGGCATACCCAAACTGTCGAAAAGCTAAGCAGGGATTGTAGGTGATACCTCCCCTAATACCAAGCAAAGGGACGTTAGGTAATTCCCCACAGCGGTCAATGATAGAGACATCTTCCAAGGATCTCAAACACCAACGGATGTCAGAATGGGTGAGGGACATCATCCTTTGAGACCATGTTAGTCTTTGCTCGTTCTTCCATGCTGATTGAGGTAGGTGTGAAGTGAACCACTTAGCGAGTATGGGGACGCAACACAATAGAGTACCTCTCTTCTTTATGGTGCGGGTATGAAGGCAATGCAAGATGTCTCTCAGTAAGGTAGGTATGGGATTGCGAGAGAGAAATACTTTGATGGCATTAACATCTATGAATTGGTCTGAGTTGGGGAACAGAACCAAACCATAAATGAGAAGAGCCAGGACGTCTTCAAAAGCTTGGAAATCCATGTCGTCCCAGAATGAACGAGCCTTCTCCAATAGAAACTTGGCTAGAAGCCTTTAACCCCGCTTCTTGTCTCCCAATTGGCTATGATGTCGACTCTCTTCAGATGCAAAGCTTCGGCGATGACTTCAGGTTTTGGAATCCCCTCTAAACCGGTGAACCATATCTGATCAAGCACGGGCACCCCTAAGAGTAGAGAAAACTCTTCCAGTGTAGGCACCAACTGATAGTCCGAGAAAGTGAAACAATGATGTACAGGATCAAAGAATTGGAACAACACACACATCATCTCCTCTTGGAAACTGGATGTAGCCAAACTAAGGAGTCGACCGTATTTCTTGGTAAAAGGAGAATCTCCGGGCACTCTTGAGGCTAACTCCTGAAGTTGAGGGTGTGCTTTTATAAAGCTGATTCAGATGGTGTTTCTTCGGATGGAATTCATGACCTACAAAACAAAAACAAAGATAAATTTATAAATCCTTGAAATGGTTAGTGAGCATGCGCATGATGCTTATGATGTTTATGATGTTATGTACAAGTAAATATATACACACACAAGAAACAAGTCCCTATTTTTTTAGGCTTGCATGGGTTTTATAGGTAAGTACCCTCTTGAAGTTTAGCTGGATCAACCTGTCCTAGTAATAGTGATCGGGTTCTAAAGGATCTCAATATCATCAACCTTTCTTTTAGGCATTGTCTCAAGATAAACAATATTTTCTTGCGGCCGAGATATCCCAAAAGTATAGCCTCAATGAGTGTAATATCGAGTATCAACCAATTTTCAGCTCTACATTGAAACCGATTATCTCACTACGTCCTAATGGCCAAGTTTCTTCAATTAGGGTTCTAAAGTCAGTTAGTGCTTCATGACGACACTCAGTGGCCCTGTATTATCCTCGATTCACCACGAGGGATACCGGTACCCACAAATGTGTCACACTAACATAGCCATTGTTTCAACCATATCGGTCTACGCCGTACAGTTTCCACAATCTATTGCTATTTGCCTAAAAAGGTGTCCTAGATCCGGGTGAAGGATCAAAGCAAGCCTAATACAAAGAACAAAATATAAAGCATGCACATAAACAAGTAAAAAAAGTGATTTAACCCTAAGGTAACCCCGCTTTTAGAAATTATCCCCAGCAGAGTCGCCCGTTCGGTGATACGGTGGGAGAACTGACTTGAGGTTTTGCGTTTTGATCGCGTTTGTGCGTGTTGTACCCCAAAATTTTCCCTCCCATATTTCTCAATACATGTCAAGTGAGGTCCTCAAATTGCTCAAGGAAATCCAAGGGTTGACCAGACAAACTCTCTCCTAAGGCAGTCTACCTCAAATTAGGGTTTCATTTTGCATCAATATGTTTGAGTCCAAAGGATCCAAAATGCTCACCATTGTCCTAATATGTTCTCAAAATCATCCATACCAAGTTTCAAGCCTTGCAGAGGAAATTTGCTCAGTCAATTGCTCAAAGGCCTGAAAATCAACTATGCTAGGGCAAAAGTCATCTGTGGCCCACATACAGTCAAACTTCAAGACTTTTGGTCAACATTCTCATTTTGAAGTATTATTCATCATTTGATCAAGGGTTGATCATGATTCCTCAAGGATTGCTCACAATTCATCAAAACCCAAAAGTTGCTAAATTAGGGTTTTATAGGAAAAGTCAACTCAATTTTGACCAAGGATAACTTTCTCATACTTTATAAAAAATGATCCATCCAAATCTCATTTTTAAGAGGATGCAATTCCCTACAGTTCATCTTCAGCTTCCAAGTTCAAAATATGCACTCACAAGAAGATATGAATTTGGACATTATAGGTCATTTTGGAAAGTCAACAAAAACACCTTTTGGGTCAAAGCTTCGCACATGAACATGAAAGACTCAATTGAGATGAGACCAAAATGGTTGCTTAGAGGACATCTTATGCTTTCTAAAAAGTCCAAGAACATATCTATAGGGTCAAAATTGAGAGAGTTATGCATTGGCCAAGTTGACCCTTTTTGCAAAATTGCCAAAAGTCAAATGTGGCCAAAATTGCATATTTTGTCAAATGGGCCCAACTTTTTATGCTTGCACTGAGTTTGTAATGTGACCCACGACCCATGAGCCCTTCCACTTGTCATTCTTTTATTTTTGTTTATTTATTTTGATTTTATTTCAATTAAATCAAATAAAATCAATATAAAATAGTAAAAATATCAAAAGCTAATTAAATCTTGAGATTTTGTGCATGATTAGGTCTATTACACAGCTGGAAACAAGATCAAATCGTGCAAGGTTCAAAATGGACAGAAAAAGATTTGATTTTCTTGTTTTGGAAAGATTTTGCACAAGGATCAAATCATGAATAAATATTCATAATTGGAGAGATTTGATCTAAAGTGGTAACCCTAATGCATTCTTGGATACATAAGGAACAAGTGCAAACCAAAAAACAAGAGGTTGGAGGCGTGCAAGAGAGAGAACCAGTTTCAAAAATTCAAGAAAAAGTTGCAAATCAATTTCCAAGTTTCAGGCCGTCTCAAGCCATTCTAACCATCCCAATCGTTTGCTGGACATCCCTGGACCGTGTTGCAGCTGTTAGCAAGATTCCCCACGCTCAAAATCACACTGTAAGAGTCACACGGTTTGTCCCTTTTCTTGAATTCGAAAACCTTAATTCTGGCATATTTAGCATGATTAATTGATATATTCACAATCCTTGAGTTGTTTGCAAGCTAATGGTTATGATTAATTGCATTTTTATTGACTGTACACCAAGTTGCCATGGCTAGGGTTCGAGCTTTGTTTTTAGGGACTTTGCATACAGGGAAAATTGGCCATTAATAATGGTACCATGATGCTCGTGAGGTTGCAACGAGTGGATTGGTACCATTAGTTTTCATTTATCATGCTTGTATGAGATTTTGGAAACGCACAGGATTGTACCTACACTCAGTGTCCGTAGGTAAAAGTCATGGAACTTACATCGACGGTGGAAGGAAGAAAATGGTTTACGTGGCGCTTCATGACTAGCCAATTCAAATTTCGCGCGTTTTAAGAATTAATATTTTGTTTTTATCAAATAATGTTTGTTTGTTATTATTTGTACAACTAAACATGCCAACTCAGTTGGCAAGCGTGTAGGGTGATAAGGCTCAAGGACCTGGGTTCGATCCCCAGGTCCCAATGTTTGCTTTATATTGTTTTTCTTTGCATAATTAGGTGTACTAGTGTCCCACGAGTCTACCATGCATCATCAATATCCAACCATCAGATCATCAAGGATGTAGATCCAAGGTTGTCCCAGGAAGGTCCACAATACGCCCTAGTCAAGCAAGCACATAGGATTGGAAAAAGTCAAACAGGCCAGGAGTTTATTGGGCTCAGATTTGCAAATGGCACCCCCCTTTGCTAGAACAACACCAGGCCCATTCTTTCTTTTCTTTAATATTCTTTTATTTAAATTAATTTATTTAATTATTTTCTACAAAATCAATTTCTTTTAAAAAAAAAATCATAAAATCAAGTTTAACAAATTTAGAATTAGATTTTTATTTTATTTTATCAAATTTAATTATATATTAGTTTAAATTTAATTTAGGGTAATTCTAACTTTTTGTATATAATTAAAATCAATTAGAAAAATTAGGGTTAGCTTGTGATTTAATTTTTATTTCTTTCTCAAATAAAATAAAAAATACAAAAAATAGGTTAATTTAATTATTTTTCTTAAATTTAAAAATAATTAGAAATTAGGTTATTTTTATTCAATTAAACTTTATTTTCTCAAAATAGCACAAAAACCACAAAAATGATTTCTCCTTTAAATTACAATTAGGTAGTTGGGGTCAAAACCCTAAATCTCTCGTTTTCGATTCATCGCGCGCGTTTACTATTTTTGCAAATGTTAATGTAACTGCTCACGGTATGTAATAGTTTAATCTAGGACTTTCTTTTATTTATCGTCTTTACGGGTTTTTTTGGCTATGTAATTAATCCCTACCCCGAAGCCTTGTAATAGCGTAGGTTTTATTTCTCGCATTTTAATTCTCGCAAATATTAACTATTTAGATGTATGTTAATAGGATTGTATGACAAGATTGTGTGTTAATTTAAAACGGCTAGAAAACCCTAATGTGCAAAGATAATAACTGAAATCAAATCACTCGCACATGCTCACTCTTAGGGTATACTCTCACTTTTGTTGCCTTCGGTAAACGATCATTAAGTACAGGGTGTCTTAGTGGTTGCCCTCCTGTCTAACAAAGATCAAAAGTCCCGTTCGGAAATGTGGCCTCGGAAATGTTGCCTCGGAAATGTTGCCTCGAATATGATCTTAAGACTTTAGGGTTATTACTAAGACGTCCTAACATTGCTTTAGTGATCGTACGTCCCTTACGAATTGACCCTTACAAACTCTAACGACGGTGCTTCCTATTTCTCAATAGTAGGGTAGCGTTGTCTAAAGGAAACAAGAATAGAAACAATCTTTTATCGAGTAGGTAGATGCTAGTAGGTACTTTCTCAAAATCAAAACTTCACACTTACACTTTTCTCAAACAAAGTTTTCAAAAACAACTTCGTAACACTCTTGAGAACAGAAACAAGGGTTAAAACGAAGTAAAACAAAACTTTTCAAAACAAACACACACAAGCAATTTTTAAAATATGAGCAAGTAACTAAGAGCCCATGGAAAACCATGGATAGAAAGGGTGCTAACACCTTCCCTCTCTATAATCTATCCCCCATACTCAAAATCTCGAAAAAGGAATTTTTCTGTGCTTTTTTCCTTTCCAGTTGGATAAAATAAAAGTCGATGGCGACACTTGCTTACTGGAACATTTTGCGAATACAAAACGCAAAATGCAAACCAACATTTCAAAAACAGTCGGTTCTGCCACCGTATCACAGTGAGGATAGCAAGAGTCACCACCGACTTTTCTTATATCCAAAAGGAAAGGTAAAAAAGCATAGGAAAGACCTTTCGAGATTTATTTCTCGGGTTCGGGGGGTAGATTATGAAAAGAGAAGGTATTAACACCCTTTTCATCCATGGTTTTCCATGGGCTCTTAGTTACTCGCTAGATCACTTGATTTTGTTTGAATGTGCTTGTGGTGTGGGTTTTGAAAGTATTTTAAAAATTTCTTTGCAATGGTTCTCGTCTCTATAAGAATGCGTATAAAGTTTTGTTTCGAAAAACAGTTCAAAGATGTGTTTGTGGAATGTATTTTTGAAAGTGATTTTTGAAAAGATGTTTTGCAATGGTTCTCGTCTCTATAAGAACATATACAAAATGTTTTGTCCTTTTGAAATTTTTTTGAGATGAAAGTGTCGGTGTAAAAAGGTTTTTTGTTGTGAGCAAGCGAGTAACTAGGAGGGAATCTACCTACTCGAAAGGCCTTAAATGTTCTTTTCTCCCTCCTTTATATGTTTCTATCTTACCATTGATTTGGTAAGAAGCCCCATCGTTGGATGTGAAGGGACTGGCGCAGGTCAATTTTACAGTCATCGAAAGCAACTTATGAGACACTTTAGAAATTTTCGTAAGGGACTAGATCGTTTTATCGAAGGCAACATCGAGGGACATCGAGGGACTATGATCTTTTTTACTGAAGGGTCATTGCTAAAGTGTCCCATATTCGAGGGACGTGACTGTGTTTTCGAGGCAACAAGCGAGGTTTCCCTAGAGGTGCGCGTGTGAAAAAGTGTGTTTGATTCAAGTTATTTTGTCTTTGAAATTAGGTTATCTAGCGATTGTTTTTAGGTCTTGCCATACACGCCTAATTACTATACAGTATAAGAAAAATAGTAAACTGCGAAAATTGTAATTCTAGGCTATTACAGAGTTTTCGGGAATGGAGGTACAAATTTACAAATGGGGATGGATCGAACGTGATTAAAAGTCAAAATAGCAAACAATACAACCAAATCGAATTCAACGATTAACTAAAATTATAACAGTCCATGAAATAAAATCAATTTGACAAAGTATAGAAATTTTTGGCATTTTTGGTTTGTGAGAAAAATTGAAAAGAAATTAAAAATCTATTTTATGATCAGCTAAAGGAATAAATCAAATGTAAGCCTATTTTTATCTTTTAGGATTTTTTGTTATTTAAAAAAAATTAAATAAACAAAATAAAGCTTATGCACCAAATAATTAGTAAAATTATTTACAAAATTTTCCTAATTTAAAATTTAAACTAAACTAAATAAGAAAATAAATTAGTTTGGAAGTTTATATGTTTCAATTTAGCTAAATTCAAAGATTTATACTAAAGATTAATAAAGTTAGATCTAAACTACATTAATTTTAAGGTTACTACTAAAACTAAATTAATTACAAAATCACATCTAACCTAATTCAATCCAAAACTATTAACTTAAAATTGAATTAAATTATTTAACAAAAGAAAGGTGTGAGATAAGAAATTAGAGGGGGAGAATAACAATTTCGGACGGGCCTGCATGGTGACAAAGGAGGTAAGGCCCAAATGCCATCCAAACAAAAAAAACTAGACAAAAGCTAAAAAAAAGTTGTTGTTGGGGCAGACTGGATTGGCCTGGATCCGGATCCAATTAGAGGGAAGACATTTTTTTTTTGAAAACCCTAATTGTGAGGGGGGAATAGGCGCCGCTGGGTGTCCTTTTGTATGAGAAACAACAAGAAACAAAACAACATTCTCCTCTGTTATCACGCTCCAGAACAAAATTTTTCTCCATTCCAAAAATTTCCTACTGGTTTCTAACCTCTCTCTATCTTTCTCACACTCAAATTTTCTCAGTTCTCTAGTCGAAGCAACTCCCAATTCAAACCCTAAATGCACAAACTAGAAGAAATCACAGAATGAAGCAGTTGCAGTAAAGTTTGATGAACAAGGATATCGAAGAATAAATAAAGGGGTCAACACAGTGGTGAATCGAATCTCTCAAAGGACTCAACCTCAGGTACGAATGAGATTTCTATTTCTTTCTTCTGCTGAATCCCTGAGTTATTTCTTCTTCAAATCTATACTTTTTAGATAAGCCATTCCATGTTATTATGTTCATTCTTATCTCTGTGGCCTAACTTGTGTTTAATTGATTATACAGGGTTATAACATTTGATTTGGCTCATTTTTTTGGAACTTTTTGATAGTAACAACAATAACCATTGAAACGGCTTAAATTTTAGTTTTTTTTTCGATTTCCTTGCATGCTTATTGTCCTGTTTCATGACATGCTCTTTCTACCTCTCTGTTTTTTCTTTGGCATATTCTCTCCGCTGTGTTCACCAATTCGAGCAACGAAAAGAAAAAGATAGAAGCTCTCTCACTTGTCTCAGGTTCTAATGCTAGTATCAATAATAATGACAATATGACAATAATAGTTTGGAAAAAGTAAAGGGAAACTTACCTTTCTGTTAACTTTTCGTTTGATAGGGAAGAGGCTTCTGTAAACTTTCTCCTTTTCTCTTTTTTTTTTTTTAATTTTCTGAAGGGTCTATGTGTGGAAAATGATAAATACATGTTTAGGATAACTATGATTTTGTGTGTGGTTTGTTTTCTGTATGTTTGATGATGTTGCTGCTGGATTTTTGTATCTTGTTCTGCTCTTGTCTCTACTTGCTGTTTTTTTTATAACAGTATGAGGGTTTTTTAGTTGGATGGCAAAAGTTGGCTCTTTCGGTATTTATGTTGCTCTGTGTTTATATTGAATGAAAGAATGAGAAGATTGGGGGGAAAATTGGAGTTGAGTTTGAACTGTATTGGATACTGCTTTATAGGTTTTGAGTGCAAGTTGATGTTTTTTCCATTTTAGTGCAACCTTGGACTGTTTTGGACAGGTTAATGGCATGTTTGACAGTATGTGGAGCAGAACTTGGCATGTTTTGTTTTTTTGCAGGTTGGTTTGCTGGTTGTTTTGCAGGGCTGCCAGTTTGTTTGTATGTGCACAATAATTTTGCACAATTTTGGGACTGGTTATGTAGCCTAGGTGATATCTTTCCTTTTCATCTTTCCATGAAACAAAAACCATGTTTGTTTTTTTTCTTCTCAATATATTCTGAAGGATTTGTATGTCTTAAGGAAAATGATGAGGGTGCTTTATTTGGTCAAGGCTATTTAGCAGCTGCTATTCTATACTTTGCTTTCAGCTGTTGTTTACTTGCTTGTTTCAGGTTATGTTTGTTGTAGGCCTGGTGGTTTTGTTCTGTTTGCATATTTTGTTGTATCTGCTGTAGGCTTGCCCCTTTTTTGTATTTGACTGCTGCTGTTTGCAGCCTGTTGCTTTTGTTGCAGTTTTGGGCAGTTTGTTCCTTTTGCATTGCACTGCTGTTTTCTGTGATGCCTATTGTGTTGGGGCTGCTTGTTTCCTGCCTTGTTGACTTGCTGTTTTGGTTATGTTATTTTGCACGCCTTGGGTAGTTTTGCTTGTTTTGCCTTGGCTTGCAAATTTCTCTTTTTCTTTTTCTTTTTTGTGAACCAAGAAGGGCAACTTTTCTTATGATTTGCAATTGGGGAAAATGGATTGTGATGAAATAAAAAAACATTCTGATTCCAAGTCGCGAACCCTAATGATGAATTATTTTTTTCACATATTATTTTGCTTGGATTTGCTAACTTTTCCCTTTATTGTTTCATGAACGACAAGCGAGGCTTGGATGCAAAGAAATATTGGATGGCTTACTTGAAGATGAAGATGAGGACTTGAAAAAGAAGCTTCTCTTTGTAAACTTGAATTTTTTTGTAAACGACAACATTTGTAATTTTCCTTTGTAACTAAGAAATTTGTGATTTTTATAAACAACAAAATTTGTAATTTCTCTTGCAGTGTAATAATTCAAAGAGTTGAACAACTTTGGCATGGTAGGATCTTTTACAAATTTTGTATTTTTGAAATTCTCGATCAGAATATTTGAAATAAAATACTTCAATCTGGTAACTTGAATTCCGAATAATCACAATTGACTTTATAACTGCATTTCAAACAAACTTGCACCTTCTACTCCAATTCCTAAACAAAATAAATGTTTTAAGAATGTAATTCAATTGGTAAACTTGAATCCAAAATCATGATTGTTTTAAATGATAGTCTTAATCTTCACATCTTATCCAAACAAACATGCTCTTCAGAACAATCATCAATCCTCAGTAAACTGTGGTTAAGAAAATTTCAAAATCAACAAATGCCTTGCAACGATTCAATAGTTTTAAAATCTCCCAAGCCCAATTTTCCTTCAATTATTTGAAGATAAACCCATGAACAACATCACATATGAACATGACCAGAAATAAATGCCTCAAGGTCTTGGAATTTGGAGAAATCACAATTCTTAGAAATCAGACGACTGCTGTTTGAAATTAGGTTAAAATTCATGATGCGACTTCTAACGCATTCAAATTTTGGTGATATTCTACGCGTAATCAGCTCTTGACATGTGAAGTGAAATTTGAGATGGCATCAAGAAGAATCAAATGCAAGGAAAACCGCTCAAAAATATTGAATAATAAAGAAGTTACGATCGTTTGAATTTGTTCTCGCAAAAGGGCGATTTTCAAGTCAATGTAGTCATTTTCAGTTATCTGGGCCATTGATTGAACAAACTTGCAATGCGAGGTTTGAAAACTGACTTAAACAAACTTGAGGAGACATGAAGACCTATGAAGACAATTTGAAACCTTGAAGACTCAATTTCCTTTGAGAAATGCAAAGCTCTAATTGTTGACCTATTGCCTAGGAAGAGAATCTGTCTGATCAACTTCTAAGCCAAATTAGGTATTTGAGAAACCCTAGGATAGCATCCTGAATGAAAAATGGGAGGGCAAATTTTGGGGTACAACATCCAACTTCTATGCTTCTTTATCAGAACTTCTCTGCATATTTAAATAATTTATATAGAGCATAATTATTCTTATATATATATATATATATATATATATATATATATATATATATATATATATATCATGTATATATCATGTATTTGTTATCATCAAAACTATTACTAAGTTGTAGAACCAAACTATGTTCTAACAATCTCCCCCTTTTTGATGATGACAAAAACTTGTATATTTTGATGGACAAGTAAGAACATAAAGCATTAGGGTCTCCCCCTGAGTTGAATACTCAGATAAAGAAAAAAATAGATACTTCCCTGAAGATGTTTGATCACAACTTTTGATGGAAATTTTGATAAGTCCATGTGGCATAAGTTAATTTCAAGAGACACTTTTTCTGTTTGGTTTTTCAAAAAGTGAAGCAGAGGTTATGTTATCAAAAAATGTTTGAGACTTAGTCCCGACACTATTATATTCAAAATATCTTACGTTCTCCACCTTTGTCATTAATCAAAAAGAAAAAAAAACACTTAAAAGAGAAAAAAAGGTTATGTATTCAAGAACAAATATTTAATACAAACAAAAGCAAACAAACAAAAGTTTAAGAAAAAAGCATAGCAGAAACAAGAAAAATATTGGATCTACGGTTGTGAAGGAGGTGGAAGTTGTGTGAACAATGCTTCTAGGGGACTTTTGATCTGATTATTTGATTCTTCTTGCTTACCTAGCATCCCATTAATCTCTTTACTGGTTTTATTCTGTTTATCCAGCCTTTCCCTGGCATCTTAATTCTCTTTCTTCAACTCATCTAGAGTTTTCAACACTGAGAAGATGTATTTGTTTCAATAATAGAAGCCGTATTCTCAGAAGTTACTACAACAGATTCTTTCTTAGGAGATTCTTCAACTGACTAGCCTCTGTCTTTAAAAACGACCAGAGGTAGAGGTTGAGGTTTAATAGATGGTTCCTGAAGTTCTAATTCCTGTGGAGCTTCCCAAGTAATGTTGTCTAGAATATGAAGGTGTTTCCTTACCTAGAGATATAGAACTTGATCCTTGAAGATATTCAAGTGATCACAAAAGTTCTGTTGAGAAATTTGATAACTAAGTTCCTTTAGCTTCAGGGATTCAGAGTTAAACTATTTTTTAAATTGAGTCCAGAGAGAATCAGAAGCAACTAGATTAATATTATCCATGCAAGCTGGCTTCATTGAGTTAACCCATTCATGTATGTCTCGAAAACCAGCAGAGATTTACCAACATCTGATTTGGATGGTTTTGGTGTTGGTTTTGGAATGGCTATTTTCTTAGAAGATGTGACAAGTTTGCCCCAGGCTTCTAGATCAATTATGGTTCTGAGAGGATCTTCTGATAAGTCAGTGGGAGTTGGAGAGTCAGAAAGGATGATAAGAGTGTTAGGTGATATTGAATCATAAGGAGAGGGAATATCTAGAAGGAGAAAGTCTCGTGAAGGTTTGGTGGAGATATTTGGTGGTTGAGAGGGTAGGTGAAGCCTGGAATGGCTGATGTGGTTTCGGGCATTTTTTCAGAGGCAATATTTGGACTTTCTGTTTGGGGAGCTTCAAAGAATGGATCAAATTGATTAATATCAGATAAAACATGTGCAAGTTCTGGCTGAGTTTGAGAAAATTGGGTAGAAGAGGGATTAATCAGAGGATGATTAATGGGTATGGTGGTGTCAGTTTCTATATCAAAGTCACCAATAGTTTGTGGTGAGCGATTTTCAGTAGGTTTTGGAGATGAGAGGGTTCAAATGTTGATAAGAATACTGATTCGACAACAGAAATAAAAGAGAAGTTACCTTTCTTTGTTTGGAGTAGAGGATGAACCGGGGATGTTGATTTGAGGAGCAGGATCTTGAAAATGCTTTTGTTGTTGTTGAGTAGAAGCCATTTTTCATAGACTTAGGGTTTGAAAGCACACAAAAGGGAAAAAGAGCAAATTCATAGAAAATAGGGTGAGTGAGAGTGAAGGTGTGAAAGTGATTTGTTGAGAGTGAGGTATAAATAGCCAGCAGGGATAAACATGAAATTAATTTTAATTAATAAAATAACTAAAATGATTAACAACAATAATGATTTCTGAAAATGGGGGATGGCGTGAAGATTTTGTAAACAGTTACCGATGTGACTCGCGCCTCAATGCATTAACTCAAACACAACCCTTCATATTTTGAACATGTGTTCAGCCTCAGAGAGTGACTTAGCATTTAGGGTTGACAAATGTTGATGTGGTGAACTACTTGTGTCTATCGTTGAAATGAAGCATTTTCAGAAAAACATTTAGATCTTCTAGATAGTTTCAGAGACAATTTTCCTTCTCACTTCTGAAGAACTATTATTCAGATGTTCATAAAAACAAATCAAAATGTTATGAAGATTAAATATGCAGAAACTACACTTTCATTCTAGGCATAATTCCATACTGAGGTGTTTTATAATGAAATTAAATATATCTTTAACAAGGGGTTTTGTGAAAACATTAGCCCATTGATAGTCTGTGTCTATAAATTTTAAGCAAAAAATTCCCTTATGAATATAGTCTCTAATGAAGTGATGTTTAATTTCTATATGTTTAGCCCTAGAATGTAAAATAGGATTATTAAAAAGACAGATAGAAGAAGTATTATCACATAGGATATGAATGTTACTATCATAAATATGAAAATATTCAAGCTGGCTCTTCATCCAGAGCATCTAAGAACTGCATCCAGCTGCAACCATATATTCAGCTTCAGCAGTTGATAATGCAATAGTGGATTGTATTTTAATGGACCATGAGATAAAGTTATCTCCCAGAAGCTGGAAACTTCCAGAAGTACTTTTTATTTCTATTCTATCTCCAGAAAATTCAATATCACAGTACCCTAATAATTTATTCTCTGGATTTTCTATAACAAAGACCAAGATTAGTAGTACCTTTCAGATACTTGAAAATTTGCTTAACTGTTGTTAAGTGAGATTCTCTAGGATCTGATTGGAATCTGGCACAAAGACAAATGCTATATAGAACACTAGGTCTTGAAGCTATTAAATATATGAGAGAGCCAATCATGCCTTTGTAGAGCTTCTGTTCTACTTTCTTGCTTACCTCTTCCTTTTCCAGAATGCATGTAGGATGCATAGGAGTTTTGGATAACTTACTTTCTAACATATCAAATTTCTTCAGAAGTTCTATAACATACTTGATTTGATGTATGTAGGTTCCTTCTAGAGTTTGATTGATTTGAATTCCTATAAAGAACTTGAGTTCACCCATCAAGATCATTTCAAATTCTGCCTACATAGTCTTAGAAAATTCTTTGCCCAAGGAGGATTTAGTAGATCCAAAAATTATATCATCTACATATATTTGACAAATTAGAATGCCATTTTAAAATGATTTACAAAATAGAGTTGTGTCCACCTTCCCTCTGGTAAAATCATTTTCTAAGAGAAAGTTGCTTAGTCTTTCATACCAATCTCTAGGAGCTTGTTTCAGACCATATAACAGTTTCTTAAGTTTATAAACATATTATGGGTGTTTTGTATTTTCAAAACCAGGGGGTTGGTGCACAAACACTTCTTCATCAATGTAACCTGTTGTACCCCAAAATTTTCCCTCTCTTTTCTCAAGACATTTTATCACAAGGATTTTCAAAAGTTCAAGTTTGCACAAGTACAACTGGATTTTTGAGGCCCCATATAGTTTCCATGGATCATATTGGGCTTTCAAGCATCAAATAGAAGAAGAGAAAGCTTGCTTCGATTTCCCAAGCTTCAACTGGACTATGGCTTCCTTCAAGCTTGCTTCGATTTCACAAAACTTCAACTGGGCATTAGTTATCTTCATGCTTGCTTCGATCCATAAAGCAGGGCTTCCTTATGCTTGCTTCGATCCACAAGGAAAGGGCTTCCCTCATGCTAGCATCCACAAGGAAATGGCTTCTTTCATGCCGACTTCGATTCACAAAGCAAGGGCTTCCCTCATGCTAACTGCGACTCCACCTCTAAACCCTTCAACACACATAGTTTCTACACTATGACACACAATTGGTGGATTCGAAGAACATACAAAAGGTCCATTCGAAGAACATGAATTTGGTGGATTCGAAGAACACATATTTGGTGGCCCATTCGAAGAACATGAACTTGTTGGATTTGAAGAACCTAAAATATGGTTCATTCGAAGGACATGAATTTGGTCCATTCGAAGGACATACAATGGGTCCATTCGAAGAACACACAATTGGTGTTTTATCTTTTGATGAGTCTGGTCGAAGACTGCTGAACGAAGTCCTATTTGATGCCAAGCCCAAGCTTGCTGCACTATCCATATAACAGCCTAAAACCATGTAAAAAAACAGGCTGCTGTGCTGCAAGGAAATCCTGCACCAAGCTGCCACAACACTCCAAAACTGCTACAAAGTAGTCATGCTATGCTGCTCCTAATTTGCACTAAATTAGCATATGAGAGTTGCACCTCAAAAGCTATGAAAACAGCATACCCAAACTGTTCAAATTTCATTTGTTTTCCCCCCAAATCTCAGCCAAACTCTTCTATAAATAAGATGTTTCCGAACACATCTAACGATGGCTTTTTTTAGTGGCCGGAGAGAGATTTGTTGGCAAGGCAAAGAAAGGAGAGAACATTTAAAACATTCTTAAACCCAGAACCAAAAAACACAACACCTTTGTTTATTTTCTTTCGAATCTAGAACCAAAGAAACACAACACTTCTTTTCTTTCTTTTGAATCCAGAACCAAAGAAACACAATACCCCTGTTCTTTGCTTTCGAATTCAAGGATATCCAGGGCAATAACTCAAAGTTCAAAACACCAACTCCAGATTCAAGGTATGTCTTCCTGACTTTAAACCTTTTGTTTCAAGCATCATTGATAACTTTTTGTTTGTTTTTCGTTTCTATCCTTTTGTTTGTTTTCCTTTATTGTCAAGAACTAACCTGTATAGACCATAAAGCATTGTTGGAGTAAAAAATAACAGCATGGTTCGACACAAAGCCTTAGGCTTAGAACATACTGCTTTAGAGGCCCAAATGAAAGAAAAAGAGGTTGTGTGAATTGAAGGATGCAGGATTCGATACACACTGCTTCACAGTCCCAAACGAAAGAAAACAAAAGGGGTGTGTGAATCGAAGGGTGCATACTTCAAATATTTTGCTTTGCAGGATCAAACGAAAGAAAACAAAAAAATGGTGTGAATCGAAGAGTGTATGCTTCGATACACACTGACTTGCAACATCAAACGAAAGAAAACAAAAAAGGGTGTGAATCAAAGAGTGTATACTTCGATACACACTGACTTGCAGGCCCAAACGAAAGAAAAAAAGGGTGCATGAATCAAAGGACACATGCTTCAAACGTGCTGTATGAATCGAAAGACTTGTTTTACACTATTTTTTGTCTTTATATTTTCTATATATTTTCTTTCATTGCTATTCAATATGGTTGTAATAATTAGGACTTTTATTGCTTTCCATCCCCCATTTGTACATTTATATCCCCCATCCCCTAAAGTGATGTAATAGCTTAGGATTTTAATTTCCACAATTTACCGCTTTAATATAAATTGTTAGTAATTAGAGTGTGTATGGCAAGATAAAATAAACAAGTAGAAAACCTTAATTTCAAAGATAAAAATGCATGCAATCAAACACACTATTCACACACGTGCACCTCTAGGGTAATCTCATTTGTTGCCTCGGAAAATAGTTATGTCCCTCGAATATGGGCGTTTTACCAAAGACCCTCGATAAAAAGATCGTATTCCCTCGATGTCCCTCAATGTTACCTCTTGTAAACGATCTAGTCCCTTACGGAAATTGCTAAAATGTCTCATAAGTTGCCTTCTATGACTATGCGATTGACCCACACCTGTCCCTTCACATCCAGCGATGGGGCTTCTTACCAATCAATGGTAAGATAGCAACATCTAAAGGAGGAGGAAAAGAACAAAGACCTTTTGAGTAGGTAGGACGCTTGTAGTTGCTTGATCTCAAACTACAACCATTTCCACACTTACACTTTCAAAACATCCTCAAAAACAAACATCTCTTTGAACTATTTTCAAAACCAACACTTTGTACGCATTCTTATAGAGATGAGAATCATTACAAAGTTGGCCGCAACAAAGACATTTTTGCAAAATATTTTCAAATTTACACCACAAAGAACATTTCAAACAAAGAAAAATGATCTATCAAGCAACTAAGAGCCCGTAGATAACTATGGATGAAAAGGGTGCTAACACCTTCCTTTTTCATAACCTACTCACCGACCTCAAGAAAACATCTCTAAAGGACTTTAATGTTCTTTTCACCCTTTCCTTTACCAGATAAAAGAAAAGTCGGTGGTGACTCTTGCTATCCGCAACAATTGTGATCAAATACAAAACAAACCAAGTCAGTTCTTCCACCGTATCATAGAACTGACGACTCTGCTGGGGATAGTTACTTATAAAAGTAGGGTTACCTTAGAGTTAGATCATTTTAAATTGACTTTACATTGTGTGTTTTATATGCTTTATTTTTGAGGGCTTGTTTGGGTTGTTACTAAAAGATCCTACACCCATATCTGGGGCACCTTTTTAGGTAAGTAGCAATAAATCATGGAGGTTGTACGGTGTAGACCGATATGGACGAAGTGATAGCTACGTTAGTGTGATACTCTGGTTTGTACTAATGTTCCTTGAGTAAGTCAAGGATAACATTAGGCTTCCTTATAGTGTCATTAAGCGCTAACTGACCTTTAGAACCTTTAATTGATTCATCCTAAGCCATTAGAAAGTAGTGAGATGGCCGACTTTGGTTCGGACCAAAGGTTGGTTGATACTCGATGCTACAATCATTGAGATTGGACTTTTGGGATATTTTGGCCGTAATACTTCGGTGCTTGAGCTAAAATAATTCCTAAAAGAAAGGTCAGTGATATGAGACTCCTTAAAACCCGGTTACTATTAATAGGACAGGTTGAGCCAACCGAAACTTCAAGAGGGTACTTACCTTTAAAACTCATGCAAGCCTTTAAACCTAAGGTCTTTGTGTGACTTGTTTGTGTTTGACATATCTGTGATTTTTAAGCATAATCATAACATCATAACATGGCATGTACACTAACCATTTCAAATTCCCGTGGATTTATCTCTTCTCTATTTTGTAGGTCATGGATTCAGCTCGCAGAAAAACCATCAGAATCAATTTTGTAGAGATCCCTCCCAAACTCAAGGAAATGGTCTTAAAAGTTCCTGAGAGCTCATCATTCAACAAGAGACACAATCACTTTCTCAGTTTGGTTACTACCGGTTTTGACGAAGGTCTGATGAGTGTCTTATTCTAGTTCTTCGATCCTAAGCACCACTGCTTCATGTTTCTAGACTATCAGTTGGTGCCTACGCTGGAAGAATTCTCCAAGATACTTGGTTTGCCTATATCGAAGAAAATACCTTTCACTGGTTTAGAACAAGATCCAGCTTCTGAAAATGTTGCCGTAGCTTTGCATTTGAAGCCATCTGACATTGAGTCCAATTGGGAAAGAAGAAGTGGAGTTAAGGTACTCCTTGCAAATTTTCTAATAAAGAAAGCTCAGGTATTCCTAGACGCTATGAGTTACCATGCCTTTAAAGATGTCTTAGCTCTCTTGATCTTTGGGTTGGTTCTGTTCCCCAATTCAAACCAGTTTATAGATGTCAGTGTCATTAACATCATCCTTGCTCATAATCCAGTGCCTACATTTCTCGGGGATATTCTGGATTCACTCCACACTCGTACTATGAAAAAATGAGGAACTCTTATGTGTTGTACGCCTTTGCTCTATAGGTGGTTTATTTCGCACCTTTCTTGGTCAATAATGAAGAATTAGTTAGGATTAAGGTGGAACCAAAGGTTAATGTATCTCTCTCACTCTGATATCTATTGGTTCCCTCATTCTCAAGAAGACATCTCTTTTATTGATCGTTGCGGAGAATTCCCCAATGTGCCACTCCTTGGCATTAGAGGAGGCATCACCTACAACCCCTCTTTAGCCCTATGTCAGTTTGGTTACGCCCGGAGGGATGGTCCTCATGATATGCTCATCCAGGGTGTTGTGTTTGACTATTCAAATGATCTGCAAGGTTATCGTCAGAGATTCATCTGTGCTTGGAGCATGGTTAAGAGGATTGATAGCAAGACCTTAGGGCGAAATAAACTCCATCCCTTTGGAGCCATACCTCAAATGGGTGTGAGCTCATGCTTAAAGTCTTATGATGCCATACACTGCTATCCTACCAGTGATTTCGGAGCCTATTGTTCAAGGGGACGAGTCTCACATCATTTCTCATCCTGATATGCCAACAAACTTTGAAGAATTGCAAATATCTTGGATCTAGCTCAAGGAAGAACGAGATACCTTTGAGTACCGATTCTATGCCAATGAGAAGAAGGTTCTGGAGATCACGATACAGGTCCATGAGGAGCGAAGTTTGAACGCCTACATTGCACCGAAGAGGATGCGCTCGTGGGAAACTTGATTTCTTTTAGAAAGTCTATTTTGTATTATTTTTGTTTCTTCTAATGTAAGCCCAAGAGGCATGTTGTAAGCAATTTGAACTTATTAATACAATTAATGTTTGTTCCCTTTTGTCTAAAGAAATTTAAATCTTCTAGGTCCTTGAAATCATTTGCATACGCATGTTCATGCATCATAACACAAACAAGTTTTTCACAATAGGTTTCCTTATCTTTCTACTGTTTATTTCAGTAAGATGGATATCGAACAAAGAGTGAAGGATCTTTAAGCAAAGAATGCTTAATTCCAACAGATGTTCTTGGCTCTGTCTAAAGGACAAGAGGACCTAAAGGATATCATGATCAAAGATAAGAAGAAGAAGACAAAGAAAACGGTGGGTATCCTGAGTATGGGAAGGAGATTCAGAGAACCAGCAAATCGAGCTCTAGAATTTTCAACTCCATCAAATGAGGGAGACAATCAGGAAGAGAAGACAAAATAAGGGGACTACAGTCTGGAGTCTGATGAAGAAGAGGCTGGCTATGCTGAAGAACAATATCTTCCTGCTGATGACAAATATAAACAGCTGGAGGATCGTCTCAATGCCATGGAAATTCAAAGAGTACCTGGTCTGGATTTTGAAGAATTAGGTTTGGTTTCTGGGGTGGTCATTCCACTGAAGTTCAAAGTTCCCGCATTTTATAAATATGACGGGGTTTCATGTCCTAAGCTGCATCTGAGATCCTATGTCAGGAAGATCCAACCTCACACCGCTGATAGGAATTTATGGGTACATTTTTTCCGGGAAATTTTATCGGGGACTCAATTAGAATGGTTCTATTAGCTGGAGGGAACCAACATCTTCAATTGGGAGGATCTGGATGTTGCTTTCTATAGGCAGTACCAATACAACACTAACCTTTCTCCAACCTGTACACAACTTCAAAGCATATCTATGGGTTCCAGTGAGGGCTTCAAAGATTATGCCCAGAAATGGAGAGATCTTACAGGAAGATTCCAACCTCCTTTATTTGATAGAGAGCTGGTAGATATATTCTTGGGTACTTTGTCAGGCGCATTCTTCAGACACATGATCAGGAGCTCTTCAGCTGGGTTCACCGAGTTGATATTGACAGGTGAAAGAGCGGAAGCTGGTATCAAGAGCGGTAAGATTCAAAGAGATACGTCTTGAAGTACATTAAAGAAACCATTCTCTGGGAAGAAAGAAGTAAGTGTTGCCTACAGTCAAAAGAATCAAAGCAAAGCTGAACACCATCCAATAGTGGGAGCTGTAATGATCTCCAACCTTTTATCAACTCAACAATAAAACAATCAGCGCAAGCAGGATGCGCCTAGAAGACAGTTCAACCAGCTTAACATGTCCTTATCTTAGGTTTTGCCACACTTGTTGAAGTCTAATCTGGTCACTCTGAAGGAGCCTCCTCAAAATCTAAACACTACATCTCCCTATTATAATCCAAATGCTCAGTGTGCCTACCAATCCAACAATTCGGGGCATGATACAAATGATTGTTGGGCTCTGAAGAACAAAGTTCAGGATCTTATTGAGGAAAAGGAGATTGAATTTGACCCTATCGAGACCCCTAATGTGATAACTGCACCAATGCCCAAGCATGGTCAGAGCATTAATGTCGTTGATAACGACCTGTTTGTTTCTTCTATTGATAAACTAGTTACTCCTCTGCTGATTGTTAAGAAGAATCTCTTGCGAGCCAGTTTATTTCCGGGTTGTGGTGCAGGTTTCCACCTGTGTACGTCTCTACCCAATGGTTGTTTTTTGTTGAAGATAAGTGTCCAACGCCTGATGGATAACAAGGAAATTCTGTTTGAGAAGACTCCCTCTACGGGAAGTCTGTGTAAAGATATATCAATTATTACTATTTCCGACAATCCTCCCAGGGTCTCCTCTAAAAGACCTGTCAGGATTACATCCACTCCTAAGGTTTCTCCTTTAATTATCACTTTTCCTGGGCCTATACCATATTCCTCTGATAAGGCTGTTCCTTGGAACTATGGAGCTTACGTCTATTACCATGGCATCAAGCAAGACCTATTGGCTGTCAAAGATGAAGTTGTTGAAGATACTAATCCTAACATCAACAACATTGTTGGGACCAGTAAAATTACCAGAAACAGAGGGATATTCTCTCCTGAGATCTCTCTGAGGACTATTGCCACTCTATTAGTTATTCCTGCTAATGTTCCTATTGTTACTCCTGTTGCTACTCCTACTGTCACTCTAGTTGTTATTCCTTCTACTAAGTCAGTTGAGACTTGGGGCAAAGAAGTACTGGTTGAGCCTGCCCAAACGGAGGCACTTAAGGAAACCATTCCTGAAGCCTCTAAAAAAGAAATGGAGGAGATACTAAAAATCATACGGAAAAGTGACTATAATGTTGTGGAACAATTGGGGCAGACCCCCTAAAAAATTTCAATGCTGGCCTTACTGTTATGCTCTGAAGCCCATGCTAAGGCTTTGGTGAAGTTCCTCTAATCTGCTCATGTGCCACAAGAGACTTCTGCCGACCAATTCGAGAACTGTGTCGCTAGTCTAACTGCTGACAATGGACTTGGTTTCTCCGATGCTGATTTGAAGTCTAAAAGAAGAAAGCATAATAACGCCCTGCATGTCTCTATTGAGTGTAGGGGAACTACCCTGGCTCACATTCTAGTTGATATAGGTTCGTCGCTAAATGTTCTACCCAAGGCTGCTTTAGACATATTTGACTGTGAAGGACTGACTTTGAAGCCCAATAACATTGTGGTGAGGGCTTTTGATGGTTCTAAGAGAATGGTACACGGGGAGGCGGACATTACTATTAAAGCTGGTTCCCAAAATTTTGGATCCACTTTCTATGTGATGGACATTCGCCCGTCTTACTCTTGTTTGTTGGGACGCCCTTGGATTCATGGGGCCGATGCTGTCACTTCCACTTTACATCAGATGTTAAAGTATTTGGTTGATGGAAAGATTGTTACAGTCCATGGCGAAGAAGAGTATATGGTGAACCATTTGAACTCTTTTAGATATGTCGAGATGGACGGCGAGTTCATTGAGACCCCCTGCCATAATTTTGAAGAGGTTCCTCAGACAATTGTTGCTACCAAGACTGCCACTGCTGTTCCAAAAATTACCAGATCTCCAATGAAGATGGCTTCTCTAAAGGATGCCAGAGCTGTAATTGAAGAAGGTGGCTGCATTGAAGAAGGTGGGTGCACTATTTAGGGACAACTACCTGACATCCCCTATACACTATGCCAAATAAGCACATAGACATCGCTTTTTTTGGCCATAGACAACACTTATAAGTGCTGCCTATTTCTGCGCTGCTGTAACCTTAGGCAGCGCTTTTAGTCTATGTGAAAGTGCTGCTTAATGTAGACCTTAGACAACGCTTTATTGAACAAGTGCTTTCTAAAGGCCTCTATAGGCAGTGCTTTTAACAATGTAAGCGCTTTCTATAGTGTGCCTATAACAATGCTTTCACTTTAGACAGCACTTCTTCAAGCGCTGTCTAAAGTGAAAGCGCTGCTATAGGCACACTATAGAAAAAGTGCTGTCTATTGTATTTTTTTTATATATATTTTAGTTAAGTGTTGTCTAATGTCCCCTTTTAGGCAGCGCTTGTTATGTCATAGGAAGCGCTTTTTGGTTTAAAGCGCTGTCTAATGTTAACAAATTTTTTATATATTCAGCTTATATTTTAAGCGTCCTGTACACATAATCATTTAAAATTTAAGCGTTGTCTTTCAAATTTGCACCAGAATTTATAAATTTTTGAAGCTTCAATCCAATAAATATGAACCAAGTTTACATATTTATATATACAACTTTAATCTAACAATTTATATATACATAAATACAACTTAAAGTGTTCAATATTGTTATCTACTAGAGCTGCTATATTCTACTATCTTCTCTAGAAACAACAACAATGAAGAATCCTAAATGAATCTATATAGCTTCTACACATATATGCACCTACCTGAAACAAAACAAACAAAGGCATATATATTAGAATCAATCTCTCTCTCTCTCTCTCTCTCTCTATATATATATATATATATATATATATATATATATATATATATATATATATATATATATATATATATATATATATATATATATATATAACACTTAAAAATCAATGTAACAAAAACAAATCAAGATTCATACAAACAAAATTCCCCGATTCATACCATGCATACAAACAAAATTCACCGATTTCGTCCATACAAACAAACAAAATTTCGTTATAATCCACCATTAAAAATTCCCCGATTCATACATACAAACAAAATTCCACGATTCATACCATGCACACAAACACAATTCCCCGATTTTGTCCATACAAACAAACAAAATTCCGTTATAATCCACCATTTAAAATCCCCCGATTCATACATACAAACAAAATTCCTCGATTCATACGAT
Organism: Vicia faba; assembly: GCA_948472305.1. NCBI lineage: Eukaryota > Viridiplantae > Streptophyta > Magnoliopsida > Fabales > Fabaceae > Vicia > Vicia faba. The sequence goes on along the minus strand of OX451739.1, from coordinate 1,144,063,127 downwards.
GCATACAAACAAAATTCTCTGATTTCGTCCATACACACAAACAAAATTCCGTTATAATCCACCGTTAAAAATCCCCCGATTCATATATACAAACAAAATTCTCCGATTCATACCATGCATACAAACAAAATTCCCCGATTTTGTCCATACAAACAAACAAAATTCTGTTATAATCCACCATTAATCCACCGTTAAAAATTCCTCGATTCATACATACAAACAAAATTCCCCGATTCATACCACACATACAAACAAAATTCCCCGATTTCGTCCATACAAACAAACAAAATTCCGTTATAATCCACCATTAAAAATTCCCCGGTTCATACATACAAACAAAATTACCCGATTCATACCATGCATACAAACAAAATTTCTCGATTTCGTCCATACAAACAAACAAAATTCTGTTATAATCCACCATTAAAAATTCCCCGATTCATACATACAAACAAAATTCCCCGATTCTGTTATAACCCACCATTAAAAATTCCCCGATAAAATTTCAAATACAAACAAAATTTTCATCTCAATAACAACAACGACAACATTGCAGCAATTTACTACACTATAATGACATAGTATCTCATTAACTCAAACTTATATATACTCAAAATTATGATCAATGAAAGTGTCACAATACCTTATAAAATTCTCATCTCAATAATGAATTGACACCAATCCTTCTTAATTTCGTCCAAATGATCATTCGAATAAGTAGAACACTTGTATTCATCAAAGTACTACATAATATAACATAATATGATTTAGTTAAAACAAATTAGTTAGATGAAATATGTAAAATAGATTAGAATAAATCATAAGTTAGAAACTCATACCATGGAGGAATCTCTATTTGATTCAAAAGAATAATTTCTTTCATAAACCTCAACATGAAATAACCGCAATCTATACCATTATGCTGACGAGGACACTACACGTGGAAAAATATACAAATATATATCATCTCATATAATTTAACTTGTTTTATCAAGTAGCATCACTAATATAATCAAAATTATGAAAATATACCTGCGTTCTAATCCATGCAATTTTGTTTTCCTTACTCTTTGGTACTTGAATATTTCTTTGTGATCTAAATATTTGTATAACCCTAACAAAATATAAACGAAGATTTAGAACAATCTCACATAAAAAATAAATAAGTATACAAATGAAGTTTTAGAACAATCTAACTTACGTATCAACCATCTCCTTCATGTATGGGTATTTTGTCCAATCTCCTTCTAACGAATCCAAATAATATACAACTTCTCTTATTGGATTGATCGCAATCAACAACCAGTGTCCACTATAATATTAACAAAGTTTAGATTGAAACTTTCTACAAAACGTCAAAACACGGAAAATTATAATAGATGAAGTTTGAATAAAAATATTACCCATTGCCAGTATTAAATGAAAAAAAAACAATTTTTCCGTATCTATGTTGGCCATAATTGTACAGACAAAATACTCTTTTACATCATCTGGTCGTTGTTGTATTAATAGTGCGTTGATATTTTTTAGATATAAGAAGGAGAATCTTTGGTCCTATTGATGCAGGCGCATCAAGTTGGTATACATGAAACTTAAACAAATACATCATTAACATTAAGACCATTCAATGAAATTAGTAGATAAATTGTTCAATAAAAACGAAATAAAGTTGATCGGATAATACCTGATGTATGTATTGACAACACCGATGCCTAATTATTCATGTTTAAGAATTTGATCCACGTCCTCTCTACTTATTGTTTCGTAATAGGAAAAACAAAAAATACCTTCCTCCATAGGTATGTTACGAGCGCATCTGTCAGCCAAATCTGAAATTCCCATTAATGTCTGAAGGCACGACCTATACCGAGAAATAGGCTTTTTTCTAGTCGCAGACTTTGCCACAACCCTTTTTTCTACGGACATGTTACTCACAGGGACTTGTTGCATGTCTTTAACATGAATCTAAATACCAAATGCATATAATAAGTTAGGTGAAGTATTAGATCGTGAATTAACCTTTTCTATGAAAATTATATATTAATTTACCTCCTTTTTGGATGCAACTGACTCGGTCTGAGGCTTAATCCCCTTATCTTTTGATTTGGATTTCGTGGGAGTCTAACATTACCATGAAAAAAATGTACGTTAAATGATCGTAATAGTTTTCATAATAGTTTTCAACGCTGCAAAGGTTAACATACCTCATAATCTATGCAAATGAGGCTTGACGACCATGCAACATAAGATCCTATTGCCTGTCCGACCAATGTTGCATCTAAAATATCGTAAGGCAATGGTGCATCCCTCTCTATTTCAATTTCAATTGATACTTTCAAAAATACAGCAGGGAACGGTTTATGGTGAAGTACTTCTCCCAAGGTGTTATGCACTTTTCCCTTGCCAACCATGCGATAAGTCGGTGACGATAAATATAGCTGACAAGGTGAAATTCCCTAAACCAATAATAAATATGAAATTGTTAATCTTTATATATGTCAAAGTGGGTTTTAATAATCTAAGATGACCGAGAAATACATTCTTTTGAGAAAATTCCAATCGCTTCCAATTTGTGTGTTCTTCACAAATAGGGCACACTTTTTGACCTTTAATGCTATACCCTGATAGATTTCCGTATGTCGGAAAATCATTAATTGTGCCAAATAACATCGCTTCCAAATTGAAACTTTCTTTCCTATATCCATCATAAACCTCCACCCCGTTCTCCCACAAAATATTTAAATCTTCGATTAATGGTTTCAAGTAAACGTCTATGTCATTCCCTGGTTGTTTAGGTCCAGAAATTAACATAGATAACATCATGTACTTGCGCTTCATACATAGCCATGGAGGTAGGTTATAAATCATAATAATCATAGGCCATCTGGTATGTGAGATACTTTGAAGACCATGCATGTTCATTCCATCAGTAGATAATGCCAAGCGAAGATTTCTTGCATCTCCTCCAAAATCAGGATAATCATTATCAATTTTCGACAAGTATGGTGAATCTGTCGGATGTCGAAACTTTCAATCAATAATTCTTTCATATGCATGCCAAGTCAAGTGTCTTGCATCGATTTCACTATGAAACATGCGTCTAAATCTCGGAATTATAGGAAAATACCATAAGACTTTTGCTGGAGACAATTTTTTCTTATATCGAGATAAACCACATTTAGGGCACTCATTTAACGATGCATATTCGTTTCGAAACAAAATGCAATCATTTGGACAAGCATGTATCTTATCATAGCTCATGCCAATAGAGCACAACATTTTTTTGGCCTCATAGGTTCGATTAGGAAGAAAATTATCCTCCGGAAGTATATCTCTCATAATGGCTAATAACTCTGTGAAACTTTTATCCGACCATCCATTGCCCGCCTTTAAGTTGTACAACTTTAATACCACAGACAGTCTTGTGAATTTAGTGCAACCTTTATACAACGGTTTCTCTGCATCGCTTACCAACCTCTCAAACATTTTGGGACAATCCTGAAGATCTTCTTCAAATGCTTCTGCAATCTCTTCGTCTCGATCACAATCGTATGTATCTATGTCATTATCGTCTGAAGCATATGTCGTACTATCCCCCGGTTCAATATTCTTGTAACTTTTCTCACCATGGAATATCCAAAATGTGTAAATTCGATCAATTCCACGCCTCAATAAATGCGATTGCATCCCAACTGCGTCAACCCAACCCACAAAACAACAAATTAAACAAGGACATTTCATTCGATTGGCGTCTTCGACGTGTTCAACAATAAACTTAACAAATTCCAATACCCCATTCTCGTACTATTTGGACAATCAGTTGGCAGACATCCATTTTTTATCCATGGTTTTACTATTAAGTAAGCTAAACAAAAACAATACTTAAAAAAAAGGACAAAGACTAAAAATCTTAATACCAATTAGGCATATTCATCGAAAATAAAAATACTATAATTATTCAAGTAACTATAGCAAATTAAAAGAACAACTAAATATCTGTAGAGAAGTCAATAACTTCTGAAACCATACTGTGTAATATTCTTGGAAACGCTCAGAAACTCCACTCTTCACAAATAACCTATATATATGATCAATTAATTTCATTATAATAAAACAAATCTATATAATAAGAATTATATTAGAATATTTATACAACATTAAACATATATGTATACACCATTAAATAATCACTAATATTCTTTTTAACATATGTTTTACTATTATAATTTTTATAAAAAAATATAAATATTTGATTTTAAAACATGAAGGTAAAATATTATTAAAAAGTTTTTGTTTAATAAAGATCTATTTTAATATTCTACATTGAAAATATAAATCAATCAAACAATTCATGTGACTCTATATTAATCAAATGTCTCATAAAGTGTAACTTTCATTTTTCCCCCTTCAAATTATATTCTAACTTCAAATCTAGATCTTCAAATTTTAATCCAACAATCATAATTTGTTTAACTATCTTAATTATGTGTTAGTATGACTCTTACATTAGAGAATCCAAGTTTCCATAATTCTGTTGACATAAATACTTTATGTAACATGTCTCTTTTCTCTAGAATTTTTATCACTATATAAACTATTTCTTTATCAATTTCTAATCACCAATTTTAATAAAACATTTCATCCTTGTGTCTCGTCCGTAACTCTTGTCTAAAAACCAACTTTTCACAATAATAATCGCAATGGTAATGTATACACATTTCAATTACAATGCTTTTTTCTCTCATTCAATACATGCAATATTTATTGTGACATTTACACAAAAACCTTACATGCAATCTCATTGTGACATTTTTCCAAACACCTTACATGCAAAAACCACATGCCACACAAAACACACCATAATGCAACATTATCAACACTAAATCAACACTAAAACAACACTATCAACACTATCAACTAAACTAAATGCAACATTATATATCAACATTATCAAATATATCAAAAGTCATACCTAGAGGAGAAGAGAACCTTGGTTGTGAATGGAAGAAAGGATGCAACGGTCTTGAATTGAAGAAGGATGAGAATCTTGAAGAAAAGATGCAACGATTTTGTCAAGAATCAAACGAAAAATGGCGTCAAAGTGGGTTTTGTTCGTAACTACTGTATTCTGAAAATGGGTATTGCAAATAATAACGTGTTACTGTGTTTTATGCTGGGTGTATTTTTTATTTTTTTTATAACATTACTTTAGGCAGCGCTTGTAGTAGAGAGCGCTGCTTAATCCCCCCTTTAGGCAGTGCTTTAGCAAAGCGCTTTATAAGCCCACCCTTTAGGCAGTGCTTCTCCAAAGAGCTATAGTACCTACCCCTTTAGCAGTGCTTTATAAATTCACATTAACCCCCTTTAGGCAGCGCTTTCACAAAGCGCTGCTTAAGCCCACCCTTTAGGCAGCGCTTCTGAAAAGCGTTTTGTAAGCCCACCCTTTATGAAGCGCTTCAGGACCTACCCCCTTTAGCAGCGCTTTATCAAACAATATTCACCCCCTTTAGGCATCACTTTTTTAGAAAGCGTTGTCTAAGGCATATGACAAAATTTCCGTGATTTTAAAATGCACTTTTAACAACGCTTTTGATAAGAAGTGCTGCCTTAGGTGTGCTGTCTAATCTTATTTTTGGAGTAATGATAAGTCTGGTAAGTTTGGTTTGGGTTTCACTTCAGAAGCTCAAAAATCCATTCGTCATGCTCACGCAGGAGGACCACCATTACACATCAGCAACCATGGAGTCAACGCTTTAGAAGACACTGACAGTGACTGCGACCTGGAAAATTGGATCTTCCCTACTACCAACTGTGGACTCAATAATTGGACAGCTAGAGACTTTGTTCCCATCATGTTCATTCAGGAGTAATTGTCTTTTTGTTTTCTTTTTGGGATATGCAATATTTGAACAATTTAAACTCTAAAGCCTTGTGTCTTACCCGAGGCATAATGATTTATTTTTGAGGGTTATCATTTCACTTTCATATGTCATAAATAAATCATTGGACGTTTTGCATACAAATTTTGCGCTTTTTGTCTTTTTTTCCTGCTTTTACTTTATCAAAATAGCTATGCTCTCTTACACACACCCACATATCAAACTGCAAATCCATATCCACTCTGGATTCATTGATAACGGTTATGCTATTTCCAGTTATGAGTTTGAAAATACAATCTACCAAACTGAGAACGAAGTTGAGGAAGATTGTGAAGTACCAGGAGAGCTTGCTAGACTGTTACAACAAGAGGAAAGAGCGATACAGCCTCATGAAGAGCCAGTTGAGACGGTAAACTTGGGTACTGAAGAGGATAAAAAGTAAGTCAGGATAGGTGCCAACTTGGAGCATAGAGTCAAGGAGCGATTAATCCAGATGTTACATGACTACATTGAGATCTTTGCCTGGTCATACGAAGACATGTCGGGGATGGACACTAATATTGTGGTTCATCATCTACCAACGAAAGAAGATTGTCCTCCAATGAAGCAAAAGGTTCGTCGTATGCGGCCTGAAATGTCAGAAAAGATCAAGGACGAGGTTATGAAACAATTTAACGCCGTATTCTTAGATGCTACTTCTTATCAACAATGGGTTGCAAACATGGTACCGATACCTAAAAAATATGGCAAGGTGCGTATGTGTGTGGATTACAGAGATTTGAATAGGGCGATCTCCAAGGATGACTTTCCGCTTCCCCATATTGATGTTCTGGTTGACAACACCGTGCAACATAAGGTATTCTCCTTCATGGATGACTTCTCCGGGTATAATCAGATTAAAATGGCGCCTAAAGATATGGAGAAAACAACTTTCCCCATGCAGTGGGGCACCTTCTGCTACAAAGTTATTCCATTTAGATTGAAAAACAATGAGGCAACCTATCAACATGCTATGATAGTCTTGTTTCACGATATGATCCATCATGAGATAGAGGTCTATGTTAACAATATGATATCCAGGTCTCAGACTGAAGAAAAGCACTTGGATCATTTTCAGAAACTATTTAAAAGGCTGAAGAAGTACAAGTTAAGACTGAACTCGAACAAGTGCACCTTTGGAGTAAGATCTGGTAAGCTATTAGGTTTCGTTGTCAGCGGTAAAGGTATCAAAGTAGATCCTGCAAAGGTTAGAGCTATTCAAGACATGCCAACTCCTCACACCGATAAGGAGGTTAGAGGATTCTTGAGATGTCTAAACTACATTTCCAGATTCATTTCCCATCTAACTGCTGCTTGTGAGCCGATCTTCAAATTACTAAAAAAGGATCAAGTAGGGAAATGGAATGACGACTGCCAGACTGCCTTTGACAGAATCAAGGAGTATCTTCAAGAGCCTCCAATTTTGATGTCGCCGGTTGAAGGAAGACCTCTGATCATGTACTTAACAGTATTAGAAAATTCAATGGGGTGTGTGCTGGGGCAGCATACGAGTGTGGCCGAAAAGAGCATGCAATATACTACCTGAGCAAAAAGTTTACCGATTGTGAAACCAGATATTCACTGCTCGAGAAAACTTGCTGTGCTCTGGCATGGGCTGCTCACCGGCTAAGACAGTATATGTTGACTCACACTACCTTATTGATATCTAAAATGGATCCTATCAAATACATATTCGAGAAGCCCGCTTTCTCTGGAAGAATAGTAAGATGGAAAATGGTCCTGACCGAATACGACATTCAGTACACTACCCAAAAGGAAATAAAAGAAAGTGTACTAACTGATCATTTGGCTCATTAGGCTGTGGACGACTATCAATCTATGAATTATAAGTTCCCGGACGAGGACAACATATTTGTGAATGATTGTGAAGAACTTGGACCGTATGAAGGACCTGAACAAGGATCCCGATGGACTATGGTTTTTGATGGAGCTTCCAACGCACTTGACAATGGCATCGGTGCTGTGATCATATCTCCCGAAGGCTGTCATACTCCTTTCACTGCCAGGCCATGCTTAAACTGTACCAACAATATGGCTGAATATGAAGTATGTATTATGGGTCTCAAAGCTGCTATCGACTTGAGAATCAAATTCTTGAGCGTATTTGCAGACTCGGCCTTGGTGATCAGTCAAATCAAAGGAGAATGGGACACGAAGCATCCTAATCTCATCCCTTAACAAGAGCATGTGTTGACGCTGATTCCGCACTTTGAAGAAGTTACCTTTGAGCATTTTCCACAAGAAGAAAATCAATTAGCAGACGTGCTAGCTACTATGTCATCCATGTTTAAAGTCAGATGGGATAATAAAGCTCCTCAGATCACCATTGAGAGATTGGACGAACCATCAAACTGTTATGAGGTGGATACTGAAGAAGTAGGCGACAAACCTTGGTTCCATGAGGTGAAAAGATACCTCGAGGCCCAAGAGTATCCTGAGGGAGCTTCTGTCAATGATAATAAGTTCCTAACAAAGTTTTATGCCAAGTTCTTCCTCAGTAACATAATCCTCTACAAGAGCAACCACGATTCTACTTTACTTTGGTGTGTAGACAAGAGTGAAGCAGAGAGGATTATGGAGGATATGCATGAAGGTACCTTTCGCACCCACTCTAGTGGGCACGTGTTGTACCCCAAAATTTGCCCTCCTCTTCTTACAAGAAATCATAGCTTCGGGCTTTTCCTGATTTTTCAGATTGGCTTAAGAATCGGTCAAACAGACTTTTCTCATTAGTCAGACAAAATTAGGGTTTCCATTGATTTTGAATCAGTCCAAGCAGATTATTAGGGTTTTTAGTGATTTGGTTGAGTTTGGCTCAGGGTTTGATCAGGCAGACGCTTTCTTTGATAATAAATCAAGAATTAGGGTTTGCACGCGCATTTTAAGAAGAATTTGAATCCACAGTGTTTTAATTGGCTATTACACTGCTCTGACGTTTGCTCAAGATTTCTGTTTATTTCTCAAAGGTCTGAACATCTGGGACATAGGTTGAGGCTTCTGATTGAGAGTTTGAAGTTTGAGTTTGATCAGTGAGATAAAGGACATATGGACGTTTGTTTGTTTAACTGTGCAATGTTTTTAGGTTATTCGGAACACCGGACGTTTATTGATTATTTATAATTTCTAAGTTAAAATTATTGGATAATTTCCAATTATTATGATTCAAGAAATTTAAGTAATTAAATAAATAAGTGCAAAAGATTTAAAAGAGATATCTGGCAAAAAGACTTTTATTTATTTTTAATTGTTTGTTACAAATATTATTTGAACACTGTAAGTTTATTTACAGTTGTTTACAATAAATTTATTACAATGATTAAAAATAAATTAAATTTATCCTAAATCTTCATCTTCTACTGCTGCTCCCCATTGCTCAACTGATTTTTATCTGCAAAGACAAAAAAAAGAAGTCAACACAGATGAAATCAAATGCAGACAGTTAATCAGAAACTCATCATTAAAAGTGGTGGCCGGAATCAGTTTGTTCGCCCTCTCTGCAAATCACAAGAAGACTCTTGGTTCACAAAGAGGGAAAGGGAAATATGCTTGCAAATATATGAAATGCACAAAGCTACTGAATATGCCAAAATAAGGCTGCATAATTTCAAATCACATTGCAAACTAAAATGGGCAAACAAGCTGCACAGTTCAAAATAGCCAAAGGGACAAGCTAAATAAATCCAAACCAAATTGCAAACTGAAAAGGCAACCAAATTGTCAAAATGGCCAACTAAGTCACAATGTCAACCAAACTGTCCCAAAACTATCAAAGCTGTCATAAGATATCAAAGCTATCAAAACTGACAAAGAAGATATCAAAGCAATACAGGAAATCTGGAAAGATGCAGAAGAAAGTACAAGAGGCAGAGCAAAGCTAATAATGCAAGCAAAACACTTTTAATCATCATTTTCCAGGCCATCACTTTTTAAGAAAAAGGACAGTAAAGCATTAAAATATGCTTTTCTGATAGAGAGAGAAAAGAGAGAGAGAAGTAGAGGCTTACAGGAAGGCTTAGAGATAAAGAGAACAAATCAGAACACTGTAAAAAGGGGAGGCAGAAACACATAGAAGAAGATAGGCTACAAACTGTAAACAAAAACACAAGCCTGTAACCAGAAGCCGGTCCCAAAGCTTACAAACTGCCTTCAAACCAACTCAGTACCAAAACCTCCACAATCCTGCCTAAAACACATAACAGAAACAAACAAGCAAACTGATAAATCTCCAGCCTGTTTCAACCTGATAAAAAAACCAGATACAAGCCTTAAAGCCTGTAAACATCAAGCCTTGAAGCCTGAAAACACAAGCCAGAACAACCTGTTTCAACACAAATCATGAACCTGTTACAACTACAAGCCTTGAAGCATATCAACCTGCATAAGGACTTCAAGCCTGAACCAACTCAAACCTCCAACAAACAACAAACCTGTCTCAAGCCTTATTCAAACAAAACTCAAACACAACTCATAACCTGTCAAACTGTTAAAGCCAAGCAAGCCAACAGACATATAACCTGTCAAAGCAAACTCAAGCAAATCCATCCAATATCCAAACAACAACAAAATGCCTCAGAATTAGTTTCCTCATAGGCTAAACAAATCTAAATCTCAGAACTCATAACCATCATTGGAAGTCCACGGCATCAAGAGAAGAAAAAGTCAGAATCAAACATATCCAAACATACTCTCAGAGCAAAAGCTCATCATCGAGAAACCAAGCAATCTCAGAGTTGCCAATCATCAAGTCATCAGAACAAAGCAAAGCGTTCAGATAAGCAAAAGAGGAGAGGAACTCAGAAGCAAATAAGCTAGGGTTTTCAGAAAGCTATCATCATTAAACTAAAGCAAGATACAAAGTACCAGGGAAGCCAGCAAGCCTTCGTCATCAAGCTCCCACGCCTCCGGCCGCCTAAGAAACCTCCTGTCCACTTCTCCTCCTTTCCAAAAACGAACCCTAAAGGTAGTAACTCCTCCCTTTTCTTTAATATTTCACACACACATAAATAACATAGACAACACAGAAAATCAATAACATGTCAAAAGTAAAACGTGCAAGATAAGAACAAAAAACTTAAAAAGATGAATCATACCCTTCTTTCTTTCCGTCACTGCCTTGCCCAACTATGAGGAGGAGGAAACAGAGATGGCGCATGGTGGCCTGAGGCGGTTGGAAGAACATCAATGGCCTTGGCTTGAGAAAGTGAAGAGGCGAACAAGGAGGAAGAAGCAGCATCGTTCAAGACACTGTAAACCCTATTCTGAGTAACAACAAAACAAACCCTAAGAAAAATTATCAAACGCGTTGGGCCTGTTCTCTTACAAAATGCCTAAGCCCAATTCTGGCGCACCCACCCCCCCCATTTTTTCTATTGATTCTGTTTGTTTTGTTTTGTTTGGGCCAAACACAAAACATAAGGCCCACATAACTTCCCTTTATTTTATTTTCTTTTAACCAACATTTCTTAATTTTCTTTTTTTTCTTTTATAACCTAATTCCTTTTTTTAATAATATATTAACCTTTCATGTAAAATGTTTATTAATACTTTTTTATCACATTTAAGAGTACATAAAAATAGGATTTTTTCTAAATTAAATAATTTTCTTTTTAGAATTTTTGTTTAATAAACCTTTGTATATAAACTAATATATATAAACATTAATTTTCTTTAACTTAAATATTTTTCTTTTCTTTTCTTTAAAACTTTTGTTTATATAACATTAACAAAAACACAAAAATAATAAATACTTAATAAATACATTAGGTTAATATTTATATCATTTGTAAATAATCACATACATTGCACAATACTTTTATTTCTCTTTTATCCTTATACTTGGCTATATTTTACATTGAGAATGCGATTCGATTTGGTTGTAAATATCATTTGGACACTACTATTCTGATACGTCTCATCCCCATTTGTAAATATTTGTACCCCGATTCCCGGATACTTATTTGTAATAGCTTAGACTTTAAATTCCCGCAATTTATCGCTTTCTATATACTGTATAGTAATTAGGGTTTGTATGCGAAGATTCAAAATCAACCTCTAGATAACCTAATACAAATACAAATGCATGAAAATCAATACACAATTCACACTTGCACCCCTAGGGTAATCCCGCTTGTTGCCTTCAAAAAACAGGCCATGTTTGCATGTTGGGTTCTTTGGCAAAACAAAAACAAATCAAATGATCATAGTCCCTCGATGACGCTTTCGAAGTTGCCTAAAAAATGATCAAGTCCCTTAAAGAAAATTTGCCAAAGACACTTGGCACTATTGCATTCATGGTCTATACGATGTCCCGCGCCCGTCCCGTTAACATCCTAACACAAGATTGTCCACCAAATACAATGGTGGAACAATACTGTTAAAAGGGTTAAAACGTAGGAAAGATCTTTGAGAAATTTAGGGGTAGACAACTCTTAGTTACTTGATCAAACTTGCAAAACACACTTGCCTACTTTCAAAACACACTCCACAACACAACTTTCAAAAACATTGAAACATCTTTTCAAAAAGACAAACACCTTTGTAAAACATTCGAGTAAAGAATTGTTACAACGGTTGCCTAGACAAGGCATCTTTTTTCAAAACATTTTCAAAACCACACACACAAAGCACCATTTCAAACAATTGAAAATCAAGGCAAGTGATCTAAAACAAGTAACTAAGAGCCCATGGATAACCATGGATGAAAAGGGTGCTAGCACCTTCCCTTTTCATAATCTACCCCCCGAACCCACGAAAACATCTCAAAAGGTTTTTCCTGTGCTTTTTAACCTTTCCTTTAGGATAAAATAAAAAGTTGGTGGCGACTCTTGCTAAACCGAACATGTGCGAATACAAACGCAAAACCTCAAGTCAGTTCTCCCACCGTATCACAGAACTGGCGACTCTGCTGGGGATTGGAACTAAAAGTGGGGTTACCTTAGGGTTTAGATCACCTTTACATACTTGCTTTGATTGCTTTGATTGCTTTACTTTTTGGGTTCCTTGTTTGGGTTTGTTGTAAATCCTACACCCAGATTTGGGGGCACCTTTTTAGGTAAATAGCAATAAAACTGTGAGGGAACTGTGCGGGGTATACCGACATGGTTGAAGCAGTAAGCTATGTTAGTGTGACATATTTGTGAGTACCGGTAGCCCTTGAGTAGTCAAGGAGAATACGGGGCCGCTGAGCGATGTCATGAAGCACTAACGAACACTTAGAACCTTAATTGACCATCTTAGCCTTTTTAGGGGTAGTGAGATGACCAACTTTGGTGCAGTCCGAAGTTGGTAGATACTCGATACTACACTCATTGAGGATTGTTTTCTTGGAATATTTTGGTCGCCAGTTAAGTGGCTAAACCAAAACAATGAACACAAAAAATAATCCAGTGATATTGAGCTCCTTAGAACCCGATTTCTATTTTAGGACATGGTGAGCCAACTAACTTCAAAAGGGTACTTACCTTCGAACCCCATGAAAGCCTGAACCTAAGGACTTGTTTGCTTTGTGTGAATATGATTGCCTGTATATATACACTTATTTGCTTTTGCATACATGTACATAACATCATAACATCATACCATAGCATTTTCAATAACCATTTCAAGGATCTCGAGGGTCTATTGATGCAGGGTCACGTTGAACCAGACGTCTAACCAAGGGGCAAGAGGCTTTCTCCACTAAACAAATGCCATCAAAGATCAAGTGCAACAACTTGAATCAGGGGCTATGACCCACTTGACATGGTGAGCTTGATTCTCATGGAAAGACATCCACCGGTGCAAAGTTCTCCAATCAAAGATCGAAGTTCAACCTCTAACATGCTCTTGTGTTTACCCCAAGAGATCCTTGAAAATATTGCATACATATATCATAAATATCATTGCATAACAGGTTTCTCCCATACATGTGTCCTTATCTTCCTACTGTTTATTTCAGTAAGATGGATATCGAACAAACGGTGAAAGATCTCCAAGCTCAAAACGCTCAATTCCAACAAATGCTTCTGGCTATGGGTAAGGGGCAAGAGGATCTGAAAGCTCTCCTTCTCAAATACAAGGGGGTCAGTCTTGAAGAAGACCATAATTTGGAGATTGATGAAGCTGACTACTCCGAAGAACAATATCTTCCCGCTGATGACAAGTACAAACAGTTGGAGGATCGCCTCAATGCTATGGAGATTCAACAAATACCTGGCTTGGATTTAGGAGACGTGGGTTTAGTTTCTGGATTGGTCATCCCTCCAAAGTTCAAAGTCCCTACCTTGGCCCTGTACGATGGAGTCTCTTGCCCTAAGATGCATCTAAAGTCTTATGTCCGCAAGATTCAACCATACACAACTGATCCAAAGCTTTGGATCCATTTCTTCGAAGAAAGCCTGGTAGGGGCTCAACTCGAGTGGTTCTATCAATTGGAGAGTTCTCGCATCCACACCTGGGAAGATTTAGCTATGCCTTTTTACAAACAGTATCAATACAATGCTGATCTTGCCCCAACTCGTGTGCAATTGCAGAACATGACCATGGGTTCCGACGAGAGCTTCAAAGGATACGCTCAAAAGTGGAGAGATCTGGCTGGTAGGGTGCAACCCCCTTTAACTGACAGAGAGTTGATTGACATCTTCATGGGAACTTTGATAGGGCCTCTCTTCAATCACTTAATTAGAAGTTCCTCAGCTGGGTTCACCGAGCTAATACTGACCGGCGAAAGGGTCGAAGCTGGCATCAAAAGTGGAAAGATCCAAGGAGCTACACCCTCCGATGCTCAGAAAATTCCCCACAATGGGAAGAAAAAGTCCAATGTAGTGACTGGTCAAAAGAGTCATCATGACCAACACGTAGGAGCCATCTTGATCTCTAATCCTACGTCTGCTCAACAAAGACAGGGGCATCAGTGTAAGGAGGTCGCACCTAAAAGACAGTTCACCAACATCAACATGCCGCTGTCTCAAGCACTGCATCACTTGTTGAAGATGAATCTGATTACATTAAGGGCTCCCCTCCGGAACCCAAATACTTCTGCTCCTACCTATCATCCCAATGAAAGGTGTGCATACCACTCTGACAGTCTGGGACATGACACAAACAACTATTGGCCTATGAAGAACAAGATCCAAGACATGATTGATGCCAAGGAGATCGAGTTTGACCCTCTGGAGACTCTAGCATAATCACTGCTCCTATGCCAAGTCATTGAGAATGTCTTTGTTTCATTTGAATTTTCAAGTTGTAATCTCTTTGTTATTCAAACAATTATCTATTAATGTCAAACTTTGTTTCATTAATGCATTGCATATGCTTGTCTTGAATTCATCCATTCGTTTTCACTACTCTTATGCTTTCTTTATGATATTTAACTCTTGATAAAAAGCTGCAAGCCTTTAGAGGGAGGATGACGAAACAATACCATATTCTCATACAATATGCTTTTGAACAGACCTTGCTGATGATGTACAGGCATTTCTTTCAATTCCCAAACACTGGAGTTATAAGGAAGATAATCCCTAGTCAACCCCTTCGAGCCAAAGAAGTAGGAGTTTTCTGTTCTAAACAAATTGAAACCTTTAAACCTGGGGTAGGGTAGTCTCTCAGTTAATTCAAAAAGATGCGCATTAAAGTCGCAAACTCTCAGTTTGTAATACAACGAACGACATCCAAAAAAGAAAGACATTCCTTTGGAATCAAAAGACAGTGATGGTTCCTTATCTCATAGGCAGTCATCACCTCTCAAAAAAAGAAAAAGCCCACTAAGCCAAAACCTATAAAGGAGGCTTAAGAAAGCTGGGACATCCCGCTGACTGTAATCTCGAAAACAGGAACAGTCAGGCAAAATTTAGGGATAACGAATCAAAAGAACGAGGTCACTACAAATCCTCAAACAACATGAAAAATGTTGAAAAAGAAAAAAAGGAGATGATGACTGCCCTCCAAATCCAACTTGTGTGAACCATCACCAAAAAGTCGTTCCAAACTCGAATAGAGTTCGACGCACAATTAACTGAGTCTAGGATTGAAGGACATCACGAAGAGCGGGTGGGTACAAATATACTTTGAGCCTTTACCCTTTGTTTCTTCAACCGTGAACC
Organism: Vicia faba; assembly: GCA_948472305.1. NCBI lineage: Eukaryota > Viridiplantae > Streptophyta > Magnoliopsida > Fabales > Fabaceae > Vicia > Vicia faba. Next base: position 1,144,047,106 of record OX451739.1, on the reverse strand, counting down.
AAGCCACGTTACAACCCTTCAAAAGTCCTAATTGAAGCATGGGTTAGTTCGAAAGCATACTGTTACAAAAGGTATCCTGATTCCTGTAAGGCTTTGCCCTCAATCTTGTGTTGAATTTGTCTTATAAAAAGTTTTCTGCTAAAAAACGCATTTTTAAAAACTTCGAGACAGACATAAACTTTGCATTACTTGAATATCACTGTTTGCATTTGGCTATTTGTTTGACAGCGGAGAAATTCACACAATGAATATCCAGTGAACCAAAGTCCTCTCAGTGAGCAAAATCACTTCAAAAAGGATGACACTTCCATTGACAAATCTCCTATCAACAAGGGGGCATGACATGTCACTATCCAATTAACCTGGGGCAGTCCAGTCAAGATTTCAACAAAATCTTTCAAAGCTCAATTAACCTGGGGCAGTCCAGCCAAGGTTTCAACAGATCTTTCAAAGTTCAGTTAACCTGGGGCAGTCCAGTCAAGATTTCAACAAATCTCTCAATTACAGATTAACTTGGGGCAAGTCTCCCTCACCATCACTTGGGGCATTCGAATGTCAATCTCAAGGTCGTTCAAAATTTCCTTCATCACCTGCTGGAAGTTACGATCAACATCACAAATTCCTTCATCACCTGTTGGAAGATACAGTTTCAGATACACTCCAAACAAGGTAGCCATTCTGTCACTCATTCAAATCCCAGTTACAGTTTCAGATACACTCCAGACACGGAAGTCATTCTGCTACTCATACAGATCTCAACTCCAAGATACAGTTTCAGATACGCTCCAGACACGGTAGCCATTCTGTCACTCATTCAGATCCCAGTTACAGTTTCAGATACACTCCAGACACGAAAGTCATTCTGCTACTCATACAGATCTCAACTCCCAGATACAGTTTCAGATACGCTCCAAACAAGGTAGCCATTCTGTCACTCATTCAGATCCCAGTTACAGTATCAGACTACCGCGAAGCCTGGATTACGACCAGATAGTGGTATCTCCTAAGAGCAAGCTATGAATCCCGGATTCGACCGAATAATAGTTTAATCCCCAACTAGTTATTGTGAAGCCTGGATTACGACCGGATAGCAATACAAGTTTCTGTGAAGCCTGGATTATGACCAGATAGCATCCAAGAATACTACGAAGCCTGGAGTCAACCAGATAGTGGTATATCTTTAACACAAGCCGTGAAGCCCGGATTTGACCGGATAACAGCTTAACAAGTTATTGTGAAACCTGGATTACGACCATATAGCAATACAAGTTTCTATGAAAGCCTGGAGATCGACCAGATAGCAGTTAACGGTTAACAGAATGAAGATTCTCATCCTTAAAACCTCAGAATATTGGTATACTCCCAATTTCTGACCGTTAACAGAATGAAGACTCTCATCCTTAAAACCCTAGAAGATTGGTATACTCCCAATTTCTGACCCCCAACAGAATGAAGATTCTCATTCTCAAAGTGGCGTATAACCCAAGTTACAAATTAATACCTGTAGCAAGCCAAGAAAACTATCTGTGGACGACTGATTGTAGATTAACACCTGAAACCAGCCAGGAAAACTATCTACATGAAGAGATTGAAGATTAATACTTGTAACAAGCCAGGAAAACTATCTTTCTTTCTCAGGTCAGAGATTAATACCTAAAACCAGCCAGGACAACTATCTCACCGACTAACCTTTTCAAGATCCCAGATCAATACCTGCAGCAATCAAGAGATTCTTGCAATCCCTAGCGGAGCTAAAACTTCCAACTATCAATCCCCAAACAGAATGAAGACTCTCATTCTCAGTTCCTCACAGAGTATTCAAATATTCCCCAGTGAAGATCTCCTCAAGGCAGGAATCCCCAGTAGATTGGCTTACAATCCAAGCTCCTGATCCCCCAACAGTGGTTCCTTCTCATTTCCAACAATCCCCTGCAGCAGTCAAGGATTCACTTTCCCAGGCAGCAGTCAAGATTCTATTATCTCCGACTATCCAGGATTCATCTATCCTCAGCAAGGCAGCTCATCAGCTTGCATGCGCATTCATTACATTCATATCATAAGCATTGATATAACATATATTGCATCATACATTTCATGCAACATAACTTTGTGTTTAGCTAACATTTTGTCCTTTTCAAGATAAGAATAAAAGGCTATCATTAACAATTTCAGATGCAGTTTTACACAGACTCATCATCAGGAAACCCTACACCGGTTCCTTCTCAATTTCAGATGCAGTTTTACACAGACTCATCATCAGGAAACCCTACACCGGTTCCTTCTCCATTCCAAGACTTCTGAAAACAGCTTATGGGTTCTCCAGACACGGATGTTAACCTATCGCTTGTTCAGATTCTTCAACTTCTGAAAATAGTTTACGGATTCTCCAAACACGGATGTTAATCTATCGCTTGTTCAGAATCAACTTTTGAAAACAGTTTACGGACGCTTCCCAACATGGATGCTGATCTATTGCTTATTCAACTTCAAGACTTATGAAAACAGTGTACGGGTTCTCCATACATGTATGTTAACCTATCGCTTGTTCAGATTCTTCAACTTCTGAAAACAGTTTACGAATTCTCCAAACACGAATGTTAATCTATCGCTTGTTCAGACTCAACTTTTGAAAACAGTTTACGGACGCTTCCCAACATGGATGCTGATCTATTGCTTATTAAACTTCAAGACTTCTGAAAACAGTTTACGGGTTCTCCAGACACGGATGTTAACCTATCGCTTGTTCAGATTCTTCAACTTCTGAAAATAGTTTACGGATTCTCCAAACACGGATGTTAATCTATCACTCGTTCAGACTCAACTTTTGAAAACAGTTTACGGACGCTTCCCAACATGGATGCCGATCTATTTCTTATTCAACTTTAAGACTTCTGAAAACAGTTTACGGATTCTCCAAATATGAATGTCAATTTATTGCTTATTCAGACCCCCAGTTCAAAGATGTTCCAAACAGGGACACCTTTCTGATACTCACCCACTCACCAACAACATACAATTCAACAATCATTTCCAGATGGCATCTCTAAGCCCATCCTCCTACCAGCAATTTCCAGATGGCATCTCTAAGCCCATCCCCCTGTCACATCTCCAGATGGCATCTTTAAGCCCATCACCAAATGGCATCTTTAAGCCCATTCCCTCAAACTACGCTTTGACGAGTGCAAATTTTTGGGCACTCTAGTGTCCAATCTCCTTTTACCTTCGAGTCGCGAAAGGCAAACCTGCCAATCTAACTCTTCAGGTTCAAGAAGGTTGAACAGGGGCAAGTGTTGTACCCCAAAATTTGTCCTCCTCTTCTTACAAGAAATCACAGCTTCGGGCTTTTCCTGATTTTTCAGACTGGCTTAAGAATCGGTCAAATAGACTTTTCTCACCAGTCAGACAAAATTAGGGTTTCCATTGATTTTGAATAAGTCCAAGCAGATTATTAGGGTTTTTAGTGATTTAGTTGAGTTTGGCTCAGGGTTTGATCAGGTAGACGCTTTCTTTGACAATAAATCAAGAATTAGGGTTTGCACGCGCATTTTCAGAAGAATTTGAATCCACAATTTTTTAATTGGCTGTTACATTGCTCTGACGTTTGCTCAAGATTTCTGTTTATTTCTCAAAGGTCTGAACATTTGGGACATAGGTTGAGGCTTCTGATTGAGAGTTTGAAGTTTGAGTTTGATCAGTGAGATAAAGGACATATGGACGTTTGTTTGTTTAACTGTGCAATGTTTTTAGGTTATTCGGAACGCCAGACGTTTATTGATTATTTATAATTTCTAAGTTAAAATTATTGGATAATTTCCAATTATTATGATTCAAGAAATTTAAGTAATTAAATAAATAAGTGCAGAAGAATTAAAAGAGATATCTGGCAAAAAGACTTTTATTTATTTTTAATTGTTTGTTACAAATATTATTTGAACACTGTAAGTTTATTTACAGTTGTTTACAATAAACTTATTACAATGATTAAAAATAAATTAAATCTATCCTAAATCTTCATCTTCTACTGCTGCTCCCCATTGCTCAACTGATTTTTATCTCCAAAGACAAAAAAAGAAGTCAACACAGATGAAATCAAAGGCAGACAGTTAATCAGAAACTCATCATTAAAAGTGTTGGCCGGAATCAGTTTTTTCACCCTCTCTGCAAATCACAAGAAGACTCTTGGTTCACAAAGAGGGAAAGGGAAATATGCTTGCAAATATATGAAATGCACAAAGCTACTGAATATGCCAAAACAAGGCTGCATAATTTCTAACCACATTGCAAACTAAAATGGGCAAACAAGCTACACAGTTCAAAATAGCCAAAGGGACAAGCTACATAAATCCAAACCAAATTGCAAACTGAAAAGGCAACCAAATTGTCAAAATGGCCAACTAAGTCACAATGTCAACCAAACTGTCCCAAAACTATCAAAGCTCTCATAAGATATCAAAGCTATCAAAACTGACAAAGAAGATATCAAAGAAATACAGGAAATCTGGAAAGATGCAGAAGAAAGTACAAGAGGCAGAGCAAAGCTAACAATGCAAGAAAAACACTTTTAATCATCATTTTCCAGGACATCACTTTTTCAGAAAAAGGACAGTAAAGCATTAAAATATGCTTTTCTGATAGAGAGAGAAAAGAGAGAGAGAAGTAGAGGCTTACAGGCAGGCTTAGAGATAAAGAGAACAAATCAGAACACTGTAAAAAGGGGAGGCAGAAACACATAGAAGAAGATAGGCTACAAACTGTAAACAAAAACACAAGCCTGTAACCAGAAGCCGGTCCCAAAGCTTACAAACTGCCTTCAAACCAACTCAGTACCAAAACCTCCACAATCCTGCCTAAAATACATAACAGAAACAAACAAGCAAACTGATAAATCTCCAGCCTGTTTCAACCTGCTAAAAAAACCAGATACAAGCCTTAAAGCCTGTAAACATCAAGCCTTGAAGCCTGAAAACACAAGCCAGAACAACCTGTTTCAACACAAATCAAGAACCTGTTACAACTACAAGCCTTGAAGCATATCAACCTGCATAAGGACTTCAAGCCTGAACCAACTCAAACCTCCAACAAACAACAAACCTGTCTCAAGCCTTATTCAAACAAAACTCAAACACAACTCATAACCTGTCAAACTGTTAAAGCCAAGCAAGCCAACAAACATATAACCTGTCAAAGCAAACTCAAGCAAATCCATCCAATATCCAAACAACAACAAAATGCCTCAGAATTAGTTTCCTCATAGGCTAAACAAATCTAAATCTCAGAACTCATAACCATCATTGGAAGTCCACGACATCAAGAGAAGAAAAAGTCAAAATCAAACATATCCAAAAATACTCTTAGAGCAAAAGCTCATCATCGAGAAACCAAGCAATCTCAGAGTTTCCAATCATCAAGTCATCAGAACAAAGCAAAGCGTTCAGATAAGCAAAAGAGGAGAGGAAATCAGAAGCAAATAAGCTAGGGTTTTCAGAAAGCTATCATCATTAAACTAAAGCAAGATACAAAGTACCAGGGAAGCCAGCAAGCCTTTGTCATCAAGCTCCCACGCCTCCGGCCGCCTAAGAAACCTCCTGTCCACTTCTCCTCCTTTCCAAAAACGAACCCTAAAGGTAGTAACTCCTCCCTTTTCTTTAATATTTCACACACACATAAATAACATAGACAACAAAGAAAATCAATAACATGTCAAAAGTAAAACGTGCAAGATAAGAACAAAAAACTTAAAAAGATGAATCGTACCCTTCTTTCTTTCCGTCACTGCCTTGCCCAACTATGAGGAGGAGGAAGCGGAGATGGCGCATGGTGGCCTGAGGCGGTTGGAAGAACATCAATGGCCTTGGCTTGAGAAAGTGAAGAGGCGAAGAAGGAGGAAGAAGCGGCATCTTTCAAGACACTGTAAACCCTATTCTGAGTAACAACAAAATAAACCCTAATAAAAATTATCAAACGTGTTGGGCCTGCTCTCTTACAAAATGCCTAAGCCCAATTCTGGCGCACCCCCCCCCCCCCCCCATTTTTTCTATTGATTCTGTTTGTTTTGTTTTGTTTGGGCCAAACACAAAACATAAGGCCCACATAACTTCCCTTTATTTTATTTTCTTTTAACCAACATTTCTTAATTTTCTTTTTTCTTTCTTTTATAACCTAATTCCTTTTTTTTAATAATATATTAACCTTTCATGTAAAATGTTTATTAATACTTTTTTATCACATTTAAGAGTACATAAAAATAAGATCTTTTCTAAATTAAATAATTTTCTTTTTAGAATTTTTGTTTAATAAACCTTTGTATATAAACTAAAATATATAAACATTAATTTTCTTTAACTTAAATATTTTTCTTTTCTTTTCTTTAAAACTTTTGTTTATATAACATTAACAAAAACACAAAAATAATAAATACTTAATAAATACATTAGGTTAATATTTATATCATTTGTAAATAATCACATACATTGCACAATACTTTTATTTCTCTTTTATCCTTATACTTGGCTATATTTTACATTGAGAATGCGATTCGATTTGGTTGTAAATATCATTTGGACACTACTATTCTGATACGTCTCATCCCCATTTGTAAATATTTGTACCCCCATTCCCGGATACTTATTTGTAATAGCTTAGCCTTTAAATTACCGCAATTTATCGCTTTCTATATACTGTATAGTAATTAGGGTTTGTATGCGAAGATTCAAAATCAACCGCTAGATAACCTAATACAAAGACAAATGCATGAAAATCAATACACAATTCACACTTGCACCCCTAGGGTAATCCCGCTTGTTGCCTTCAAAAAATAGGCCATGTTTGCATCTTGGGTTCTTTGGCAAAACAAAAACAAATCAAATGATCATAGTCCCTCGATGACGCTTTTGAAGTTGCCTAAAAAATGATCAAGTCCCTTAAAGAAAATTTGCCAAAGACACTTGGTACTATTGCATTCATGGTCTATACGATGACCCGCGCCCGTCCCGTTAACATCCTAACACAAGATTGTCCACCAAATACAATGGTGGAACAATACTGTTAAAAGGGTTAAAACGTAGGAAAGATCTTTGAGAAATTTAGGGGTAGACAACTCTTAGTTACATGATCAAACTTGCAAAACACACTTGCCTACTTTCAAAACACACTCCACAACACAACTTTCAAAACAACTTTCAAAAACATTGAAACATCTTTTCAAAAAGACAAACACCTTTGTAAAACATTCGAGTAAAGAATTGTTACAACGGTTGCCTAGACAAGGCATATTTTTTCAAAACATTTTCAAAACCACACACACAAAGCACCATTTCAAACAATTGAAAATCAAGGCAAGTGATCTAAAACAAGTAACTAAGAGCCCATGGATAACCATGGATGAAAAGGGTGCTAGCACCTTACCTTTTCATAATCTACCCCCCGAACCCACAAAAACATCTCAAAAGGTTTTTCCTGTGCTTTTTAACCTTTCCTTTAGGAAAAAATAAAAATTTGGTGGCGACTCTTGCTAAATCGAACAAGTGCGAATACAAACGCAAAACCTCAAGTCAGTTCTCCCATCGTATCACAGCACGCAATGGCTAAGAAGATTCTGAGGGCAGGATACTACTGGTCCACTATGGAAGAAGACTGTTGTAACATGGTGGGAAAACTGACTTGGTTGTTTTGCATTTGATCGCAATTGTGAGGATAGCAAGAGTAGCCACCGACTTTTCTTTTATCCAATAAGGAAAGGCTGAAAAGAATAGGAAAGACCTTTAGAGATGTTTTCTGAGTTCGAGAGGTAGATTAGGAAAAGGGAAGGTATTAGCACCCTTTTCATCCGTAGTTATCTACGGGCTCTTAGTTGTTTGCTAGATCACTTGCTTTTGTTTGAATATGCTTGTGATGTGGGTTTTGAAAGTATTTTGAAAATGTCTTTGTAATGGTTCTCGTTTCTATAAGAACGCGTACAAAGTGTTGTTTCGAAAATAGTTCAAAGAGGTATTTGTGGAGTGTGTTTTTGAAAGTGATTTTAAAAAGGGTTTTCTTTGTAATGGCTCTCGTTTCTATAAGAACGTGTACAAAGTGTTGTCTTTTGAAAATTTTCCAAAATGAAAGTGTTGGTGTATAAAATGTTTTTGTTGTGAGCAAGCGAGCAACTAGGAGCGAATATACCTACTCAAAAGGTCTTTAATGTTCTTTTCCTCCTCCTTTAGACGTTTCTATCTTACCATTGATTTGGTAAGAAGCCCCATCGTTGGATGTGAAGGGACGGACATGGGACGTTTGTATAGTCATATTAGGAAACCTATGGGACGTTTTAGCAATGTCGTTTTAGGGACTAGATCGTTTACTGAAGGTAACATCGAGGGACATCGAGGGACTACGATCTTTTATCGAGGGTCTTTGATAAAATGCCCATATTCGAGGGACATGACTATTTTTCGAAAGGCAACAAAATGGGATTACCCTAAGGGTGCTAGTGTGAAAGTGTGTTTGATTTACCTGCATTTAGTCTTGATTAGGGTTATCTATTTGTTGATTTCATGTCTTGCCATACACACCCTAATTACTAGAATTTATACTTGAAAACAATAAATTGCGGAAGTGTAAAGGTCCTACGCTATTACATCATCTTAGGAATGGAGGTACAAATTTACAAGCGGGGGGTTGCAAAAATTTAAATCCTATTTAACTATTACATTCATATTGAAATGTACAATATAAGAAGAAAAAGGACTTGTTTTGAAAGTGGTTTTTTTTTGTCTTAATGAATTAAAAAAAGAAATTAATTAATTAATAAAAAGGAAATATTTTTATGTATTTTTTTTTATATTAATAAAAAGAGTATTGATATTGAAAATGATAAAAGGGGAAAATAATGAGAGATAAAATCAGCGTGCTGCTGCAAGCAAAACAAAAAGGATTAAAAGTTTTGACGCCAGGCGCGATGTGAATCAGAAAGAAACGTCAGTGGGCATCAGAAGTTCTAGATTAATACACTCTGAGGTCCTGCAAGAGACGTTAAAGGGAAATAAAACAGAGGTTCTGGGCGGTGTTTAGACAATGAGCAAAATGACAGAAGTTCTGTGTCATGTTAAATAGTGGGTGAAAAGAAGAAGTTCTGTGTTGTGTTAGTAGTGAGTAAAAAGTCAGAAGTTCTGTTATCGTATCATAATAATGCCAAAAACCTAGAAATTCTGGTGTGTTAAAACAGTGAGAAGAACTCATAACTTCTGTGTTATGCTAAACAGTGAGTGAAAATCTAAAGTTCTGTGTTGTGTTAAATAGTGAGTGAAGAGTAGAAGTTTTGTGTTGAAACAATAAGAGATCCTAGAAGTTTTCGTGTTAAAACAGTGAGGAACTCAGAAGTTCTGTGTTATATTTTAACTCTTTCCTCATATTAATCAGCATATCAACCATTTACTAAGTTCTTAACAGCAAATCAAAAGGATAATAGCACATCAATTTGTAGAAGTTCTAATTCTAATTCTGAGCCTAGCTTTATTCAAGAAGTTCTGGTCCATAGTTTTTTCTACTTATGCAACGATATGTACAACATCAATACTATGATATTTACATACTTAATGATGTTCTGAATGAAAAGATGCAAAGTCAGAAAGACTTACCTTGAATCTGGAGCGTGTGCTTTGAATTTGAGCTGCTGCCCTCATACGTTCTAGAGTTAGCAAGAGCAACAGAACAATGGTTATGTTCTTTGATTCAAAGGGAAGAGCAAAGGTTTTGTTTAGGATTTGCAAAGGTTTTTACTGTTTCCTTTTCTCTATTTGATAATTCTCTCTCTCTCTCACCAAAAGCCAACCCCTTGAACGTGTGATGGAGCAACTTATTTATACGTGGGTTTGCTGTGGTTTTGGGGGGAAAACAAATGGGATTTCTAACCTTTTTGGCATACTGTTCCCTTGCTTTTTAAACACAGTTTTTGCATGATAATTTGGTGCAATTATAGGGTTTGAGAAAAACGCAGGCGTGGACTGGATTAGCAGCACCTTGGAGCATTGTGGCAGCTGGTGGCAGGACTGCACTACAGCAGTGCAACAGGTTGCTCAAACGAGGTTTTGGTGATGTTCTGGTCGTAGAAGACCAGAGTGAGATTCGAAGGGTGAGGCTCTAATCGGAGCATAAAACATAGCCTCCATCTGCTGAAGAGTCACGTTCTGATTGATGAGTCATGTTCTAAACAATATTTGCAAATTCTGATTTCTTTTACGTGAAGGCTGGCCCAGAAGTTCTGAAGTATCATATTCTCTTAACACTTAGAAAATTTTCTAAATGTTTAGAATTTTGATTTTTCAAAGTAATTTCTGACTTATGATTTTTGATGAACCAATTTCATGTCTTGATGAAATATAATTGTTGAAATTTGATTTTGATCAAAAAGTCAAAGTTTGACTTTTCAGTGTGCTTTTAACCGTTTTGCCCTTGTGAATGACCTTCTTGGAAAATTGTAATCCAAGACTTGAAACTTGATAGAAGCAAACCCGAGGGTCCAAGATGATCTTTTGATAAATGAAAGGGCAAACTTTGGGGCACAACAACTGTTATCGACATTCACGAACTTGTCACAAGTGCCAGATCTATGCTGATAAAGTACATGTGCCTCCAGTTCCCTTGAACGTCTTAACTTCTCCCTGACCTTTCGCAATGTGGGGGTATCAATATGACCGGAGATATTAGACCTACCGCTTCTAATAGGCACCGATTCATCCTGGTTGCCATTGATTACTTCACAAAGTGGGTCGAGGCAGCCTCATTTGCTTCTGTTACCAAGAACGTCGTGGCCCGGTTCATCAGACATAACCTTATTTGTCAATATGGTACTCCAGAAAGAATCATAAAAGATAATGGTACCAATCTCAATAATGCTATGATCACCGAGCTCTGCACACAATTCAAGATTCAACATCATAATTCTTCTCCTTACCGACTGAAGATGAATGGCGCGGTAGAGGCTGCCAATAAAAACATCAAGAAGATCGTGCAGAAGATGATGGTGACATACAAAGACTGGAATGAAATGTTACCATTCTCTCTTCATGGTTACTGTACCTCAATACGCACGTCAATAGGGGAAAATCCTTTCTCTCTGGTATACGGTGTGGAAGTTGTCCTACCAATCGAAGTCCAGATCCCTTCCTTGAGAATTATGAAGGATGCATGTTTGAATGAAGATGAATAGGTTCAGACTCGACTTGACCAATTGAACCTCATTGACAAGAAAAGGCTCGCGGCTGTCTGTCATGGTCAGATGTACTAGAAATGTATGATCAAAGCTTTTAATAAGAATGTCATGCGTCATGAATATCGAGTTGGCGACCTAGTAATAAAGCGCACTATCCTGCCACAAAGTGATCTCGGGGGAAAATGGACTCCCACATACGAAGGACCATTTGTGATCAAGAACATATTTTCTGGTGGAGCCATGGTATTAACCACTATGGACGGTGACGACCTTCCACATCCTGTAAACACGGACATAGTTAAAAGATACTACGCATAAATAGAGACCCGCTAGGTTGACTGGCCTAGGAAAAAATAAGGGCATCCCGACGAACCAAAAGGATTCGGGAAAAAGTTAGGGATACATACATGAAAAAATCTGTACACCCGGCAAGTCGAAAACATGAAAGGCGACTTGAGCAAGAAAGGGTATCCCGGTGGACTGAAAACCCGAAAGGGCGGTCTAGGAAAAAAGTTAGGGATTAAAAGCATACAACTGTGTCCCATTGGATCACCTCACAATCAGACTTCAGTGTCAAGTGGCAAATTTAAATGGTACTAATCAATCCAGACAACTTCGGTCAAGAAGCAATGTGATGAGACGCTTCGGTCAAGAAGGCAATAGCAGAATGGGAATCCAACGGGATCATTTCACATAGTTGTTTTCTCTTTGTATGCTAATTTGTATAGTTTTCATTTTTACGACGAGATTCTCTTACTAGGATGTCTGTCTCCTTGTATAAAAATGCTTGTTATAGGCAGACTTCTTCAGATTAATACAAAAACTACCCCTTTGAAAGTGCATAAACTATCTGTTTTTATTTTCTTGTTTTGTTTTGCAAAAAACGTCTAGTGTTTATTTTTAGCATATGCATTTGAATATAATCACCGTTTACAAATACACGCATAAAAAATGGAAATACAGTTATTAATGGCTTTAAGAAATGAAACAATGTCTAAAAAAGGCCATCTGCAAATCCCCAAAGTAGGTTACAGAGTTTTCTTTCACCAATAGAGTTTATTTCTCTAGCCACATAAGTCCATCTCCCAGAAATTCAATTTCAACAAATAACGAAGACTCACATTCTTAATCCCCATCTGAGTTGGTCTAAAAAAAGAGGGAACCACGTGGATTTCTCCCTAAAGAAAACACCTCCCCAGCAGGTCGTCAAAATATTCTCTTCAACAGGGTTTATTTCCCCAACAAACTGTAAATTCCCCAGTTTGAGTTTGTTGCTTAAACAACTATAAATCAATGGACGAAGCTCCTCCTCCCCAGTAGAGTTTGCCACTATTCCCAAGGAGTCGCTGCAAAGCCTGGAATCTGATCAGATAATAGTTAACTTCTTTATCCCCAACAAGTTGTTAGCTTTCATTCTCTCTAATCAAGAGATACCTCCCCAGTAGAGAAACAGACGACTAAACTCCTGAAATCCTTTCCCCAAGAATAAATCAACACTCTCCATAGAGTTTCTCAAGCCAAAGCCAATCTTCCCCAACAGATTTATCCTCAAACAAAAAAAAGGGAATCCCTAGTGGAAGCGTTCTAAATAATATTTGAAGACGTGCACACTCTTCATCCCCAATAGCATTCCGGGATTTAACTTCCCAAAACTCCCCAACACTTATCAAGGACTTATTTTCCGAGGCAAAGATGCATTTCAACAAATATTTCACATTCATACATCATATTACATACATGATAAATGCATACAACATAATCTCATTTATTTTGAGAACATCATCAAGCCATGCATACATCTGCATGCAACTAACCCTATTCCTTACAGGGAAAAGTCAATCAACAAAAGTCCTCTTTAGCAAATACCATAACCATTTCTCAATAGGCCAGAGATTAATTCCTGAAACAAGCCAGGGCAACTATCTCTGCGACCAACAAAAAAAAACAAGTTCCAGATTAATACTTGAAACAAGACAGGACAACTATCTGTAAACAACTGTTTGTAGATTAATACTTGAAACAAGACAAGACAACTATCTACATGAGAAGATTGAATATTAACTACCGAAATAAATCATGGAAAATATCTTTCTTTCTCTAAGGTCAAATATTAATTCCTGAAACAAGCCAAGGAAACTATCTCTGCGACCAACAAAAAAAGTTCCAGATTAATACCTGAAACAAGACAGGAGAACTATCTTTGAACAACTATTTGTAGATTAATACCTAAAACAAGACAGGACAACTATCTACATGAGCAGATTGAAGATTAACTCCCAAAACAAGTCGGGGAAACTATCTTTCTTTCTCTAAGGTCAGAGATTAATTCCTGAAACAAGCCAGGGAAACTATCTCTATGACCAACAAAAAAACAAGTTCCAGTTTAGTACCTGAAACAAGACAGGACAACTATTTGTGAACAACTGTTTGTAGATTAATACTTGAAACAAGACAGGACAACTATCACCATGAGCTGATTGAAGATTAACTCCCCAAACAAGACAGGGACACTATCTTTCTTTCAAATAAGTCAGAGATTAATTCCTAAAACAAGCCAGGGCAACTATCTACACGACCAACTGAAGCAACCCTACCTAGGTTCCTTCTCATACATTCCCAGATGAAGTTTTACCCGGACTCATCATGAAGCAGCCCTGCCCAGGTTCCTTCTCATACATTTTCAGATGCAGTTTCACACAGACTCATCCTAAAGCAACCCTACACAGGTCCATTCCAACATGTCATTCAAAATTAAATCGACCAAAGATTTATTCTGATGCTTCTCCCAGTTACAGTCAAGCTTAGACTTAGTCTAATTTCTATCAACAATCACCTTTGGATGACATCTATAAGCCCATCTCTGACAACTCTCCATCATCTCTCCAAATGGCATCTTTAATCCAATTCCCCACACAATCAACTAACACATGGTCGAGTACAAATTTCTAGGCACTCTAGTGTTCAATCATCTCCCACCTTCAAGTCACGAATGGCGAACTCACCAATCTAACTCTTCAGGTTTAAAAAGATTGAACATGGGCAGCTGTTGTACCCTAAAATTTGACCTCTCTTTTCTCAAGACATTTTCTTACAAGGATTTTGAAAAGTTCAAGTTTGCACAAGTACAATTGGATTTTTGATGCCCCATATAGTTTCCATGGATCATATTGGGCTTTCAAGCATCAAATCAAATAATAGCAAGCTTGCTTTGATTTCCCAAGCTTCGAATGGACTATGGCTTCCTTCAAGCTTTCTTCGATTTCACAAAGCTTCGACTGGGAATTGGTTATCTTCATGCTTGCTTCGATCCACAAAGCAGGGTCTTCCTTATGCTTTCTTCGATCCACAAGGCAAGGGCTTCCCTCATGCTCGTATCCACAAGGAAATGGATTCTTTCATGCTGGCTTCGATTCACAAAGCAAGGGCTTCCCTCATGCTAGCTGCGACTCCACCTCTAAACCCTTCAACACACATAGTTTCTACACTATGACACACAATTGGTGGATTCGAAGAACATACAAAAGGTCCATTCAAAGAACATGAATTTGGTGGATTCTAAGAACAAATATTTGGTGGCCCACTCGAAGAACATGAACCTGTTGTATTCAAAGAACCTAAAATATGGTTCATTTGAAGGACATGAATTTGGTCCATATGAAGGACATACAAAGGGTCCATTCGAAGAACACACAAATGATGTTTTGTCTTTTGATGAGTCTGGTCGAAGGATGATGAATGAAATTGTTGTACCCCAAAATTTGCCCTCCTCTTTTTCCTCAAGAAATCACAGCTTCGGGCTTTTCCTGTTTTTTCAAGATTGGCTCAAGAATCAGTCAAACAAAATTTTTCTTGTCAGTCTAGCCAAATTAGGGTTTTCATGGACTCTGGAACAGTTCAAGCAAATTATTAGGGTTTGGTTGAGTTTGGCTCAAAGTTTGATCAGACAGGCGTTTCTTTGGTGTTAAGTCAAGAATTAGGGTTTTGCGCGCACAGTTTCAGAAGAGTTTGAATCCACAGTGTTTTAATTGATTGTTATACTGTTTTGACATTGGTTCAAAATTTCTGTCTAAACATCTGGGATAAAGGCTAAGGCATTTGATTTGAGATGGGATAAAAGCTGAGGTACTTGAATTGAGAATTTGCAGTGTTTGATTTAATCAATAAAAAGATAAGCATGTGGATGTTGGTTTGATTAACTGTGCATTGTTTAATTGGAGCGCCAGGTTTATTATTGATTCATGCTAAATGGAAAGACCACAGTGTTTATTAATTATTTTTTCTAAGTCAGAATAATTGGATTTACTTCCAGTTATTTTAATTTAAGAAATTCAAATAATTAAATGGACAGTGAATTGAAAGAAGAATTAACTGATAAAAAAGGATGTTTATTCATTTTGAATTGTTTGTTACACATATTATTTAAATACTGTAAATTTATTTACAGTTATTGACATTAATATTATTACAAATAATTAAAATTGAAATAAAGCTATGCCCTAAATGTCTTGAAATCTTCATCTTCTACTGCTACTCATCCTTTGCTCAACTTATTTTTATCTGCAAAAACAAGAAAAGAAAAGAAGTCAATGCAGATAAAATTAAAGGCAGACAGATATTTTAAAGCCCATCATTAAAAGCGACTGGCCGAAATCAGTTTATTTGCCCTCTCTGCAAATCACAAGATTACTCTTGGTTCACAAAGAAGGATAGAAATATGCGTGCAAATAAAGTATGAAATGCACAAAGTTACAATTGCACAAATTCAAAATATCAAACATACTGCATAAATTGTCAACCAAGGAATATGCCAAAAGAACAAATTGCCCATTTCAAAATTCAAACCAAAGTCCAAACTGAACAACATAACCAAACTAAGCCAAAGATGTCAACCAACTGCCCAAAGATATCAAAAGGCTGTCAAAGAAGTACACAAAAAAAGCAGAAAATCTGGAAAAAGAAGAAAGAGATATGCAAAGCAAAACTACAAATGCAAGCAAACATTTCAGGTTACATCACTTTCCAAGGCCAGTACTTTTTCAGAATAGTACATCTAAAGCAATAAAAATGCTTTTTAAAATCCGTGGAGAGAGAGAAGAAAGAGGAAAAGAAGTATAGGCTTACAGTACAGCAGGCTTGAGGCAAAAGATATAAGGCAAAGATATCAGAACGAGATCAGGAGGCAGAACCAACACATAAAAAAAACACAAGCTCACTGTAATACAAACCAGAAGAAAAAAGTTTGCCTCCAAAACCTGTGTTCCCAAACAAACCAGAAGCATACAACAAGCTCAAGCCTGTACCAATAAACCTCTTGCCCTTTCAAACAGAAGCCTAAACATCCTGCATAAACATAAGCCTGTAACCTGTTTCAAGACAGCAAGCCACAAACTTCAACCAAACCACCTCAAAATCCAAACACACCAAACCTGCTGAGCCATACAAACTGCATAAAAATCAGTTTCACCTCAAGCCAAGCCTGTGGCCTGTAACCAAGCCTGAAGCCTGCTTCAACTCAGCATCAAACACTAAAGCATTCAATCCCAAAATCCCTCAGAGATAACCTCATCATAGGGTTAACAAATCTCAGATATCAAAAATCATCAAGAGCATCAGTTATCAGAACCAACATTTCAACTAGCAATCAGAGCAAGCAATCAGGAAGAGGAAAAGAAGCAACAGAAGCAAATCCTTCAAGCAAGCTCAGATATCATAATCGGGGGCAAGCATTCAAGCAGACAGAAGAGGAAAAGAAAGTTATACAAAGGTTTTCAGGGATATCATCATAAAACCCTAAAAAGAGAAATACTGAATACCGGATTTCCAGCTCACAGCATCACACCTCTCCGCCCTGGCCGCCCTAGGACGCCTCCAGATCCTCCTCCATCTCCAAAAGCCTCCGTCTCCAACAAAGGTATAAAACTCTTTCCTCTCTTTAAATACCTTACAAGAAACCAATAATCACACAAAGAATCAAGACATGCAAGGAAGGGAAATCAATAACATATAAAAACTTGAAACCCTAAATGTGTTAAAAACAGAAATCGTCACCTTACAATATCGCCTCGCTTGACCAAGGAGGGAAGAGGGGACGGATGGTGACGCCTGGTGGCCATGGGCGAAAGAGTTAGGTCAGAGGTTTGGCTCAAGGAGATGAAGAGAACGAAGGAAGCGAAGAAGATGAACGGCGCCGCTCTCAAGCGCTGTAACCCTAATGAAACAAAACAATGCCAACCCTAAGAAAAAAAATGTCTCAAGGCATTGGGCCTTTCCCCTTTCATATGCCTAAGCGCAAGTGCACTCCAGCGCGCATACCCCCTTTTTTTCTTAACCCTGCCTGTTTTGTTTGGGCCCAGCTAACCCCCTTCAAACCCATTTACCTTTTTTATACTAAGGCTCTTTTATTTTCTTTTTATAACATAATTTGTTTTTTTTGTAAATAAAAGTAATATATTAATCATTTTTATACATAATCTAAAATAATATTTTTTCTAAATAAAAATGACACATTTTTACACAAATTTTCTTAATTATTTCTTTTATTTTATTACATTGGAAAAATATAATTAGGTTAATAGATTTTATCTTAAAACTCTTTTAATAAATCTTTTTTCATACATAAAACATTAATTTTCTTAAAACTTGAAACATTTTTCTTTTCTTTAATTAAAAACTTTTGTATAGAAACTAAAATGTAAATAATAATTTTCTCAAACTTAAAACACATTTTCTTTTCTTTGATTAAATCCATAGTTTTGTACATAATCAACAAATATCCAAAAATAAATAAATACTTTTTCTTTAAAACTTTTGTTTAATTAATCTTATACAAGTTTAATAAACATTAACCAAAATATAAAGATAAAAAAAAACTTAATTTTGCATTAAGTTAACATACTTTTCTCACTTGTAAATAAATCATATACACTTACACAAATACTTTTGATACATTGCTTTCATTCTTATACATTGCTACATTTTACATTGCGATTGATTCGATTTGGTTGTAAATATATTTGGACACTACTCTCCTATTAAGTCTCATCCCCATTTTTAAATATTTGTAC
This sequence comes from Vicia faba, assembly GCA_948472305.1. Lineage (NCBI taxonomy): Eukaryota > Viridiplantae > Streptophyta > Magnoliopsida > Fabales > Fabaceae > Vicia > Vicia faba. The sequence continues at coordinate 1,144,028,854 of OX451739.1, read as the reverse complement.
CCCCATTCTCGGATACTTATTTGTAATAGCGTAGACTTTAAATTCCCGCAATTTATCGCTTTCAATTATACCATGTTTACACCTAGGGTTTGTATGTAAATAAAATCAAACGCTAGATAACCTAATGCAAAGACAAAAAAGCATGAAAATGGACAACACCAATCACACTTGCACCCTTAGGGTTACTCCACTCGTTGCCTTCCCAAAATGGGTCATGCTTGCACGTTGAGTTTCTTTGGCAAAACAAAACAAACAAAATGATCATAGTCCCTCGATGACGCTTTCGAAAGTTTCCTAAACAAAATGATCATAGTCCCTTCAAGCAAAATTGCCAAAGACACTTGGCACCATTGCATTCATGGTCCATACGATGACCCGTGCCTGTCCCGTTAACATCATAACACAAGATTGTCCACCAAATACAATGGTGGAACAATATTGTTAAAAGGGTTAAAACATGAGAAAAAACCTTTGAGTAAATTTAGGGGTAGACAACTCTTAGTTACTTGATCAACTTGCAAAACACACTTGCCTACTTTTCAAAACCCACTCCACAAACACTTTCAAAATAACTTTCAAAAAGCATTGAAATATCTTTTCGAAAAGACACACACCTTTGTAAAACATTCGAGTAAAGAATTGTTACAACGGTTGCCTAGACAAGGCATCTTTTTTCAAAGCATTTTCAAAAACACACACGCACACCACCATTTCAAGCAATTGAAAATCAAAGGCAAGTGATATAAAACAAGTAACTAAGAGCCCATGGATAACCATGGATGAAAAGGGTGCTAATACCTTCCCTTTTCATAATCTACCCCCCGAACCCACGAAACATCTCAAAAGGTTTTTCCTGTGCTTTTTAACCTTTCCTTTAGGATAAAATAAAAAGTCGGTGGCAACTCTTGCTAAACCGAACAAGTGCGAATACAAATGCAAAAACTCAAGTTAGTTCTCCCACCGTATCACAGAACTGGCGACTCTGTTGGGGAGAAATTTTAAAGTGGGGTTACCTTAGGGTTTAAATCACCTTTACATTCTTGCTTTGATTGCCTTGATTTCTTTACTTTTTTGGGTCCTTGTTTGGGTTTGTTGTAAATCCTACACCAAGATTTGGGGGAACCTTTTTAGGTAAATAGCAATAAAACTGTGAGGGAACTGTGCGGGGTATACCGACATGGTTGAAGCAGTAAGCTATGTTAGTGTGACATATTTGTGAGTACCGGTAACCCTTTAGTTCAATCAAGGAGAGTACGGGGCCGCTGAGTGATGTCATGAAGCACTAACGAACTCTTAGAACCTTAATTGACCATCTTAGCCTTTTTAGGGGTAGTGAGATGACCGACTTTGGTGCAGTCCGAAGTTGGTAGATACTCGATACTACACTCATTGAGGGTTGTTTTCTTGGAATATTTTGGTCGCCAGTTAAGTGGCTAAACCAAAACAATGAACATAGAAAACAATCCAGTGATATTGAGCTCCTTAGAACCCAGTTTCTATTTTAGGACAGGATGAGCCAACTAACTTCAAGAGGGTACTTACCTACAAACCCCATGCAAGCCTAAGCCTAAGGACTTGTTTGCTTTGTGTGAATATGATTGCCTGTATATACACTTACTTGCTTTTGCATACATGTACATGACATCATGACATCATACCATAGCATTTTCTATAACCATTTCAAGGATCTCGAGGGTCTTTTGAAGCAGGGCCACGTTGAACCTGACGTCTACCAAGGGGCAAGAGGTTTCTCCTCTAACCAATACCATCAAAGATCAAGTTCAACAACTTGAATCAGGGGCTATGACCCACTTGACATGGTGAGCTTGATTCTCGTGGAAAGATATCCACCGGTGCAAAGTTCTTCAATCAAAGATCAAGTGAAACAACTTGAATCAGGGGCTATGACCCACTTGACATGGTGAGCTTGATTCTCGCAGAAAGACATCCACTGGTGCAAAGTTCTCCAATCAAAGATCAAAGTTCAACCTCTAACATTCTCTTGTGTTTACCCCAAGAGATCCTTGAAAACATTGCATACATATATCATACATATCATTGCATAACAGGTTTCTCCCATGCAGGTTTTCTTATCTTCTTACTGTTTATTTCAGTAAGATAGATATGGAACAAACGGTGAAAGATCTCCAAGCTCAAAACGCTCAATTCCAACAAATGCTTCTGGCTATGGGTAAAGGGCAAGAGGATATGACAGCTCTCCTTCTCAAAGACAAGAAGAAGAAGTCCAAGAAGTCAGCAGGCATCCTGAACTTGAGGAGAAGACCTAAAGCCCTAGACCTTGCAACTCCATCCAACATGGTGGATAGTCTGGAAGAAGACCACAATGTGGAGATTGTTGAAGAGGAAGCTGACTACTCCGAGGAACAATACCCTCTCGCTGATGACAAGTACAAACAGTTGGAGGATCGCCTCAATGCTATGGAGATTTAACAAATACCCGGCTTGGATTTAGGAGACTTGGGTTTGGTTCCTGGATTGGTCATCCATCCAAAGTTCAAAGTCCCCACCTTGGCTCTGTATGATGGAGTCTCTTGCCCTAAGATGCATCTAAAGTCTTATGTCCGCAAGATTCAACCGTACACAACTGATCCAAAGCTTTGGATCCATTTCTTCCAAGAAAGCTTGGTAGGGCCTCAACTCGAGTGGTTCTATCAATTGGAGAGTTCTCACATCCACACCTGGGAGGACTTAGCTGCTGCTTTTTACAAACAGTATCAGTACAATGCTGATCTTGCACCTACTCGTGTCCAATTGCAGAACATGACAATGGGTTCTGACGAGAGCTTCAAGGGATATGCCCAAAAGTGGAGAGATCTGGCTGGTAGGGTGCAACCTCCTTTAACTGACAGAGAGTTGATAGACATCTTCATGGGAACTTTGACTGGGCCTTTCTTCAATCACTTAATTGGGAGCTCCTCATCCGGGTTCACCGAGCTAATACTGACCGACGAAAGGGTCGAAGCTGGCATCAAAAGTGGAAAGATCCAAGGAACTACATCCTCGGATACTCAGATAATTCCCTACAATGGGAGGAAAGAGTCCAATGCAGCGGCTAATCAAAAGGGTCGTCATGATCAACATGCAGGGGCAGTCCTGATCTCTGGTTCCACGTCACGTCGACAACAGCCAAAAGGAAATCAACAAAGGCCAGACAAGCCTAAGAGGCAGTTCACCAACATTAACATGCCGCTGTCTCAAGCACTGCAACACTTGTTGAAGATGAATCTGATTGCATTGATAGGGCCTCATCCAAACCCCAAGACTTCATCTCCTGACTACAATCCTAATGCAATATGTTCTTATCATTCTAATAGTCCCGGGCATGATACTAACGATTGTTGGGCTTTGAAGTACAAGATTCAGAATTTGATTGATGCCAAGGAGATCGAGTTTGGTCCTCCGGAGTCTTCAGCATAATCAATGCTCTTTTGCCAAATCATTAAGAATGTCTTTCTTTCATTTGAATTTTCAAAGTTGTAATATCTTTTGTTATTCAGACAATTATCTATTAATGTCAAACTCTGTTTCATTAATGCATTGCATATGTTTGTCTTGATTTTATCCACTCATTTTCATTACACTTGAACTATGCTTTCTACCTTCTTTATGATATTTAACTCTTGATAAAAAGCTACAAGCCTTTAGAGGGAGGATGACGAAACAATACCATAATCTTATACATTATGCTTTTGAACAGACCTTGCTGATAATGTACAGGCATTTCTTTCAATTCCCAAACACTGAAGTTATAAGGAAGATAATCCCTAGTCAACCCCTTCGAGCCAAAGAAGTAGGAGTTTCTGTTCTAAACAAATCAAAACCTTTGATATAAACCTGGGGCGGGGTAGTCTCTCAGTTAACTCAAAAAAAAAAGATGCGCATTGAAGTCGCAAAACTCTCAGTTCGTAACACAACGAACGACGTAAAAAAAAAGCATTCCTCTGGAATCAAAAGACAGTGATGGTTCCTTATCTCATAGGCAGTCATTATCTCTCAAAAAAGAAAAAGCCCACTGAGCCAAAACCTACAAAGGAGGCTTAAGAAAGCTGGGGCATCCCACTGGCTGTAATCTCGAAAACAGGAACAGTCAGGCAAAAGTTAGGGATAACAAATCAAAAGAAAGAGGTCATTACAAACCCTCAACAACATTAAAAATGTCGAAAAATAAAAAGGGGATGATGACTGTCTTCCAAAATTCAATTGGTGAACCATCACCCAAAAATTTGTTCCAAATTCGAATGGAGTTAGACGCACAAATTAACTGAGCTTAGGGTTGAAGAACATCACGAAGAGCGGGTGGGTACAAATACACTTTGAGCCTTTATCCTTTGTTTCTTAAACCGTGAACCAAGCCACGTTACAACCCTTCAAAAGTCCTAATTGAAGCATGGGTTAGTTCGAAAGCATACTGTTACAAAAGGTATCCTGACTCCTGTAAGGCTTTGCTCTAAATCTTGTGTTGAATTTGTCTTATAAAAAGTTTTCTGCTAAAAAACGCATTTTTCAAAACTTCGAGACAGACATAAACTTCGCATTACTTGAATATCGTTGTTTGCACATGGTTATTTGTTTCACAGCGAAGAAATTCATACAGCGAATGTTCGGAGGAACGAAAACTCTCTCAGTGAACAAAATCACTTCAAAAAGGATGACACTTCGTTCACAAAAATCTCCTATCAACAAGGGGGCTTGACATGTCACCATCCAGCACGCCTGGGGCAGTCCAGTCAAGGTTTCAACAGATCTTTCAAAGTTCAGTTAACCTGGGGCAGTCCAGTCAAGATTTCAACAAAATCTTTCAATTGCAGAGTAACCTGATTCAAGACTCCTTCATCATCACTTGGGGCATTCGAATGTCAAAAGTGTTCAACAATTCCTTCATCACCTATTGGAAGATGTAGTTTTACACGGACTCATCATAAAGCAACCCTACACAGGTTCCTTCTCAAATCCAAGATGTAGTTTTATACGGACTCATCATTAAGCAACCCTACACCGGTTCCTTCTCAAACCAGATGCAGTTTTACACAGACTCATCATGAGGAAACCCTACACCGGTTCCTTCTCAAACCAGATGCAGTTTTACACGAAATCATCATCAAGAAACCCTACACCAGTTCCTTCTCAAACCAAATGCAATTTTACACGGACTCATCATCAGGAAACCCTACACCGGTTTCTTCTAACCTCAGATGCAGTTTTACACGGACTCATCATCAGCAACCCTACACCGGTTCCTTCTCAAAAAATCAAGATGCAGTTTTACACGGACTCATCATCAGGAAACCCTACACTGGTTCCTTCTAACCTCAGATGCAGTTTTACACGGACTCATCATCAACAACCCTACACCGGTTCCTTCTCAAATCCAAGATGCAGTTTTACACGGACTCATCATGAAGCAACCCTACACCGGTTCCTTCTCAAAAAATCAAGATACGGTTTTACACGGACTCATCATGAAGCAACCCTACACCAGTTCCTTCTCAAAAAATCAAGATGCAGTTTTACACAGACTCATCATGAAGCAACCCTACACCGGTTCCTTCTCAAAACCAGATGCAGTTTTACACGGACTCATCATGAGGAAACCCTACACCAGTTCCTTCTCAAACCAGATGCAGTTTTATACGAACTCATCATCAGGAAACCCTACACCGGTTCCTTCTAACCTCAGATGCAGTTTTACACGGACTCATCATCAACAACCCTACACGGGTTCCTTCTCAAATCCAAGATGCAGTTTTACACTGACTCATCATGAAGCAACCCTACACCGGTTCCTTCTCAAAAAATCAAGATGCAGTTTTACACGGACTCATCATGAAGCAACCCTACACCGGTTCCTTCTCAAAAAATCAAGATGCAGTTTTACACGGACTCATCATGAAGCAACCCTACACCGGTTCCTTCTCATAAAATCAAGATGCAGTTTTACACCGACTCATCATGAAGCAACCCTACACCGGTTCCTTCTCAAAAAATCAAGATGCAGTTTTACACGGGACTCATCATGAAGCAACCCTACACCGGTTCCTTCTCAAAATTCAGATGCAGTTTTACACGGACTCATCATCAGGAAGCCCTACACCGGTTCCTTCTCAAAATTCAGATGCAGTTTTACACGGACTTATCATCAGGAAACCCTACACCGGTTCCTTCTCAAATTCAGATGCGGTTTTACACGGACTCATCATCAAGAAACCTTACACAGGATCCCAGATCAATACCTGCAGCAATCAAAAGATTCTTGCAATCCCCAGCGGAGATAAAACTTCCAACTATCAATCCCCAAGCAGATTGGAGACTCTCATTCTCAGTTCCTCACAGGATATTCAAATATTCCCCAGTGAAGATCTCCTCAAGACAGGAATCCCTAGTAGATTGGCATACAACCCAAGCTCCGGATTCCCCAACAGTGGTCCCAGGATTTCTCACTTTCAACAATCGAGAGATTCTTGCAATCCCCTGCAGTAGTCAAGGAATTACTTCCCCCTTACAGCCGTCAAGATTCACTTTCCCCGACAGCAGTCAAGATTCTCTTATCTCCTGCCATCCAGGATTCATCTATCCTCAGCAAGACAGCTCATCAGCTTACATACGCATTCATCACATTCATATCATAAACATTGATATAACATACATTGCATCATGCATCATGACATTGCATACAACTAACTCTTTACCTTTTCAGGTAAGATCAGTCGACAGACAAAGATCATCATCTTCCGAGATTCTTTCTAGAAATAGTTCAGATGTGACCCAGACATGGCGACATTCTGATACTTATTCCAGATTCACCCAGAGATAGTTCAGATGTGACCCAGACATGGCGACATTCTGATACTTATTCCAGATTCATCCAAATGCAGTTTTACACGGACTCATCATCAGGAAACCCTACACCGGTTCCTTCTCCACTTCTCAACCTTTGAAAATAGTTTACGGACGCTTCCCAACAACGGATGTTGCTCTATTTCTTATTAAACTTCAAGACTTCTGAAAATAGTTCACGGGTTCTCCAATAACGGATCTTAACCTATCGCTTATTCAGATTCTTCAACCTTTAAAAACAGTTTACGGACGCTTCCCAACAACGGATGCTGCTCTATTGCTTATTCAATTTCAACTCCTGAAAACAGTTTACGGATTCTCCAAACATGGATGTCAATCTATTGCTTGTTCAGACCTACAGTTCAGAGACGTTCCAAAACATGGATACCTTTCTGATACTCATCCACTCACCAATGACATACAATTCAACAAACATTTCCAGATGGCATCTTTAAGCCCATCCCCCGACAAGATTCTGTCACATCACCAAATGGAATCTTTAAGCCCATTCCCTCTATCATCACATCACCGAGTGCAAATTTTTGGGCACTCTAGTGTCCAATCTCATTTTACCCTCGAGTCGCGAAAGGCAAGCTCGCCAATCTAACTCTTCAGGTTCAAGAAGATTGAACAGGGGCAACTGTTGTACCCCAAAATTTGCCCTCCTCTTTTTCCACAAGAAATCATAGCTTCGGGCTTTTCCTGATTTTTCAAGATTGGCTCAAGAATCAGTCAAACAGAATTTTTCTTGTCAGTCTAGCCAAATTAGGGTTTTCATGGACTCTGGAACAGTTCAAGCAAATTATTAGGGTTTGGTTGAGTTTGGCTCAAAGTTTGATCAGACAGGCGTTTCTTTGGTGTTAAGTCAAGAATTGGGGTTTTGCGCGCGCAGTTTCAGAAGAATTTGAATCCAAAGTGTTTTAATTGATTGTTATACTGTTTTGACATTGGTTCAAAATTTCTGTCTAAACATCTGGGATAAAGGCTAAGGCATTTGATTTGAGATGGGATAAAAGCTGAGGTACTTGAATTGAGAATTTGCAGTGTTTGATTTAATCAGTAAAAAGATAAGCATGTGGATGTTGGTTTGATTAACTGTGCATTGTTTAATTGGAGCGCCAGGTTTATTATTGATTCATGCTAAATGGCAAGACCACAATGTTTATTAATTATTTTTTCTAAGTCAGAATAATTGGATTTACTTCCAGTTATTTTAATTTAAGAAATTCAAATAATTAAATGGACAATAAATTGAAAGAAGAATTAACTGATAAAAAAGGATGTTTATTCATTTTGAATTGTTTGTTACACATATTATTTAAATACTGTAAATTTATTTACAGTTATTTACATTAATATTATTACAAATAATTAAAATTTAAATAAAGCTATGCCCTAAATGTCTTGAAATCTTCATCTTCTACTGCTACTCATCCTTTGCTCAACTTATTTTTATCTACAAAAACAAGAAAAGAAAATAAGTCAATGCAGATAAAATTAAAGGCAGACAGATATTTTAAAGCTCATCATTAAAAGCGACTGGCCGGAATCAGTTTATTTGCCCTCTCTGCAAATCACAAGATTACTCTTGGTTCACAAAGAAGGATAGAAATATGCTTGCAAATAAAGTATGAAATGCACAAAGTTACAATTGCACAAATTCAAAATATCAAACATACTGCATAAATTGTCAACCAAGGAATATGCCAAAAGAACAAATTGCCCATTTCAAAATTCAAACCAAAGTCCAAACTGAACAGCATAACCAAACTAAGCCAAAGATGTCAACCAACTGCCCAAAGATATCAAAAGGCTGTCAAAGAAGTACACAAAAAAAGCAGAAAATCTGGAAAAATAAGAAAGAGATATGAAAAGCAAAACTACAAATGCAAGCAAACATTTCAGGTTACATCACTTTCCAAGGCCAGTACTTTTTCAGAATAGTACATCTAAAGCAATAAAAATGCTTTTTAAAATCTGTCGAGAGAGAGAAGAAAGAGGAAAAGAAGTATAGGCTTACAGTACAGCAGGCTTGAGGCAAAAGATATAAGGCAAAGATATCAGAACGAGATCAGGAGGCAGAACCAACACATAAAAAAAACACAAGCTCACTGTAATACAAACCAGAAGAAAAAAGCTTGCCTCCAAAACCTGTGTTCCCAAACAAACCAGAAGCATACAACAAGCTCAAGCCTGTACCAATAAACCTCTTGCCCTTTCAAACAGAAGCCTAAACATCCTGCATAAACATAAGCCTGTAACCTGTTTCAAGACAACAAGCCACAAACTTCAACCAAACCACCTCAAAATCCAAACACACCAAACCTGCTGAGCCATACAAACTGCATAAAAATCAGTTTCACCTCAAGCCAAGCCTGTGGCCTGTAACCAAGCCTGAAGCCTGCTTCAACTCAGCATCAAACACTAAAGCATTCAATCCCAAAATCCCTCAAAGATAACCTCATCATAGGGTTAACAAATCTCAGATATCAAAAATCATCAAGAGCATCAGTTATCAGAATCAACATTTCAACTAGTAATCAGAGCAAGCAATCAGGAAGAGGAAAAGAAGCAACAGAAGCAAATCCTTCAAGCAAGCTCAGATATCATAATCGGGGGCAAGCATTCAAGCAGACAGAAGAGGAAAAGAAAGTTATACAAAGGTTTTCAGGGATATCATCATAAAACCCTAAAAAGCGAAATACTGAATACCGGATTTCCAGCTCACAGCATCACACCTCTCCGCCCTGGCCGCCCTAGGATGAAGGGGTGAAAAACACAAGAAGGGGGGGTTGAATTGTAAAACTGAAATCTTAAAGCAATTGACAAGATATTTTTATCCTGGTTCGTTTGATCTCAAACTACGCCAGTCCACCCGTCAAGGTGATTTCGCCTCTCTCCAACGAGGTCTTAATTCACTATATTCAACTGAATACAAATCTGCTTTAACAACTGCTAAAGCCTTCTTGATTCAAACCACAATCCGGTTTGTCAAGGCAACACTTTCTTACAAAGGTATTAAAACAAATGTGTGTGAATGTTTTCTACAAAACTTTATCACAACTGTGATGTATACACAAATTAAGCTTAGAAACTTAGATTGCTAAACACTAATGGAGTATCAGAGTTTGTTGGTTTAGCAAAACTGGTAGATGAAGATTATTGTTCAGCTTTGTGCGTGTAGAGAATTTGGAAGCATTAGCCATTATAATCTTCGAAGCCTTGTTTATATAGCACTTGAGAAGATGAACGTTGAATGCAAATATTCTTGATTCAATGCTAATAACAAGCTTTCCTTTTTGAGCATATCTTGTCTAGAATGATGCCGTTGGAATTAATTAGCGTTCAATGCACAGTACCGTTGCTTCTTCAATGCACGTTCTGGCTTGGCTCATTCTGATTCTGCTTCGCTGCTGATGAACTATTGTTTCTGTATCAGAGTGTTTACGCGCAGTTCTGTTCATCAAGCTTCAGCATGTACGAGCGTTGATCATCTGATCTTGACGTTCTGATTCAGCAACTTCTGATGCTGGAGTATCAAATCAAATTCTGATGCTGAAGAAGTGATCTTGCTTATTTTAATCAGCGTATCTGCAAGTCAGAGCATAGTAATTTTAGGCAGCATATAACTCAAACATGAAATATATAAATACTATATCTTTTCACTTTGTTATCATCAAAACTCAAATATAGGGTACTAGATTCAAACATTGTTCTAACAATCTCCCCCTTTTTGATGATGACAAAAACTAGATATTTTAAATGAAAAAATAACGTGAAAAGGTATCTGGGAAATGTTTCAGAGTTAAGAAGTAAAGAGAAATCAGAGTTTAAGAGATACTCCCCCTGAGTTTGTTACTTCCCTTTGATATACGTGTTCTTCAGGATCAGATCTTTTTCTATCTTTGAGCATCAGATTATAGGTCTTTGACTTATTAGAGAGCAGAGCTTCAGAGCTTTTCCTGTCAGAGCTTTGCTTCGGATCAGAGTGTTAGGTCGATCAGAACTTCATATTTGATCAGAGCAACATGAGCTTCTACATTTTGATCAGAGCTTCTAGCTTCTAGTCTTCATAGTGCCTGTAGACTTAAAAACAAAACAGAAAAACATTTCAAGTAATAGAGTTAGAATGTTTGAGAATTTCTGTCTAGTTAGCCGTTATTGATTTTAAATATCATTCTTGTTCTCCCCCTTTTTGTCAGCAATCAAAAAGTGCTGGTGATGTGTCAAAACACTTTAGATCAGAAAAACAAATTATATTAAAATTGTTCAGAGCAAAAGAACATTACACAAACATAGTCAAAACAGTACATCAGAAAATGAAGAAAACATAGAGAATGTCATGCATGAAAAAAAATTTATGGTTGAGGTGGCATGCGTGAGAACAGGCTTTCCAGCATTGCTTGAATCTTTTCAGAAGTTTCATTCTGCTTCTGAACCATGGTGACAACAGTGTCAATTTTGCTGTCCTGTACATCCATTCTTGCTTTCATCTTCTGATCATTCTCTTCCATCCGCTGCTGTAGATGCAAGTCATTCAGCCTTAATTCTTCCAGAGCCTGCCTGTCCAAGGCACCTGTGCAGCTTGCTCTTTCTCAGACCAAGATTCACTGTCCAGAGGGAGTACAACTTCTTGAGGCAACTGACTCTCAACTTCCTTCAGCAGCTTGCTAAAGTTCTGTTGAGCCTGCTCATAGTTGACGTCCTGCAGCTTGAGGGCTTCAGCACGTACCCATAGTCTGAACTATGACCAGAGCTGATCAGAAGCAGCTGGGTCGATCATCCCCGGACAGACTTGCTTCAAAGAAGCAATCCATTGCAGCATACCTGTTTCAAAATTCAAAATACCAGAGCCAACATCTGGTTGCTTTGGTTTGGGTATGGCAATTTTGTGTCTTAGGTCAGCAAGACGTTCAAGACTTGTGAAGTCAATGAAAGTTCTGCTGGGGTTTTCAGCGGTTTTTTGAGAGGTTGTTTGTTTTGGAGGAGGGTTATCAGAATCAGAGTCAGATATTTCTATTGGAGTGGTTGGAGTTTTTGGAGGTGTTGATTCCTCTGAAGATGGCAACTGGGGCCTGACAATAGTGGTTCCACATGGCAACCGGATTGCCAGCGGTGAAGGTTGAGGTGAGTGAGGGTCAGAATGATGAGGAGAAGGGGTTTCATAGCGGTGAAACTCTGTTTGTGGTGCAGGTGGATTATTTTCTGGTTGAGGAGGTGGAATCTCTGATTGCTCAGGGATCAGAGGTTCTTCTGTGAGAGGTTGTTGTGATTGTGGTTCTGGTTCTGGTTGTTGATGTATTTCTGGTTCAGGTTGTGGTTCTGGTTGTGGAGGAGGAATATTTAGTGGTTCAGAATTTGGTTGAGCAGAAGCATGTTCACGCTCAATATCAGCTAGCACTCTATCAAGTGCTGGTGTTGTTGAAACAGTTGGTTGTTTGGGAATCTTAGTTCTGGGTCTTCTGAGTAGTAAGGCCTCAGAAGGGTCTTCTGGTATGGTTTCATCAATAGTAGGGATTGGGATTGATATTCTGTGAGAGGTTTGAGGAGGGGCAGCAGATGTTGGAATAGTAAAAGATTTTGAAATAGGGGCAGCAGATGAATTACCTCTTTTCTTTGGAGTCTGATGAGATGATCCTTCTGCTTTCCTCTTCTTTGTCTTCTTCTGAGTCACTTCTGGTTGGACTTGACTCAGATCTTTGATCTTCAGCTTTGAACCTGTATCTTCTTCCTTGTATGAATCTGGATACTTGAGAAACATATCAGGTTTGGATTCCATTTCAGAAAATTTTGGGAAATCACTCAGAGGCACTCTTCTGCTGGAGATGTCAGCAGTTGAAGTAGCTCTGGGTTCCTTCCTAATATTTTCTATCAGCTTCATCTTTTTCAGGTTCTTAGCGTTCAGCGGTTTTCCAACAGTTGGTTCAAGAGTGCTCAGCACTTGAGCTTCGCTCAGATAATCTATCAGCTTATTCTCTGTCAGAATATCTGATATGAGCCTTCCAAACGGTATCCAGTCCCTTTTGGTCCTTTCTTCTTCTCTAGTCTCTTTGACACTGGTCTTGAGATGGTTGAACAGGAAGTGTGCCAGATTGATCTTCACCCTCTGATCAATAAAGTAGATCAGAAATTGCTGATCCACGTTTATATAATCAGGAGAGCTTGTTGGCTTCCTGTGATTGAAGCAGCCCAGAACAATCTTGGCCCATACTCTGCAGTGATCCTTCAGATCCTTAATTTTGCTGCTGGGAAATCCAAGAGTGAAAATGCTGTTGGCTACCACACCTATATCAGGGCATCTATCAGCCATGTCCACACAACGGACTCCACCACCACTTTGACCGATTAACCTAGCAATGAGGTCTTCAGAAATTACTATCTTCTTTCCCATGACAGAAGAGATGACTAGATGTTTATGAATCTTGGCGTGAATCCAAAATTCCTTGACAAGCTCTGGGAATGTTGGTCCAACCAACCTATCGAAATACCTCTCCCACTTTTGAGCCCTAATTTCCTCAGTTAGGTCAAATCCATTGTCCTTCAAGCTTTCGAAGTCGATGATTAACTCAGAGAGAACCTCAAGATTCTTTACCGGTGTGAGAAGAGTTCTGAGGGGCACCTGATATTGTTCAGAGGTTTCTTTCTTCTGATTGCCTGTAGAAATGCTGGAGGATGCCATTGTTCTCACACAACAAAGCTTTGAGAATGATTTGAGAGAAAAAGGTTTGGGAGATAAACTCAGAAATATGCAGAAAAAGTTTCAGAGATTATGAGAAAGCGTAAAGAATAAACATGAAGCATTAATGTGCTTAAATAGAGTTTTCAAAAATTATTTTGAAAAATTAAACGTTTTTAAGAGAGAGAAAAAAAATAATGATTGCCATTAACAAGCGTGATTACTTTTCATTAAATGCTTGCTGATTTTGGGGGATTTGAGAAAGATACTTAAAAACGGTTACCAGACATGTGTCTCAATGCACCCAATCAGCGCTTTGCCTTCTCAGAAGCGTGCACGCGTTCTGCTTCAGAGATTTGCTGATGATTGGATGACACTTGTTTGATGTAGTGATCAGCACGTCTGTCTTTGAGATTAGGCTCTCAGATCTTTAGACTTGCATCTGATACAATCTGCATGTTCTATCTTTCTGAAAGAAGATTGATCAAAAGTTCACAGTAAAATAATAACATTCTGAAGATAAATACATGGAATTAAAACATTTTCATTCTGGGCATACTTTCATGCTGAGATGTTTCAGAATGAAATTGAACCTATCTTCTGAAAGGGGTTTAGTAAAGATATCAGCCCATTGATGGTCTGTATCTATAAATTTCAAGTTTAAAATACCTTTCTGAATATAGTCCCTAATGAAATGATGTTTTATTTCTATATGCTTAGCTCTAGAATGTAAAATAGGATTCTTACTTAAGCAAATAGAAGAAGTATTATCACAAAGAATAGGAATGTTACTCTCAAAAATCTGGAAGTCTTCAAGCTGACTTTTCATCCAGAGCATTTGTGTGCTACATCCTGCTGCTGCTATGTACTCAGCTTCTGCTGTTGACAGAGCAATTGTTGATTGCCTTTTGCTGGACCATGAGATCAGATTTTCTCCCAGAAACTGGCAGCTTCCAGAAGTACTTTTTCGTTCCACTCTGTCTCCAGCAAAATCAGCATCGCAGTAGCCTACTAAGCTGTAATCACTAGATTTTCTATAAAACAAACCCAGATTAGTAGTACCTTTCAGATACTTGAAAATTCGCTTAACAGCTGTTAAGTGAGATTCTCTAGGATCTGATTGGAATCTAGCACAAATACATACGCTGAATAAGATATCAGGTCTTGAAGCTGTCAGATAAAGGAGAGAACCAATCATACCTCTGTAGACCTTCTGTTCTACACTTTTGCTTACCTCTTCTCTTTCCAGAATGCACGTGGGATGCATTGGAATCTTTGATGGCTTACATTCTGAGAGGTCAAATTTCTTCAGAAGATCTCTGATGTATTTGCTCTGATGAATGTAAGTTCCCTATGGAGTTTGATTGATCTGAATTCCTAGAAAGAATTTCAGTTCCCCCATGAGGCTCATCTCAAATTCTGCCTGCATACACTTAGCAAATTTTCTTCCAAGAGAAGGATTAGTAGAACCAAAAATAATATCATCAACATAAATTTGACAGACTAAAATGTCACTCTTAACTGTTTTACAGAATAGAGTAGTGTCCACTTTCCCTCTGGTGAATTCATTTTCAAGCAGAAAGTTACTTAGCCTTTCATACCAAGCTCTGGGGGCTTGTTTCAGACCATACAGTGACTTTTTCAGTTTGAAAACATGTTCTGGATGTTTTGTATTTTCAAAACCTGGGGGTTGGTGAACATAAACTTCTTCTTCTATATAACCATTTAAGAATGCACTTTTGACATCCATCTGATACAGAGTGATGCCTCTATTAACAGCAAAGGAAATTAAAAGTCTGATAGATTCTAACCTGGCGACTGGGGCAAAGGTTTCTGTATAGTCTATCCCCTCTTGCTGACTATAACCTTGTGCAACCAGTCGTGCCTTGTTTCTGACGACTTCACCTTGTTCATTTAACTTGTTTCTGAACACCCATCTTGTTCCAATGACGTTGAATCCTTTTGGTCTGGGAACGAGATCCCATACGTCGTTTCTGGTGAATTGATTCAGCTCTTCTTGCATTGCCAGAATCCAGTCGTTGTCCAGAAGTGCTTCATCAATAGAAGAAGGTTCAATCAGAGACACAAGTCCCATAAGAGTTTCTTCAGAGTTTCTGAAGCTTGCTCTTGTTCTGATTGGATCTTCCTTTCTTCCTAGGATAGTCTCTTCTGGGTGATCCAAACTGCTTCTGGGTAATCTCTTCTGAGGTTGATCAGCAGCGGTTGTAGGATTTCTAGCATTGCTTCTTTCAGACGTTGAAGGAATGTCTGTGTTGAGAGCTTCTGATGACTTGTCTTCAGAACCTGCAAATTCAATTTCTATACCTGCAAGATTTTCATTCTGCTTTGACTTTTCAGAGTCAAGCTTGTCATCAAAACGAACACTGATTGATTCTTCCACAATCTGTGTTTCTGTATTGTATACTCTGTACCCTCTTGAGCGTTCAGAGTATCCTAACATAATACACTTCTGTGCCTTAGAATCAAACTTGTTCAAATAATTCTTCGTATTTAACATAAAGCAAGTACATCCAAATGGATGAAAATACGAAATGTTGGGCTTTCTGTTCTTCCACAATTCATATGGAGTCTTTTCCAGAATAGGTCTTATTGAGATTCTATTCTGAATGTAGCACGCTGTGTTTATTGCCTCTGCCCAGAAAGTCTTAGCAACGTTTGTCTCATTGATCATGGTTCTGGCCATTTCTTGCAATGTTCTGTTCTTTCGTTCTACAACTCCATTTTGTTGGGGAGTTCTAGGACAAGAGAAATCATGCAGAATGCCTTTGTCATTAAAGAATGACTCAAAATCTTTATTTTCAAATTCTCCACCATGATCACTTCTGACTTTAACGATTCTAAGATCTTTTTCATTCTGAACTTGGTTACAGAAGGTAACAAACACAGAGTGTGACTCGTCCTTGTGTCTTAAGAACTTTACCCATGTCCATCTGCTATAGTCATCTACGATTACTAACCCATACTTCTTACCACTGACTGAAGCAGTTTTAACTGGTCCAAATAAGTCAATGTGCAGAAGTTCTAATGGCTTAGAGGTAGAAACAACATTTTTGGATTTAAAAGAAGGTTTTGCAAATTTGCCTTTCTGACATGCTTCACACAGAGCATCTGAATTGAACTTCAAATTTGGAAGTCCTCTGACCAGATTGAGTTTGTTAATCTGAGATATTCTTCTCATACTAACATGCCCCAATCTTCTGTGCCAGATCCACTGCTCGTTGTTAACAGACAGAAGACATTTTACGTTCTGACTCTTTAGTTCAGAAAGTTTGATTTTGTAAATGTTGTTTTTCCTCTTTCCATTAAACAGGATAGTCCCATCTTTCTGACTAACAGCTTTACATGATTTTTGATTAAAGATTATATCATAACCGTTATCACTTAATTGACTTATGGATAACAGATTATGCATCAATCCATCTACTAGCAGAACATTATTAATAGAGGGAAGATTTCTGTTACCTACAGTTCCAGAGCCAATTATCTTTCCCTTCTGATTGCCTCCAAAGCCAACGTGGCCTCCAGGCTTAAGTTCCAGGCTTTGGAACATATGCCTTCTTCCCGTCATGTGTCGTGAGCAGCCAGAGTCCAGGTACCATGACTGGTGTTTCTGACTTGCTGCTAAAGATATCTGCAACATGTATTATTTTATCCTTAGGTACCCAGATCTTCTTGGGTCCTGATTTGTTAGTTTTACCAAAACTCTGGTTGAATTTTGGTTTCACAGAGTGCTTACTGCTAGTATATTTGATGTCATGTGTGTGACCATACACGAAGTGTGAATTTAAAGGAGTGTGTTTAATGGTTAAATCCATGACATTCTTAGGTGTAGGAACCTTACCTAGGTATCCTATTCCTTTCCTGCCGTTTCTGCTAACTCCATAGATCATTGAAGCCATTCTGCTTCTATCTATGCTTTTAGCAAGGAACTTCTGGAAACTGTGATCATACTCCTTTATGATCTCATCAGCGTTGCTGGGAGTTTCAGAAATTGGTTCCTTCTGAGAGTTTTGTAAAGAGTTTTCTAATTTTGAAATTTTATCTCTCAGCTCAGAGTTTTCCAATTTGAGACTCTCAGACTTATTAGAGTCAGATTCAAGATTCCTTTTCAGGTCTCTGAATTTAGCTCTAATCTGCTGATAACGTTCCAGAATTTCATTGAGGCTTTCAGCAAGTTCAGCCTTTGTAAAATTAACAACGAAGTTAGGGAATACCTCTTCTGTGTCTGATTCTGAGTCTGATTCAGAAGCTTCACTATCATCTGGAATGTTAGCCATGAGCGCTATGTTTGCCCTTTCATCATCTGATTCTGAGTCAGCTTCAGACGAGTCAGAGTCATCCCATGTGGCCATGAGACTTTTCTTCTTTTCTCTTCCAAACTTCTTTTTGGGCTTTTCCCTCTGAAGCTTTGGGCAGTCACTCTTGTAGTGTCCTTGCTCATTGCACTCGTAGCAGATGATGTCTTTTGTGTTTGGCTTCTTGCTACCGGAGGAGCCTTCAGATCTTCTGTATCCAGAGGAAGAATCTGTCCTTCTGTATCTGGAAGAAGACTCGTTCTGATCAGATCTTCTGGGATTCCTGAACTTCCTTTGTCTTTGCTTCCACAGTTGATTTACTCTTCTGGAGAGAAGGGAAAGTTCGTCTTCTTCTGATGAGGATCCATCAGATGTTTCTTCAACTGCCTGCAAAACTTTAGACTCAGATTTTCTGTTAGATTTTAAAGCTAAAGGCTTACCTTGCTACTGAGGCTCGTCAGCTTCTAGCTCTATCTCATGACTTCTGAGGGAGCTTATAAGTTCCTCCAGAGTGATTTTGTTGAGATCTTTCGCTAGCTTCAGAGCAGTAACCATAGGCCTCCACTGCTTGGGTAAACTTCTGATTATCTTCTTGACATGGTCAGCAGTAGAGTATCCTTTGTCCAGAACTTTGAGACCAGCTACCAGAATCTGGAATCTAGAGAACATAGTTTCAATGGATTCAGATTCTTCCATTTTGAACGCCTCATACTTCTGAATGAGCGCCAGAGCTTTTGTTTCTTTGACTTGAACGTTGCCCTCATGCGTCATTCTGAGAGAATCAAAGATGTTCTTAGCTGTATCTCTGTTGGAGATCTTTTCATACTCAGTATAGGAGATGGCACTGAGGAGGATGGTTCTGGCCTTATGGTGATTCTTGAAATCACGCTTTTGTTGATCAGTCATTGATTTTCTTTCAATCTTCTGACCAGTTGCATTCACAGGGTGCGTGTATCCATCTGTCACGATATCCCACAGATCAGCATCATGTGCTAGAAAGAAGCTTTCAATTCTGTCTTTCCAGTAATCAAAGTTTTCTCCATCAAAGACTGGAGGTTTGCCGCTGAATCTGTCTATGTCCTCATTGGTGTCATTGCTGAAATGAGAGTTGTTTCCTGCCATTGTGTTTTTCTGACGCTGGATCTTGTACTGACACGGTTAAGTGTTTTAGCTCAAAACCAGGCGCTCTGATGCCAATTGAAGGGGTGAAAAACACAAGAAGGGGGGGTTGAATTGTAAAACTGAAATCTTAAAGCAATTGACAAGATATTTTTATCCTGGTTCGTTTGATCTCAAACTACTCCAGTCCACCCGTCAAGGTGATTTCGCCTCTCTCCAACGAGGTCTTAATTCACTATATTCAACTGAATACAAATCTGCTTTAACAACTGCTAAAGCCTTCTTGATTCAAACCACAATCCGGTTTGTCAAGGCAACACTTTCTTACAAAGGTATTAAAACAAATGTGTGTGAATGTTTTCTACAAAACTTTATCACAACTGTGATGTATACACAAATTAAGCTTAGAAACTTAGATTGCTAAACACTAATGGAGTATCAGAGTTTGTTGGTTTAGCAAAACTGGTAGATGAAGATTATTGTTCAGCTTTGTGCGTGTAGAGAATTTGGAAGCATTAGCCATTATAATCTTCGAAGCCTTGTTTATATAGCACTTGAGAAGATGAACGTTGAATGCAAATATTCTTGATTCAATGCTAATAACAAGCTTTCCTTTTTGAGCAGATCTTGTCTAGAATGATGCCGTTGGAATTAATTAGCGTTCAATGCACAGTACCGTTGCTTCTTCAACGCACGTTCTCGCTTGGCTCATTCTGATTCTGCTTCGCTGCTGATGAACTATTGTTTCTGTATCAGAGTGTTTACGCGCAGTTCTGTTCATCAAGCTTCAGCATGTACGAGCGTTGATCATCTGATCTTGACGTTCTGATTCAGCAACTTCTGATGCTGGAGTATCAAATCAAATTCTGATGCTGAAGAAGTGATCTTGCTTATTTTAATCAGCGTATCTGCAAGTCAGAGCATAGTAATTTTAGGCAGCATATAACTCAAACATGAAATATATAAATACTATATCTTTTCACTTTGTTATCATCAAAACTCAAATATAGGGTACTAGATTCAAACATTGTTCTAACATAGGACGCCTCCAGCTCCTCCTCCATCTCCAAAAGCCTCCGTCTCCAACAAAGGTATAAAACTCTTTCCTCTCTTTAAATACCTCACAAGAAACCAATAATCACACAAAGAATCAAGACATGCAAGGAAGGGAAATCAATAACATATAAAAACTTGAAACCCTAAATGTGTTAAAAACAGAAATCGTCACCTTACAATATCGCCTCGCTTGACCAAGGAGGGAAGAGGGGACGGATGGTGACGCCTGGTGGCCATGGGCGAAAGAGTTAGGTCAGAGGTTTGGCTCAAGGAGATGAAGAGAACGAAGGAAGCGAAGAAGATGAACGGCGCCGCTCTCAAGCGCTGTAACCCTAATCTGTTACCCTAATGAAACAAAACAATGCCAACCCTAAGAAAAAAAATGTCTCAAGGCGTTGGGCCTTGCCCCTTTCATATGCCTAAGCGCAAGTGCACTCCAGCGCGCATACCCCCCTTTTTTCTTAACCCTGCCTGTTTTGTTTGGGCCCAGCTAACCCCCTTCAAGCCCATTTACCTTTTTTATACTAATGCTCTTTTATTTTCTTTTTATAACATAATTTGTTTTTTTTGTAAATAAAAATAATATATTAATCATTTTTATACATAATCTAAAATAATATTTTTGCTAAATAAAAATGACACATTTTTACACAAATTTTCTTAATTATTTCTTTTATTTTATTACATTGGAAAAATATAATTAGGTTAATAGATTTTATCTTAAAACTCTTTTAATAAATCTTTTTTCATACATAAAACATTAATTTTCTTAAAACTTGAAACATTTTTCTTTTCTTTAATTAAAAACTTTTGTATAGAAACTAAAATGTAAATAATAATTTTCTCAAACTTAAAACACATTTTCTTTTCTTTGATTAAATCCTTAGTTTTGTACATAATCAACAAATATCCAAAAATAAATAAATACTTTTTCTTTAAAACTTTTGTTTAATTAATCTTATACAAGTTTAGTAAACATTAACCAAAACATAAAGATAACAAAATACTTAATTTTGCATTAAGTTAACATACTTTTCTCACTTGTAAATAAATCATATACACTTACACAAATACTTTTGATACATTGCTTTCATTCTTATACATTGCTACATTTTACATTGCGATTGATTTGATTTGGTTGTAAATATATTTGGACACTACTCTCCTATTAAGTCTCATCCCCATTTGTAAATATTTGTACCCCCATTCCCGGATACTTATTTGTAATAGCATAGACTTTAGATTCCCGCAATTTATCGCTTTCAATTATACCATGTTTAGACCTAGGGTTTGTATGTAAATAAAATCAAACGCTAGATAACATAATGCAAAGACAAAAAAGCATGAAAATAGACAATACCAATCACACTTGCACCCTTAGGGTTACTCCACTTGCTGCCTTCCCAAAATGGGCCATGCTTGCACGTTGAGTTTCTTTGGCAAAACAAAACAAACAAAATGATCATAGTCCCTCAATGACGCTTTCGAAAGTTGCCTAAACAAAATGATCATATTCCCTTCAAGCAAAATTGCCAAAGACACTTGGCACCATTGCATTCATGGTCCATACGATGACCCGCGCCTGTCCTGTTAACATCCTAACACAAGATTGTCCACCAAATACAATGGTGGAACAATATTGTTAAAAGGGTTAAAACATGAGAAAAAACCTTTGAGTAAATTTAGGGGTAGACAACTCTTAGTTACTTGATCAACTTGCAAAACACACTTGCCTACTTTTCAAAACCCACTCCACAAACACTTTCAAAACAACTTTCAAAAAACATTGAAATATCTTTTCGAAAAGACACACACCTTTGTAAAACATTCGAGTAAAGAATTGTTACAACGGTTGCCTAGACAAGGCATCTTTTTTCAAAGCATTTTCAAAAACACACACGCACACCACCATTTCAAGCAATTGAAAATAAAAGGCAAGTGATCTAAAATAAGTAACTAAGAGCCCATGGATAACCATGGATGAAAAGGGTGCTAATACCTTCCCTTTTCATAATCTACCCCCCGAACCCACGAAACATCTCAAAAGGTTTTTCCTGTTCTTTTTAACCTTTCCTTTAGGATAAAATAAAAAGTCGGTGACGACTCTTGCTATACCGAACAAGTGCGAATACAAACGCAAAAACTCAAGTCAGTTCTCCCACTGTATCACAGAAGTCCTATTTGATGCCAAGCCTAAGCTTACTGCACTGTCCATATAATAACCTAAAACCATGTAAAAAATGGTTTGCTGTGCTGCAAGACAATCCTGCACCAAGCTGCCACAACACTCCAAAACTGCTACAAAGTATTCCTACTATGCTGCTCCTAGTTTGCACCAAACTAGCATATGAGAGCTGCACTTCGAAAGCTATGAAAATAAAATACCCAAACTATTCAAATTTCATTTTCCCCCCCCCCTAAATCTCAGCCAAACTCTTCTATAAATAAGATGTTTCACAATACATCTAAGGGTGGATTTTTTTAGTGGCTGGAGAGAGATTTGTTGGCAAGGCAAAGAAAGGAGAGAACATTTAAAACATTCTTAAACCCAGAACCAAAAAACACAACACCTTTGTTTCTTTTCTTTCGAATCCAGAACCAAAGAAATACAACACTTCTTTTCTTTCTTTCGAATCCAGAACCAAAGAAACACAATACCCTATTCTTTGCTTTCAAATTCAAGGATATCCAGGGCAATAACTCATAGTTCAAAACACCAACTCCAGACTCAAGGTAAGTCTTCCTGACTTTAAACCTTTTCGTTTCAAGTATCATTGATAACTTTTTGTCTGTTTTTGTTTCTATCCTTTTGTTTGTTTTCCTTTATTGTCAAGAAGTAACATGTATAGACCATAAATCCATGTTGGAGTAAAAAATAACAGCATGGTTCGACACAAAGCCTTAGGCTTCGAACATACTGCTTTACAGACCCAAACGAAATAAAAAGAGGTTGTATGAATCGAAGGATGCAGGCTTTGATACACACTACTTCACAGTCCCAAATGAAAGAAAACAAAAGGGGTGTGTGAATCAAAGGGTGCATACTTCAAACATTTTGCTTTGCAAGATCAAACGAAAGAAAACAAAAAAAGGGTGTGAATCTAAGAGTGTATGCTTCGATACACACTGACTTGCATGATCAAACGAAAGAAAACAAAAAAGGTTGTGAATCGAAGAGTGTATGCTTCAATACACACTGACTTGCAGGCCCAAACGATAGAAAACAAAAGGGGTGCGTGAATCGAATGAAACATGCTTTGAACGTGCTGTATGAATCTAAAGACTTGTTTTGCACTATTTTTTGTCTTTATATTTTCTATATATTTTCTTTCATTTCTATTGAATATGGTTGTAACAATTAGGACTTTTATTTCTTTCCACCCCCCATTTGTACATTTTTATCCCCCATCCCCTAAAGTGATGTAATAGCTTAGGATTTTAATTTCCGCAATTTACCGCTTTAATATAAATTCTTAGTAATTAGGGTGTGTATGGCAAGATAAAATCAACAAGTAGAAAACCTTAATTTCAAAGACAAAAATGCATGCAATCAAACACACTATTCACACACGTATACCTCTAGGGTAATATCACCTGTTGCCTCAGAAAATAGTCATGTCCCTTGAATATAGGCGTTTTAGCAAAGACCTTCGATAAAAATATTGTAGTCCCTAGATGTCCCTCGATGTTGCCTCTGGTAAACGATCTAGTCCTTTATGAAAATTGCTAAAACGTCTCATAAGTTGCCTTCTATGACTATACGATTGACCGACACTCGTCCTTTCACATCCAACGATAGGGATTCTTACCAATCAATTGTAAGATAGAAACATCTAAAGGAGGAGAAAAAGAACAAAGACCTTTTGAGTAGGTAGTACGCTTGTAGTTGCTTGCTCTCAAACTAAAACCATTTCCACACTTACACTTTCAAAACATCTTCAAAAACAAACATCTCTTTGAACTATTTTCAAAACTAACACTTTGTACGCATTCTTATAGAGATGAGAATCATTACAAAGTTAGCCACAACAAAGGCATTTTTGAAAAATATTTTCAAATTAACACCACAAAGCACATTTCAAACAAAGCAAAAATGATCTAGCAAGCAACTAAGATTCCGTAGATAACTATGGATGAAAAAGATGCTAACACCTTCCCTTTTCATAACCTACCTCCCGAACTCAAGATAACATCTCTAAAAGTCTTTCCTGTTCTTTTTACCCTTTCCTTTACCGGATAAAAGAAAAGTCGGTGGCGACTCTTTCTATCCGTAACAATTGCAATCAAACTCAAAACAAACTAAGTCAGTTCTCTCACCGTATCACATAACCATTTAAAAAAACACATTTGACATCCATCTGATAAAGAGTGATGTTATTGTTTACATAAAATGAAATTAAAAGTCTGATAAATTATAAACTGGTGACTGGATCAAAGATTTTTGTATAGTTTATCCCTTTTTGCTAACTATAACCTTGTGCAACCAGTCGTGTTTTGTTTCTGACAACTTATCCTTGTTCACATAGCATGTTTCTGAAGACCCATTTAATTCCAATGATGTTGAAGCCTTTTGGTTTAGGAACTAGATCCCATACATCATTTCTGGTAAATTGATTTAGTTCTTCCTGCATTGAAAGTATCCAATCATTTTCTAGAAGTGCTTAATCTATGGAAGTCGGTTCGATCATAGACACTAATCCCATGAGAGACTCTTCAGTATTTCTGAATATAGATCTTGTTCTGATTGGATCATATTTCTTTCCCAGAATCATATTTTCAGGATGTGCTAAGCTGCGTCTGGATGGATTCTTCAATGTTGTTGTAGTATTTGTGTTGTCTTCTTACGTATTTGGTTGATGTTCTTAACTTATATTTTCTGAAGATATGTCTTTAGTACCTATAATTTGAACTTCTATATCTGCAAAAGGTTCACCTTGCTTTGGCTTTTGAGAGCCAAGCTTATCATCAAATCTGACACTAATAGATTCTTCCACAATTCGTGTTTATGTGTTATATACTCTATAACCTTTTAAACATTCAGAGTATCCTAAAATGAAACACTTTTGTGCCTTAGAATCAAACTTGTTCAGATGATCTTTGGTGTTCAATATAAAACAAGGGTATCCAAATGGATGGAAATACGAAATGTTAGGCTTTTTGTTCTTCCATGGTTCACATGGAGTCTTTTCCAGAATAGGTCTTATTGATATTCTATTCTGAATATAACATGTTGTGTTAACTGCTTCTGCCTAGAAGTGTTTATCAATGTTAGTCTCGTTGATCATCCTTCTCGCCATTTCTTGCAGAGTTATATTCTTTCGTTCTACAACTTCATTTTGTTGAGGATTTCTAGGACAAGAGAAATCATGAGAAATGCCATTTTCATAAAAATAAAATTTCAAAACTTTTGTTTACGAATTCCCACCATGATCACTTTTTACTTTTACAATTCTAAACTCTTTTTTATTTTGAACATTGTTACAGAAAGTAGAGAACACAAAGTTTGAACCATCCTTGTGTCTTAATAACTTTACCCATGTCCATATGCTATAGTCATCTACGATCACTAATCCATACTTCTTGCCGCTGATGGATGCAGTTTTCACTGGTCCAAACATATATATATATATATATATATATATATATATATATATAATATATATATATATATATATATATATATATATATATATATAGTATATATATATATATATATATACTATATATATATATATATATATATATATATATATATATATATATATACTATATATATATATATATATATATATATATATATATATATATATATATATATATATATATATATATATATATATATATGTAAAAGTCCTAATGGTCTAGAGGTAGAAACAATAATTTTTGATTTGAAATAGGGTTTTACAAACTTGCCTTTTTGGCATGCTTCAGACAAAGCATATGAGCTGAACTTCAAGTTAGGAAGTCCTCTGACCAGATTGGTTTTTAATCTGAGATATTCTTCTCGTACTAACACGCCTCAATCTTCTGTGCTAGACCCATTTCTCATTGTTAACAGACATAAGGCATTTTACATTCTGACTTTTTTGTTTAGAAAGTTTTATTTTATAAATGTTGTTCTTTCTCTTACCATTAAAGAGGATTGTTCCATCTTTTTGACTAACTACTTTATAGGACTTTTGATTAAAGTATTATATCATAACCGTTATCACTTAATTGACTTATTGATAACAGGTTATACATTATTCCATCTACTAACAAAACATTAGTTATAGAGGGAAGTGTACTGTTACCAATGGTTCCAGATCCAATAATCTTTCCTTTCTGATTGCCTTCGAAACCTACATATCCTCTAGATTTAAGTTCCAGACTTTGGAACATATGCTTTCTTCACATCATGTGTCGAGAGCATCCAGAGTCCAGGTACCAAGATTGGTGTTTCAACTTTGCTGTTAAAGACATCTGCAACATAGATGATTTTATCCTTAGGTACCCATATCTTTTTGGGTCCTTGTTTATTACAGTTCCAAAATTCTGATTGAATTTTGGTTTCACAGAAGAATTCACAGAGTAAGTTTCACTACTATATTTTATATCATGTGTGTGTCCATATGTGAAGTGTGAGTTTAAAGGTGTGTGTTTTAGGACCATATCATCAACTTTCTTTCGTTGATATGGTTCTTCTCCTTTTGGTTTCACATATCCTACCCCTTTTCTTCCCTTTCTAGTAACTCCATAGATTATTGAAGCCATCTTGCTTCTATCTATGTTTCTAGCTAGAAATTTTTGAAAGTCGTGATCATATTAATTTATGATGTTATCAAAACTATTTGAAACTTCTGAAGCAAATTTTTTCTGAGCTTTTTGTTATTCATTTTTAAGTTTAGAATTAATTTCTTTTATCCCATAGTTTTCTGTTTTTTGTTTCCTAGTTTCTTCAGTTTCAGATACAAGAACACGTTTTTGGTTCTTGTATTTGACTCGAAGTTGCTGATATCTTTCAAGAATTTCAGACAGACTTTCTTCTATGAGATCTAGAGAATTTTGAAAATACCTCTTCTAAATCTGATTCAGATTCTTATGTATCTGTGTCTTCTGATATGTTGGCTATTAATGCTATATTGGCTCGTTCATCTTCTGATTCAGTTTCAGCTTCAGATGATTCTGAGTCATCCCATGCTACCATAAGATGTTGATTCTTTTCTTTTAATAACTTCTTTTTAAACTTTTCTTTCTTAAGATTAGGGTAGTGGCTTTTGTATTCACCTGGCTCTTTGCATTCGTAGTAGACGACATCTTTGTTGCTAGACTTTATGTATCTAAAGGGTGATTCAGGGTGATTGCATGTTCTTCTGGGGTTTTTGAATTTCCTCTGTCTGTGCTTCCATAGCTGATAGACTCTGTGATACGGTGGGAGAACTGACTTGGGTGTTTTGCGTTTGATCGCAAATATTGCGGATAGCAAGAGTCACCATCGAATTTTCTTTTATCCAATAAAGGAAAGGGTGAAAAGAACAGAAAAGACCTTTTGATAATTTTCTTGAGTTCGGGGGGTAGGTTATGAAAAGGGATGGTGTTAGCACCCTTTTTATATGTAGTTATCTACGGGCTCTTAATTTCTTGATCACTTAAAAATGCTTTGTGTTTGTGTATGTTGAAAAGATGTTTTTGAAGATGTCTTGAAAGTGGTGATTTTGTAATGATTCTCGTATCGTTGAGAATGTATATAAAATGTTTGTTTGGAAATATTTTGAAAACGCCTTAGTATGGAAATTTTGTAATGATTCTCATTTCATGGAGAATGTATACAAAATGTTTGTTTTGAAAATATTTGTTTGAAAATAGAGTGTTTAAAAAAATGTTTATTTTTGAAAGTGTGAGGTGTGGAAATGGTTTTAATTTTTGAGCAAGAAATTACGATAAATCTACCTACTCAAAAAGTCTATATTCTTTTACTCCTCCTTTAGATAATGCTATTTTACCATTGGTTTATAAGGAGCCATATCATTGGATGTGAGGGACAAGCGTGGGTCACCGTACAGTCATAGAAGGCAACTTCTAAGATGTTTTAGCAATTGTCATAAGAGACTAAGATCATTTACCGAAGGAAACATTTGAAGGGTCATCGAGGGACTACGATGTTTTAATCGAAGGTCTTTTGCTAAAACATCCCACGTTTGAGGGACATGACTATTTTTATCTGAGGCAACAAGTGTGGGTTACCCTAGAGGTGCATGTGTACAAAGTGTTTTGATTTCAAATATATTATCTTGAATTAGGGTTGTCTAATGTTTAATTTTAAGTTTTGTCATGTAAACCCTAATTACTAACAATAATAAGGAAAATGATAAATTGCGAAATTTAAATGTCCTACGCAATTACAACGCTTTGGGAATGGGGGGTACAATTTATGAATAGGGGGAGGAAAGAAATAAAGTCATAATTACTATTACAAACCATTTAATATGAATAATAATAGAATGTACAAAAATGCAAGGATGAAGAGGAAAAAGAAATTTTCTTTGTGTGATTTTTTGATGGAGATAAAGGCTTTATAGCTAACCTAATTAGACTAATTCATTTTAATTACAAGAGAAGTTAACAAAACCTAAAGTCTAAGTTAATTAAAATAAAACTTAAGTCTAAGTAATTTATTTAGAAAATAGTTTGAATTTTAATATTAATTTAGAAAGAAATAAAATATAATTAAAAATAAAATAAAGTGTTTAAAATATTTTTTAATATAATTGTTTAAGAATATATATAATATATATATATATATATATATATTATATATATATATATATATATATATATATATATATATATATATATATATATATATATATATATATATATATATATATATATATATATATATATATATATATATATATATATATATATATATATATATATATATATATATATATATATATATATATATATATATATATATATATATATATATATATATATATTTGTATTTTGGGTTAAAAGAAATAAGTAAAAAAATAAAAATGAGAAAATATAAGAAATGTTGAGCATGGGTGTTAAAGTGTAGAATGGGGGTTAAAAAGAAAAAAAAAATAGACATTGGGCTTAAATGAACCTTTTTTGAAATCAGAAAAAAAAGAAAATAAATGTTTGTAAAAAATGTTGGGCCTGCGCTGAAAAGTAATTTAGGGGGTGAGAAATAAAAAAATGAACCATGCCCAAAACAATGATCCAGCGCCTAGGTTGATCCAGTGTGATTGATTTCTGTGAGTATACCATGGTCCTGCTCATGTGGAAAGCTGGATTTAACCTTGTGATGATCAGGTGTATTAATGTGAAGCTTCATGGTGGGTGGGCGTGGCTTGATGCACTGAATCTACAAGGAAAACATGAAAAAAATACAAAAGGGTATCACTGGGGCTCGAACCCAGGTTCCTAGTAAAAAATTCCTTATGCGCGCTTCCTTTGCCACTGGGGTGGTTGTTTCATCAGTGTATAAAACAACTTTAGCTAAACTTAAAATAAACTTGGTCCTGAATGTTTAAAATGGCTTCATCTTTAACCTTGCGCACGCAGAGCATAACACCATTGCTATGAAATCTGATCTTGCTCATTTCTCAACCACTTTCAAAATTGTAAACATGAAACTTGCTCCATTTTCACCATAAATTCAACCATGTAAATAACAAAAACTATAAATCAAAGATGAGCATGAATTTTGTTTGGTACCAAATAAAACCTAATTTTTCCAGAAAGTTCAACTTCAAAATTCACATCACTCAGGTAACATAAATGGAAACTAAAGGCATGGTTAGCTTCAGGGAAATGATGTCTACATTTTTCATTCAAAAGGTAACCATTAATGATGCTTGTAGAGAGAGTTCAAAATTGAGAAAACTTACCTCAAAACTGGAAATCGTGTATGGAGTTTGAGCACCCCTGGAAGTGTGGTGATGATCTGGATAGCTTCACTGGACTACTAGGAAGCTAATGCAACTCTTACTTTATGCTGAAAGTGCATGAATCGTGCTGGAGAAGTCAAGTTGCAGAGCTGAGTTTTTGAGTTTAGAGGATGATTAAGATAGAGTTACAATTATGAAACAGGGATGGGGATGAGTTGTATATCATGCATGGAAGCTTTGTGATTGATTTAGAGAGGAAGCACACGAGTGGATTGTGAGTTTGAAGTTTTTGGCCAGAAGTTTTCAGGGAATTTTAGGGAGTTTGAGGGCTTGTAAAATCGTGTCTTAGGTTGCAAATGACTTGTCTATTTATAGATAAAGGTTTGAGGAAAGGAGAACATCATATTCAAGAGATCATATGTTATGGTTTTGAAACTTGTTTTTTGAAGCAAAGTTGAAATACATAGTTTTAATGTGAAGTACAAGGGCCTGTAGGGTGGTTAACAGGCTCTAGAGAAGTTTCTTATGGCTTTGAGATTGTGTGTGTTCATAAGTATCAAGTGAAAATCTCAAGGAGTTGACATTGTGATTAAAGTTGGCTTTTCCAAAATGGCAATGTTACCTTTGTGCCAAAAATGGATTAATCACTTGGACAATGACTCCAATTCTTGGACAATGTCTCAATCAGTTGTGTAAACATTTAATTATTGAGTGGTTTGTAAGTTATAAGGCCTGCAAAGTAAGATTAGGCAACATGGCTTGAGATTTGTTCAAGTGTTCTTCATGAAAATGCCCTATAATTCAAGAATGGATGTCCAACTTCTTCTCTTTGATTCTCGTAGCTCAAGCATGATATCTTCAAGTTCTTTGATATTTTGGAAATCTTGAAACATTGTCTACAACCTTCAAGTTGACCACTTTGGCTAAATCAACTCGGAGCTTGGTGAAAATTGGCCAAGAAGTTAGGACAAAAATCTGCCTAAGCTTGCTAAAATTTTCACTAAGTGTTTTATGAAAAATGTCATGACTTTATGAGCTTATATCTTCAAATCTAAGCAATTTTTTGGACATCAACCCTAAGGAAAAAAAATTTAGAATACATCAAGATCTACAACTTTCATGTTGAAAGTTTTCCTAGAATCATCTTACATCTTGATGAAAAATTGTCATGAAATAGTGAAATTATCAAGGTTAAAAACACTTAGAAATTTTCTAAGTATTGAAAATATTGACTTTTTGTTGACTTTCTTGACTTTCTTGATTCTTGATGATCAATTTTGATATTTTTGAATGTCTTTATGAATCTTGATCTTTGAAATTTAATATTGACCAAAAAGTCAAAGTTTGACTTTTTGTGTATCAGTTGACTTTTCATTCAATTGATCAAATTTTAACTATCAATCCATTGATGTTGAGAAATGATTTGAGCCATGAAAGTAGATCAAGATGTTGTATCTGAATCCTTTAGATAATGCTTCAAGCCATTAGGTCATGTACTAGGTCAAAAGTCACTGATCAGTCATTCTCAGTCAAAATCCTAACTTTGATAATTTTGCCCCTTTGGTGATTTGAGTGCTTTTCTTGAGACATTGTGATCAACCCTTGGTCAATTCATGAATATGACCTCAAAATGTTGATGTTGGCATAAAATCACGAAGTTTGACTGTATATTGACTACAATTGACTTTTTACCCAATACAATTGATTTTCAGTTATCTGAGCAATTGACTGAGCAAATTTGTGATGCAAGACTTGAAACTTGGTATGAGAATTCTTGAAGACCCACAATGAACCATTAAATTCATTTGAGGAATCAAAATTCCAATTGTCCTTGAGAAAACCAAAACCCTAATTTGTGTACTCAATGCTTAGGAGGTGAGCTTGTCTGATCAATCTTTGAGAATCCTTGAGCATTTGAGATCTTTGGTGAGAAATGTCTTGAGAAAAGAGAGGGAAAAATTTGGGGTACAACAACTGCCCCTGTTCAATCTTCTTAAACCCTAAGAGTTATATTTTCTTGTCCTCTATTCGTAACTTGAAGGTAGATGAGATTGAACACTTAAGTGCCAAGAAATTTGCACTCGCTTGCGCATGAAGTAAAATTGTTTGTTGATTATATCAGGAATGGAATTAAAGATGCCATTTGGAGAGGTGATAGAGAGTTGTTGGATATGGGCTTAAATATGCCATCCAAAGTAATTGTTGATAGAAATATCATAATGAGTCTACGCTCGACTGTATCTGAAGAGTGCTTTCAAGAGGGAACCTCTGGGAAAGGTGTTTGAGTAGCTGCTTGTCATATAGATAGTCACCCCGTCCTATTTCTGGAATTGATCTATAATCAAATTTGTTTGTAAAATCAATGGTAATAAAGATAGTCACCCTGTCCTGTTTCAGGAATTAATCTTTATCTGACCAAAGAGAAAGAAAAGGAAGATAGTTTCCCCGTCCTGTTTCAGGAGTTAATCTTCAATATGTTCATGTAGATAGTCGCCATGCCCTGTTTCAGGAATTCATCTACAATCAGTTTGTACCATTGGTGATAAAGATAGTCGCCCCATCCTATTTCGGGAATTGATCTTCATCAATTTTGTTCTTCACAGATGGTTGTCCTGTCTTATTCCAAGAATTAATCTATGGCTAGTTATCCAGATAGTTACCCTGTCTTGTTTCAGCATTTAATCTGGAACCTACTTTTTGTTGGTCGTCGAGATAGTTGTCCTGTATTGTTTCAGGAATTAATATCTAACCCGGTCTTATAGATAGTTTCCCCGTCTTATTTCAGGAATTAATCTACAAACTGTTGTTCACAGATAGTTGCCCTGTCTTGTTTCAGGAATTAATTTGGAACTGTTGAAATTTATTGATGATATTTGTCTGTCGATTGATCTTTCCTAAAAAGGAAAAGAGTTAGCTGTATGTAATGTCATGATGTATGAAATGCATTACGTACGATGTTCTCAAAATAAATGATATTGTGCTATATGCGTTTCGTTTGCATATGTTATGATGTGTGGATGTGAAATGTTGTTGAAGTGTATCTTTGTAAGCCTGTGCAGTATTTTTGTCTGGGAAAATAAATCCCTGACTATTGTTGGGGATGAAGAACATTTGTATCTTCAATCTTGTCTAGAATGCTTCCACTGGGGATTTCTGCTTACTTGTTTGAGGAAACTCTGCAGGGGGTGTATTGATTTCTATTTGGGGAGTAGATTTTAGGAACATTGGTCGTCCGTTGCTCTACTGGGGAATTTATTTCTTATATACCCTGACTGGGGATAAAAGAGATGGTTAAACTTCCAACCCGCCCGGGGAAGATAATTCTCATATACCCTAACTGGGGATAAAAGAGATGGATAACCTTTCAACTCGTCTGGGGAGGATAGAGTTAGTTAGTATATGGTCAGATTCTAGGTTTTACAGCAAGTCTCTAGGGATAGTGGCAATTTTACCGGGGAGAAATTTTTTTCCAGTGATTCGTAATAGTCTGAGGAGTAGACTCCAGTTGGAGAATTTGTAGATTGTTGGGGAAATAAACACTATTTATTAGAGAAGTGCTCTTGTCGAGAAAACAAATTCTCTTAGGGGGAATTGAATTTTGCTAGAGAGAAGAACTCTGCAATGTCTTTTTTGGAGGACCAATTTCAGTTGGGGAAGAGAATTTCCATGAAGTGTACTAATTGGAAACTTCGTAGGTTGCTGATATTATCGGGAAAGAGATTATACTCCTTTATATGATGGAGCAATCTGTCGGGGAGATTGTGGGGAATGTATCCTTTATGGGGATGAATTTGTGAAGATTACTTTGTGGGGATAATCTTATAAAAGTGACTCTGTGGGGATTTATGGACAGCTTGAGTGTCATCCCAGCTTCTAGAATCTTGGGTAAATTCTTATTCCTATTCTTATGCATATATTTGTTAATAGTTAATCATGTTCATATGCATATGCTCATTCAATTTTAGTCATTGGACATTTTAGCAAGCAAAACAGAAAATTTTTTTTGGACTTTAAAGTATATTTGTATTGATAATTTTCCTATAAACAGGCGATTTTGTACAAAGAGATGGAAATCCTTGTAAGAGGAAGTCGTCATGAAATGAAAGAGTACAAAGTGAAAATATATATATATATATATATATATATATATATATATATATATATATATATATATATATATATATATATATATATATATATATATATATATATATATATATATATATATATATATAACCATGTGGAAATGATCTCATTGGGTTTCAAACTCTGTTATTGCCCCTATGTCTTCAAACATCTCGTCTCTTGCCATTGGAAGAAGTTGAGTGAACCATTTGAACTTTCAACTTTGGTAATAAACTTGTATGTAAGTGATCCAACGGGACATAGTCGTACGCTTTTAATCCCTAATTTTTTCCTGGACGGCCCTTTTAGGTTTTCAATCCACCAGGATACCCTTTTTTGCCCAAGCCTCCTTTTCAGGTTTTTGACTTGCCAAGTGTACAATCTTTTACATATATCCCTAATTTTTGCTCGAACCCTTTTGATTCTCCGTGATACCCTTATTTTTCCTCGGTATGTCAACCTAGCGAGTCGTTCTTATGCGTAGTATTTTTTGACTATGTTCGCATTCACAGGGTGCGGGAAATCTTCGTCGTCCATAATTGTTAGCATCATAGCACCACCTGAGAATACTTTCTTGAAAACAAATGGCCATTTGTAGGTGGGAGTCTATTTGCCTCTCGAATCTCCTTGTGGAAGAATGATATGATTTATTACCAAGTCACCAGCCTGGTACACTCGATGTTTGATCTTCTTGTTGAATGCCTTGATCATACGTTTTTGATACATCTGAACATGACAAACGACCGCAAGCCTCTTCTCTTCCATTATATTTAACTGATCCAACTTAGTCTGAATCCACTTGTCTTCATCCAAGTCTACATCTTTCATGATTCTTAGAGAAGGAATTTGGACTTCGACAGGCAGGACAACTTCCATACCGTAGACTAGAGAGAATGGGGTTGCCCCAGTTGATGTTTACACTAAGGTACGATAACCATAAAGAGAAAATGGTAACATCTCATGCCAGTATTTATAGGTCACAACCATCTTTTGCACAATCTTCTTTATGTTCTTGTTGGCGGCTTCCACTGTGCCATTTATCTTAGGCCTGTATGGAGAAGAGTTGTGATGCTTGATTTTGAACTGCGTGCAGAGTTTAGTGATCATAGAATTGTTCAAGTTGGTACCATTGTCAATGATGATCCTCTCAGGGATGCCATACCAGCATATGAGGTTGTGCTTGATGAATCGGACCATAATGTTCTTAGTAACTGAGGAAAATGAAGCCGCTTCAACCCACTTAGTAAAGTAGTCAATGGCGACCTGAATGAAACGATTCTCCAATCATGTCAATACCTCATTGTAATATGGTGGGAGAACTGCCTTGGGTGTTTTGCGTTTTATCGCAATTGTTGCAGATAGCAAGAGTCTCCACCGACTTTTCTTTTATCCAATAAAGAAAAAGGTGAAAAGAACAGGAAAGACATTTTGAGATATTTTCTTGAGTTCGGGGGGTAGGTTATGAAAACGGAAGGTGTTAGCACCCTTTTCATCTGTGGTTATCTACGGGCTCTTAGTTGCTAGCTCACTTTGAAATGCTTTGTTTGAAATGTGTTTGTGATTGGTTTTGAAAGTATTTTTGAAAGTGCCTTTACTTAGGCGAACTTTGTAATGATTCTCGTCTCTATAAGAATGCATACAAAGTGTTGAATTTTGAAATATTTCATTTGAAAGTGTTTTTGAAAGTGCCTTTGCTTAGGCGAACTTTGTAATGATTCTCGTCTCTATAAGAATGCATACAAAGTGTTGACTTTTGAAAATATTTCATTTGAAAGTGTTGGTGTGTTTTGAAAGATGTTTTGAAGATGGTTGTGAGCAAGCAACTACGAGCGTTCTACCTACTAAAAAATTCTTAGTTCTTTTCCCCCTCCTTTAGATATTGCTATCTTACCATTGATTGATAAGAAGCCCTATCATTGGATGTGAAGGGACGGGCGTGGGTCGTTGTATAGTCATAGAAGGCAACATTGTAGGATACCTTAGAAATTTCTCGTAAGGGTCTAAGATCGTTTACCGAAGGCAAATCGAGGGTCATCGAGGGACTATGATCTTGTATTCGAGGGTCACTGCTAAAGTATCCCACGTATGAGGAACATGACTGTTTTTCTCAAGGCAACAAGTGAGGTTAACCCTAGAGGTGCAAGTGTGCAAGGTGTATGTTTTCATGCATTTTGTCTTGAGATTAGGGTTCTATATTGTTTGATTTTTAGTCTTTCCATACACACCCTAATTACTAGCAATTATATTGAAAGCGATAAATTGCGGAAATTTAAAGTTCTACGTTATTACATCATTTTTGGGGATGGGGGATACAAGTTTACAAATGGGGAATGAAATCAATTAAAACCTAATTACTATTAAAACCATATTAAATAATAAATAACAATAAAAATATAAATAAATATAAAGATAATCTTAAAAAAAGGAAAATTGTTTTAAAAAAACTTTTATGTATTGACACATACACTTACGCATTGATACGAAAACTTTTATGCATTGACACATGCACTTATGCATTGGCTCATATCTATTTTGTATTGACACATGTACTTATGCATTGATACATATCATTCCTTGCTCCTTGAAATCAAAATCAACTCAGTATGAGTCGACCCATAATGGTTTGTATCGACTCATTTTTTGTTTTGTATCGACTTATTCGCTTATGTATCGATACATATCATCTCTTTGCTCCTGGAAGTTAAAACAAATCAGTATAATTCGACACCTAATGGTTTGTATCGACTCATTTCTATTATGTATCGACTCATTCGTGTTTTTTATCGACTCATAACCTATTTTATACCTAATATGTGTCGACATATAGAGTTATGCATCGACTCATACTGCTGTTTTTTACTCCTAACATTGTTCTGCTACATGTAAAAGTCAGTTCTCAACATATGGTTAGTGAAAATGAAAATCAAGCATATGGTTAGTGTTGTACCCCAAAATTTCCCCTCCATTTTTCATACAAGATACTATCCTAGGGTTTCTCAAATATCCAATTTGGCTCAAAAGTTGATCAGACAAATTCTCTTCCTAGGCGATAAGTCAACAGTTATGGTTTGTTATTTCCCAAAGAAAATTGAGTCTCCAAGGTTTCAGATGGTCTTCATAGATCTACATGTCTCCTCAAGGATGTTCGTTACAAGTTTCAAACCTTGCATTGCAAGTTTTCTCAGTCAAGGGTTCAGATGACTGAAAATGACTCCATTGACCCAAAAGTCGACCTTTTGCGAGACCAAGTTCAAGCGATTGTAACTTCTTCATTATTTGATATTTTTGAGCGGTTCTTCTTGTGTATGACTTTCCTTAACGTCATCTCCAATTGTTCTTCACAAATCAAGAGTTGATTACGTGTGGAGGATCACCAAAATTCGAATACTTTAGAGATTGCTTCATGGACTTTGACCTAATTTTAAGTAACTGTCGTATGATTTCTAAGAAATGTGATTTCCTCAAATTAAAAGATCTTGAGATGATTAGCATATGGTCATAAGTGATGTCGCTTACGAGTTTATATTCATAGATCGAAGGAAAATTGTGTTTGGAAGACTTTGAAAGTTATCGAATCATCACAAGTCATTTGTTTGATTTTGAATATTCTTAACCATAATTGTTTTCTCAGGACTTTGATTCTCGTGTTGAAGTTTGTTAATTTTACAAGATTGATGAATGTTCTTAAAGAATGTTTGTTTTGGAAATAAAGTTCCATTTTAATCGAGCATGGTGTGTGAGTTCATGTTGAATGCAAGCTTGATTTGCACATGATATGAAGATTAAGATTTTCATTTTAAATGACTATGGTTTGGGGTTCGAGTTAACCAAGTGGAATTGAATTCTTAAACATTTATTTTGTTTAGAAATTTGATTGGAGTACAAGACGTATGGTTTACTTGAAATACAAGTTACAAAAGTCATTTATGATTTCTTGAAGTTCAAGTTACAAAATCAAGGTGTATCATTCAAACCATTCAATTTCAAAGTTCAAACAAAATCCAAGATTTTTCTAATTACTGTACAACAAATTTCATCATTCACAAATTTACTCAAGTTTTATGTTCATTACATCATAAGGAAATTTCAAGTTTTCTATTCAAAGTTGTTACATTTACTACAAGAAATTGGAAAAATTCAAGATTCATCAACTTATGTTACAAGGATTACAAGTTAATACAAGCTACAAATTTTGTTTTGTTTACAAAGAAAGAAATTTTGTTTTGTTTATTCAAGTATACTTTGCTTCATCCTCAAGCAACTCATACACTCCTTGCTAGCCATGGTTTTCTCTTCACCTTGCCTCACTTGCCATCCACTCCTCGTGTTCATGAAACAAGAAAAGGAAAATTAGCAAAACAATCAATATATGAAAATTCAAGCAAGAATGATTTGTAAAAAAAAAAAGAAAAGAAGGCTCATCATTAGGATTTGCATTTGGAATCAAAACTAAAAGGTTTTGTTTTTAATCATGGTATATCTCATACTTCTGCAAATCACAAAAGTTTGATCTTTTTGGTTCACAAAAGGGAAAAAGAAATTTGCATACATTTTCTATTACAAAAGCAAGGTTAAACTGCAAACAATGCAAACAGCAAGCAAGCTGCCCAAATACAGCAAAACTGCAGCACAACAAACAATGCAAGCAACAAGCAAGCTGCCTAGAGTAGACAAAAACCAACACAACAAATAGGGAAAACCTGCAACAAAGTAGGCAGCCAAAAAACCAGGACAACAAACAGGGCAAACCTGCAACAAAACAGAGCAGCCAAAAACCAGCACAACAAACAAAACAAACAACAAAACAGCAAGCAAGCTGCCCAAATGCAACAAAACATGCTGCAACCAAACAACAACACAAAAGAAAGAAGCAATAACTTAGAACTACAAGATAAACCTGCAGCATAGGCTACCAAAATAATATAACAATGCTAGCTCATGGTCAAAACACTATGTCATCATCTTCCAAAATGTTGCAACTCCTTCAGAATTATTAAATAAAAAGCAAAATGCTTTGCATCCTTGAAAGATGAAAGAGGAAAGACAAAAGAGACAGAAGGATATCACCTAGCAAAAAACAATCCAAAACCAGTAATACAGTCCAAAATCCTGCAAAATTTCCAAAAAGTAGCCTGTGATACGGTGGGAGAACTGACTTGGGGTTTTGCGTTTGTGTTCGCAAATGTTTCGGTTGAGCAAGAGTCGCCACCGACTTTTTATTTTATCCTAAGGAAAGGTTAAAAAGCACAGGAAAAAACTTTGATATGTTTTCTTGGGTTCGGGGAGTAGATTATAGAAAGGGAAGGTATTAGCACCCTTTCTATCCATGGTTATCCATGGGCTCTTAGTTACTTGCTTAGATCACTTGCCTTTGCTTTTCAATTGTTTGAAATGGTGCTTTGTGTGTGTGGTTTTGAAAATGTTTTGAAAAAGATGCCTTGTCTAGGCAACCATTGTAACAATTCTTGTTTGAATGTTTTACAAGGGTGTTTGTCTTTTTGAAAAGATGTTTCAATGTTTTTTGAAAGTTTGTTTTGAAGTTGTGTTGTGATGTGTGTATTGAAAAATGGCAAGGATTGTTTTGCAAGTTTGGTCAAGTAACTAAGAGTTGTCTACCCTATTTTACTCAAAGACCTTTCTTATGTTTTTAACCCTTTTAACAGTGTTGTTTCACCATTGTATTTGGTGAACAACCTTGCGTTAGGATGTTAACGGGACGGGCGCGGGTCATCGTATAGACCATGAATGCAATAGTGTCAAGTATTTTGGCAATTTTCTTGAGGGACTATGATCATTTTGTTTAGGCAACTTGATAGCGTCCTCGAGGGACTATGATCATTTTTGTTTGTTTTTGTTTTGTTTTGTTTTGTTTTGCCAAAGTACTTGACATGCAAACATGGCCCATTTTTTGAAGGCAACAAGTGGATGTAACCCTAGGGGTGCAAGTGTGCATTGCTTGTTTTTCATGCATTTATCTTTAATTAGGTCAAGCTATTTATTGATTGATTTTGCATACAAACCCTAGATCTATCATGGCATAATTGAAAGCTTTAAAATGCGGAAATTTAAATGCTAAGCTATTACAACAATGATATAGGGAGGGGGTACAAGTTTGCATTGGGGATATTTGACAAGGAAATAAAATCTAAGTTATTACAACCATATCGAATGTATAGGATACGAATATTTAATTATACAATATTTAAGTGAATACAATAAATATACAAAATTTATTATGCACAAAAATGATTTTTATTATGTATGTAAAAAGGTTTTCATGTTTGAAGTATAAACAAAATAAGAAAAAGTCATTTTTTATTGATTATTTTTATGGTTTAGGGCAAAACCCTAATTTTCAAGTAAATAGTATTTATTTATTAATTATGTACAATATATATTAATTTATACAAAAAAATAATATAAAAAAGAAGTATATTGTAGAAAAAGTTATTTTGGTGTCAAATATTAAATAAAAAAATAAAAGGTATTATTTTTGTATTTTTGCCCTAATTACTTAATAAAATATGTACATGTATATATTATATATATTAAATATGCTAAATATGTACAAAAAATAAAATATTAATTATTTACAAAAATGTATATTTTAGAAAATATTTTCAAAATGTAAATAAAAAATAATAAAAAAAGATAAATATTTTTGTATTATTTTCTAGGGTTTTAAATAAAAAGGAATTACATTATTTATATACATATGCTTAATGAAATAAATAAATGCCAAATAAAATGTGGAAAAATATTTTTTGTGTTTTTTATGTTTGAGCAAAAAATATAAAATCAGAATCAAAAAGAAAAATGCAAAACTGACAAATATTTCACATAAAGGGCCAGGGGGGTGTAAATGAAAAAAAGGGGTGCAAAGGGTAAAACAGACTCAGGCCCAACCCAAGTCGACCTTCTTCAACCTCCAGCTTCGGTTTGAAACAAAAAACGCGCGCCTCTTGTTCCACATGCTAACTCCTGATTCCTTGATCTTTTGACAAAACTTAAAACATGAAAATTATAGAGCTTGAAGCAACGATTTCAACCATATAAAACACTTGACCTAACTCTAAGAAACCAGGGAGAATTTAATCACCCCCAATTTCTGACCTAATTTTTCTTCAATGTTCATGGCTAAAATTCTCACAGCACGCTTAACATAAATGAAAAGTAATCATATGTATGGCTTCAGGGCTATGAGTAGGACATGTTTCATTCACAAACCTAAGCCTAACTCTTCCTAGATTGAGAGATAGAAGTCCATGGATTACCTGTCTCAGCTTGAATCATGCAGAGCAATGTGGCCAACTTCAATGGAGTTTGAGCTTCTGTATAGCTTGCCTGAGGTCCAAGGATGCTTCCCAAATGCCTAGCTTGCTTTGAAACCAACTGTATCGTGCTATGGAAGTCCACCTGCACAGCTTGAAAGTAAAAATGGCAAACATGGTTAGGGGTGTTACAGCTTGAGTTCAGGGCTTGGGATAGTTTCAGTGGATGATATGGAAGGTGTTTGAAAGGTTTTTAGCCAAAGTGCACGAGTGGATTGAGTTGTGGACCTCAATCTGCAGCAGATGCCCT
This sequence comes from Vicia faba, assembly GCA_948472305.1. Taxonomy (NCBI): domain Eukaryota; kingdom Viridiplantae; phylum Streptophyta; class Magnoliopsida; order Fabales; family Fabaceae; genus Vicia; species Vicia faba. The sequence continues at coordinate 1,143,987,227 of OX451739.1, read as the reverse complement.
GTTTTGCAGCAAAACTGTGATTTGGTGAATGAGGAGGTATTGAGGATGAATGAGTCGTGTCTTAGGCCAGTTTTGGTGTATGGAAGCTGTGTACAAAGTTTGCTTAAGCTCTTGTTTGCAGGAAATGAGAGTTGGTTCAGTTTTGCAAATGTTTCTTCCTTTTGAAGTAAGAAGGTTCAAGTTGCAATATAGGCCTGTACAATCTTCTCAAGCATGCTGCAACACTTTCTCTTGGTAAATGGAATTTGTGTACAAACCCTTGCCTCAAAGATCTGGTCCATGCCTCCAAGATTTGGAACTTGACATAAAGTGCTACTTTTCAAAAATGGCAATTTTGCTTTTTCCAATTAAGGGTTAATTCTATGTGCAATGCCCAAAAGGAAGAAATAACACCTTAACACAATGGTTAGGCATTTAATTATTGAGTGTGAAGAGGTTTAGAGGCCTGCAAGCTAGCACAAACCATGCTGATTTGAAAAATGCAATTGTAATGAACATGCTTTGGCCATGAACAAAAGTGAGTTTTGGCCAACTTTGCATATTCGATTCTCTCTAACCACAAGGGTGTTTGAGAAGTTCTTGGAAAATTTGGAAAGCTTGGAATGTGTACTACAATCCATCTTTGCAATGAAAATTGAAAATCCAAGTGGAACCATGTGAAAAATGGCCAAGAAGTTGGACAAAAATCCTGCCTAGAATAGGGCAAAATTTCTCTAAGTTAAAAATGTTTTGTACCCTTGTTCCAAAAATCATAACTTGAGATACAAGCTTCCTTTGAGAAAACTTTGTAAATCAAAGTTGTAGATTTTTCAATGGACTACAACTTTCATGTTTCAAGTTTTTTTTTTGAATCCAATTGCATATTGGTGAAAAAATGGGACAAAGTTAGGAAAAAATAAGGAAATTTCATAACTTAGAAAAATTCTAAGTTATGAAATTTTCTCATTCTAAACCCTAATTTGCAATTTTGGATTTCTTGATGAACAAGTTTCATAATTTGACATGTCTTGATGAAGAATGAATCTTGGCACTTGATTTTGACCAAAAAGTCAAAGTTTGACTTTTCAGTATACAGTCAAATTTTGATCAGTTGACTGAAAAATTCATCTGTCAATCCTATGCATTTGAGATATTTTGAACTTGTTGAATGGGTCAAGACAATGCCATTGAGTCCTTGAGTCCATATGTGAGCTTGGTTTGCCATTGGTTAGGTCAAACAGTCAAGAATTGCCTTTATGCAGTTAAAACCCTAAAAATGACCATTTTGCCCTTTGGGTGATCTGATCAAATTTCTTGTGGAGTTGTGATCAAATACTTGACCAAATGGTTTATATGAGTTCATAATGTTGATATGGGTAAAAAATCATGAGGTTTGACTGTCAATTGGCCACAGTTGACTTTTTCCCCAATACAGCTGATTTCTAGGTCAACTGTCCAATTGATTGGGCAAAGATTTGAATCAAGGCTTGAAACTTGGTATGGATATACTTGTGAGTCCAACATGAAGCATGAAATTCACTTTGGATTTTTTAGGTCAAAACATCCCTGTGCAAACTCAAACCCTAATTTGGGTCAACAGTGCAAGGAGGGGTCTTGAGCAGAGCAAACCCTAACTTGATCTTGAGTTCCAAGAGTCTTGTGGTGAGAAAATGTTGATGAAATGAGAGGGCAAATTTTGGGGTACAACAGTTTCCCCTGTTCAATCTTCTTGCACCTGAAGAGTTAGATTGGCAAGTTTGCCTTTCGCGTCTCGAAGGTAAAAGGAGATTGGACACTAGAGTGCCCAAAGAAATTTGCACTCGTCAAAGTGTAGTTTGAGGGAATGGGCTTAAAGATGCCATTTAGAGATGGGCTTAAAGATGCCATCTGGAGATGTGACAGAATCTTGTCGGGGGATGGGCTTAAAGATGCCATCTGGAATGTAAGGTGTAAGTGAAATAAATGAGTATCAGAAAGGTGTCCATGTTTTGGAACATCTCTGAGCCGGGGGTCTGAATAAGCAATAAATTGACATCCGTATTTGGAAGCATCCGTAAACTGTTTTCAAAAGTTGCATCTGAACAAGCGATAGATTAACATCCGCATTTGGAAGCATCCGTAAACTGTTTTCAGAAGTCTTGAAGTTGAATAAGCAATAGATTAGCATCCATGTTGGGAAGCGTCCGTAAACTGTTTTCAGAAGTCTTGAAGTTGAATAAGCAATAGATCAACATCCATGTTGGGAAGCGTCCGTAAACTGTTTTCAAAAGTTGAATCTGAACAAGCGGTAGATTAACATCCGTGTTTAGAGAATCCGTAAACTATTTTCAGAAGTCTTGACTTCTTAATCTTATCTTGAAAAGGGTAAAATATTAGCTGAAACACAAAGTCATGTTGCATGAAATATATGATGCAATATATATTATATCAATGTTTATGACATGAATGTAATGAATGCGCATGTAAGCTGATAAGCTGTCTTGCTGAGGATAGATGAATCCTGGATAGCCAGAGATAATAGAATCTTAACTACTGCCGGGGAAAGTGAATCTCTGACTGCTGCAGGGGATTGAAAATCCTTTTATCATGAGAAATCCTGGGACCGCTGTTGGGGAATCAGGAATTTGGGTTGTATGCCAATCTACTGGGGAAGCCACAATGAGAATCTTCCTTCAGGTCTTGGGTCATAAGATTGGGTGTATGCCAATCTCTTGGGGTTTTAAGGATGAGAATCTTCATTATGTTAACGATTAACTGTTATCTGGTCGATCTCCAGGCTTTCACAGAAACTTGTATTGCCATCTGGTCGTAATCCAGGCTTCACAATAACTTGTTGAGCTGCTATCCGGTCAAATCCGGGCTTCACGGCTTGTGTTAAAGATATACCACTATCTGGTCAACTCCAGGCTTCGTAGTATTCTTGGCTGCTGTCTGGTCGTAATCCAGGCTTCACAGAAACTTGTATTGCTATCTGGTCATAATCCAGGCTTCACAATAACTTGTTGAGCTGTTATCCGGTTGAATCCGGGCTTCACGGCTTGTGTTAAAGATATACCACTATCTGGTCGACTCCAGGCTTCGTAGTATTGTTGGCTGCTGTCTGGTCGTAATCCAGGCTTCACAGAAACTTGTATTGCTATCTGGTCATAATCCAGGCTTCACAATAACTTGTTGAGCTATTATCCGGTCGAATCCGGGCTTCACGACTTGTGTTAAAGATATACCACTATCTGGTCGACTCCAGGCTTCGTAGTATTCTTGGCTGCTGTCTGGTCGTAATCCAGGCTTCACAGAAACTTGTATTGCTATCTGGTCATAATCCAGGCTTCACAATAACTTGTTGGGGATTAAAATATTATCTGGTTGAATCCGGGCTTCATAGCTTGCTCTTAGGAGATACCACTATCTGGTCGTAATCCAGGCTTCGCGGTAGTCTGATACTGTTATCCGGTCGTAATCCAGGTTTCACAATATGCTGTAGAGATCAAGATACTATCCGGTCGAATCCGGGCTTCATAACTTGAATTTTGTGAGAATTTGATCTTTGACGACCGTAACTTCCAACAGGTGATGAAGGAACTTTTGAACAACCGATCAATTTGAAATGTGATTTTTTTTTGGAGAAATAAACCCATAACCGAAGCTGGGGATTGAAAATCTATTGATTACTGAGGGTGAGAAATCCCTGTTGACTGCTGATTGTTTGGGGAACAAGATCTTCAGTTGTTGAGGGATTTCAGGACCCCTGCTGGGGATCGAAAATCCTTGGTGACCTGTGGGGAATGAGAATTATGTTGATCTCCACTGGGGAGTCCAGAACTTGGTAGACTTTTGCTGGAGAAGTAAGACTGAGAATCTTCAATCTGATGGGAAGTAGCTCTGTGGGGAGAATGTTCACTAATCTGGTTCCGCTGGGGATTAATAGTTTTGGCTCCACTGGGGATTAATAGTTTTGGCTCCACTGGGGATCTTGAAACTTGACTCTGAGGGGAATTAGATTCTGGAAGGCTCTCTAGCTGGGGAAATTAACTTTGAGAAAGCTTTTGTTCTGCTGAGGGTCTTGAAGTTTAACTCTGTTTGGGGAATTAAGTTCTGGATTTTAACTTTGTTGAGGAATTTGGAGTTTAATTCCGCTGGGGATTTCTTCTGAAAGGGCATCAAGATATCCATCTGTACCTTCCACCTATCAGCAATCATCTTTCTTGATTTGTAAGAGAATGATTATGTTCAAATGCATATGCCTATTTAACAAAACATTGGATGTTTCTCAAATAAAACATAAGTGTAAAAAGCAAAAGGAAGACAAAGCAAATTTCTGTATTTGGAAAAGTGTTTGTATTAACTTTTTATGAGTATCTTTGTACAAAGGAGACATGCATCCTAGTAAGAGGATGTTGTCGTAAAAAATTCAAAATTTTATACAAAAGAAAGATGGCTATGTGTAACAATTCCATGTGATTCCATTCTGTTATAGCCTTCACAACTCTGAATATCTTGTCCATTCAATGCTTCGTCCACCGATGATTGGATTGATCAGAATCTCGGAACTTGTTGATGAAGAGATTATTCTTTAAAGTGATCCGACGAGACATAGTCATATGCTTTAATTCCCTAACTTTTGCCTGAATCGCCCTTTCGGGTTTTCGATCCACCGGGAAACCCCTTTTTGCCCAAGTCACCCTTTCGAGTTTTCAACTTGTCGGGTGTACAGATTTTTTTTGTTTTATCCCTAATTTTTGCCTGAACCGCCCTTTCGGGTTTTCGGTTCACCGAGATGCCCATTTTTACCCAAGTCGCCCTTTCGGGTTTTCGACTTGTCGGGTTATTTCATGCGTAGTATCTTTTGACTATGTCTGCATTCGCAGGGTGTGGCAAATCGTCACCGTCCATGGTGGCCAAAATCATTGCACCACCAGAAAAGATGCTCTTGATCACAAACGGTCCTTCGTAAGTAGGAGTCCATTTTCCCCTGAGATCACTTTGCGGCAAGATGATCCGCTTGATCACAAGATCTCCGACTTGATATACTTGACATCTTACTTTCTTGTTGAAAGCCTTGATCATCCGTTTTTGGTATGTCTGACCATGGCAAACAGCAGTGAGTCGCTTCTCGTCGATCAAATTGAGTTGATCAAGTCGGGTCTGAATCCAATCGTCTTCACTCAAACCAGCGTCCTTCATAATCCTTAAAGAAGGAATCTGAACTTCCATGGGTAGGACAGCTTCCATGCCATATACCAAAGAAAATGGGGTTGCTCCTGTTGAAGTACGTGCCGTGGTACGATATCCATGCAGAGCAAACGGTAACATCTCATGCCAGTCCTTGTAGGTAACTGTCATTTTCTGAATGATCTTCTTAATGTTTTTGTTCGCGGATTCAACAACACCGTTCATATTCGGCCGATAGGGAGATGAATTGTGATGATAAATCTTGAACTGTTCGCATAGAGCGGTGATCATAGTATTGTTCAGATTTATATCGTTGTCTGTAATGATTCTGTCGGGGACACCATACCGGCATATGAGATTCTGCTTGATGAAACGGGCGACCACATTCTTGGTAACAGAGGCAAAGGAAGCTGCTTCGACCCACTTGGTGAAATAGTCAATAGCGACCAAGATGAAGCGATATCCATTGGATGCCGTGGGCTTGATCTCTCCAATCATGTCAATGCCCCACATTGTGAATGGCCAAGGAGCTGTCAGAACATTGAGAGGAACAGGAGGAATATGAACCTTGTCAGCATAGATTTGACATTTGTGGCAAGTACGGGAATGTTGATGGCAATCAGCTTCCATGGTAGACCAGTAATAGCCTGCCCTTAGAATCTTCTTAGCCATCGTATGTCCGCTCAAGTGGGTGCCAAATGTACCGCTGTGTATCTCAGTCATGATTAACTCTGCTTCAGCTTTGTCTACACATCAGAGTAAAACACAATCATGGCTACGCTTATAAAGGATGCCATTGCTTAGGAAGAACTTGGCAGCAAATCTCCTTAAGAACTTCTTGTCATTGACTGAAGCTTCTTCAGGATATTCTCTAGTCTGGAGATACATTTTGATTTCATGAAACCAGGGTTGTTCCACTACTTCTTCGATATTAATCTCATGACAATGCGCAGGTTCATCCATTCTCTCGATGGTGATTTGGGGAGCCTCTTTATCCCAGTTGAGTTTAAACATGGAGGACATTGTAGCCAGAGAATCTGCTAGCTGATTTTCTTCTCGCGGGAAATGCTCGAAGGTGATCTGCTCGAAATGAGGCAGCAACGTCAGGACATGTTCTTTGTATGGAATAAGATTAGGATGTTTGGTATCCCATTATCCTTTGATTTGACTGATAACCAAAGCCGAATCCCCAAATACGACCAAAGATTTGATCCCCAGGTCTATAGCAGCCTTGAGACCAAAAATGCAAGTTTCATATTCGGCCATGTTGTTGGTACAGCTGAAACAAAGTCGGGCAGTGAAAGGTGTATGGCAACCTTCTGGGGAAATGAGTACCGCACCGATACCGTTTCCAAGTGCATTTGAAGCACCATCAAAGTACAGGGTCCATCGGGATCCGTTTTCAGGTCCGTCATATGGTCCGTTACTTTCAATGTTGTCCAAAGTCATGATTTCCTCGTCCGGGAAGTCGAATCTCATGGATTGATAATCTTCGATAGCTTGATGAGCTAGATGGTCAGCTAGTACACTCCCTTTTATAGCTTTTTGGGTAGTATACTGGATATCATACTCAGTCAGGATCATCTGCCATCTAGTGATTCTTCCAGATAAAGCAGGCTTCTCGAAGATATATTTGATCGGGTCCATTTTGGAAATCAACAAAGTGGTATGAGTCAACATATACTGCATTAGTCGGCGAGCAACCCATACCAAAGCGCAGCAAGTTTTCTCGAGCAGTGAGTAGCGAGTCTCACAGTCGGTAAACTTTTTGCTAAGGTAATAAATGGCATTCTCTTTTCGACTAGACTCGTCATGTTGGCGCAGTACGCACCCCATTGAGTTGTCCAAAACAGTCAGATACATGATCAGCGACCTTCCTTCGACGGGTGGCATCAGAATTGGAGGTTCTAGCAAATACTCCTTGATCTTATCAAAAGCAATTTGATAATCATCGTTCCATTCGACTACCTGATCCTTCTTCAATAGTTTGAAAATTGGCTCACAGGTAGACGTCAGGTGAGAGATGAACCTGGCGATATAGTTCAAGCGTCCCAAGAATCCTCTAACCTCCTTTTCAGTACGGGGGGGGGGGGGGGGCAGGCATTTCTTGTATAGCCTTTACTTTTGCTGGATCGACCTCAATGCCTTTGTTGCTGACAATAAATCCCAGAAGTTTACTAGACCTAACCCCAAAAGTGCACTTACTTGGATTCAGCCTGAGTTTGTACTCCTTCAACCTGGCAAACCGCTTTTGCAAATGTTCAAGGTGTTCCTCTTCTTTTTGTGATCGAGCTATCATGTCGTCTACGTAAACTTCAATCTCATGATGTATCATATCATGAAACAAAGCTACCATGGCGCGTTGATAAGTTGCCCCTGCGTTCTTCAGTCCGAACGACATCACCTTGTAGCAGAAGGTACCCCATTGTGTAACAAAGGTTGTTTTCTCCATGTCCTCGGGGGCCATTTTAATCTGGTTGTAGCCCGAGAATCCTTCCATGAAGGAAAATACCTTGTGCTGAGCCGTGTTGTCAATCAAAATGTCGATATATGGTAGCGGAAAATCATCTTTAGGGATGGCCCTATTCAAATCCCGATAGTCCACACACATTCTGACGTTGCCATCTTTTTTGGGAACGGGCACAATGTTAGCAACCCATTGTGGATAGGATGTAACAGCCAGAAAACCAGCGTTGAATTGCTTTAATACTTCAGCTTTAATCTTCTCAGACATGTCGGGCCTCATTCGGCGGACTTTTTGCTTGATCGGTGGACAGTCCTCTCTTGTAGGGAGACGGTGAACCACGATATCTGTGTCTAACCCCGGCATGTCTTCATAAGACCAGACAAAGATTTCAACGTATTCATTCAACAGCTGTATTAAGCGTTCCTTGACACTTGGTTCCAGATTGGTACCCACTTGTACTTCTTTCCTGTCTTCCTCCGTTCCTAAGTTGACTGTTTCCAACAACTCTTCATGAGGTAAGATGGCCCTCTCTTCTTGTTGTAGAAGTCTGGCTAACTCTCCCGGTACTTCACAATCTTCGTCATCTTCGTATTCAGCCTGATTGACCAAATCTGTAGAGTTATTGAAGGATACAACAGAATAGTCACCCATGGAATCCGGAGTGGATGGGTACCTGCATTTGTGAGTGTGGGTGTGTGTAAGGGATAACCATCCTTAAACAAACAAAAATGCAAAAGGAAAGAAAATGAACACAACAGTTTATAAATGAAAAACGTCCAATGATTCATTAAACATGGCATATGATTATGAAGAGAATCAAAACCCTTACAAATGTACCTACATGCCCCGGGCAAGGCATGAGGTGAAAAATAGTGTGCAGATTGTTTTAGTAATTATTACAGACCAATAGGAAATGTTCGAAAGATAAATTACTGATTGATGAAAGTAATGGGAACAAAGTCTTTCGCCTCCCAGTTGTGCAGTCCCCCTTCAATGGTTTGGAAGATCCAATCTTCAACGTTACCCTCTTCGTCTTCGTCTTCTAAAGCATTGATCCCATGAGGAGAAATCTTGATGGGTGTCTTTTCAATTTTGGAGCGACGCATAGCCTTTTGCCCCGCAGCCGTAAATCCCAACCCAAACTTGTCTGTCTTGTGAGGAAAGTCAGGCAACTGTCCCCATGTTGAGCTCTTCCCCTCCTTCATTGCAGCCTTTGCGTCTTTCAGAGATGCCATCCTAGCCACCTGCTTGGGTACCTCAGCTACTGCCTTTGCTACTGCCACCTCGGGAGAAACTTCCTCAAAGTGTTGAAAGGGTGTTTCGATGAATTCGCCATCCACTTCCACATACCGAAAGGAATTCAGATGACTGATCATGTACTCCTCCTCACCGTGTACAATTATGATTTTACCCTTAACAGGGTATTTCAGCATCTGATGTAGAGAGGAAGTGACTGCCCCAACATTGTGAATCCACGGCCTTCCTAGCAAGCAAGAGTATGATGGGCAGATGTCCATCACATAGAAGGTTGAGTGGAACACTTCAGTGCCTACCTTGATGGGGATGTCGACCTCTCCATGCACCATCCTTTTAGACCCATCAAAGGCCCTGACAATGATATTACTTGGTTTCAGCTCCAAGCCTTCACAATCCAACCGGTCCAGAGCTTTCTTAGGCAGCACATTTAGTGAAGAACCAGTATCGACCAAGACATGGGCGAGAGTGGTTCCTCAGCATTCAACTGACACATGCAGTGCGTCATTGTGCTTTCTTCCCTTCGGAGTCAGGTCAGCATCAGAGGAACCCAGGCCGTTGTCGGCGGTAAGGCTGACTACACAATCCTGGAATTGGTCGGCTGAGGTTTCCTGGGGCACATGGGTTGTCTTCAGAAATCTTATCAATTCTTTGGCATGAGCCTCCGAACAAAGCAGTAGGTCCAACATGGAGATCTTCGAGGGGGTCTGCCCCAGTTGCTCCACCACATCGTAATCATTTTTCTTAATTATTTTCAGAATCTCCTCCATTTCTTTTTTAGAGGTTTCGGGGATGACCAATGGCTGAGTCCTCGTCCTGACGAGCTCTTCTTGGATCCCTTTCCCCTTATCAGCAGCAGCAGGAGGGACAACTAGAGGAGTAACAGCTTCTTCAATCATTGGCGTTCTTGCAGATAGTTTTACCGGTGCAGGGGTAACCTTTGGAACAACTGAGGGTCCAAAGATTGCCTTTGGAGGGGCAATCTCTGGAGAGAAAATTCTTCCACTTCGGGTAATTTTGCTCGTATCGGCAATGTTTCCAATGTCAGCAGTTTCTTCGTCAGAGCTCTCTTCAGTTATCTCAATTTGTTTAACACCGTGGTAGTAGATTTCTCCACCATAATTCCACGGTATTGATTTGTCAGATTTGTATGGGACGGGCCCAGGCATGGTTATCTTCGAGGGTACAATCTCCGGAGCGGATGTAATCTTAACAGGCCTTTTGGGGACCTTGGAAAGATTGGCGGAAATGGTTATTACTGAAACATCTTTGATAGGAGTTGGAGTAACAGGAGTCTTTTCGAAAAGAATTTGTTGGTTGTCCATTAGGCGTTGGATGCCTATCTTCAGCAATGGACATTCGATTGGTAGGGAGGAACAGAGGTAGCAATCTTCTTTACAACCTGGGAAAATCCCAACCTTCAACAGATTCAACTTGATTGTCAGTAGTGGAGTTAACAGATCATCAACAATAGAAACAAACAGATCTTCTTCAACAGCATGGACATTGCGACCATACTTTGGCATTGGAGCGGAGATTACATTCGGCTTCCCAGGGGCGTCGAACTCAACCTCTTTAGCATCTATCAGATCTTGAATTTTATTCTTAAGCGCCCAGCAATCGTTGGTGTCATGCCTGGTGCTGTCAGAATGATAGGCGCACTTTGCGTTGGGATGATAATGTGGGGAAGTGGTATTCACAATCTTTGGCGCCTCTCTAATATTGGTGAGATTTAGCTTCAACAAATGGGGAAGAACTTGTGCAGGCGTCATGTTGATGCGGGTGAACTGCCGTTGTGGCTGTTCTACTCGTTGCTGATTAGGCCTAGACTGATTGTTACGAGGCTGATCATTTGACGAATTTTGAATCATCACGGCCCCCACAGTCGGCCGGCGCTCAGTTCTTCACAATCCTTTATGAGAGTATATAACAGCTGCTTCCTTCTTGGCTGGGAACGGTTTCTTAACAGTTGTGGAGGCAGAGGCATCCCTTGGAATCTTCCCACTCTTAATACCGACTTCCACCCTTTCGCCAGTCAGAATCAATTCAGTAAACCCTGCGGAAGAGCTCCCGATCAAATGGTTGAAGAAAGGGCCAGATAGGGTTCCCAAGAACATATCAACTAGATCCCTATCTGAAAGCGGTGGTTGTACTCTTCCGGCCAAGTCACGCCATTTCTGGGCGTATTCTTTGAATCCCTCATTTGAGGCCATCCCCATACCTTGCAATTGAGTAAGGGTTGGCGCCAAGTCGGTGTTGTATTGATACTGGCGATAGAAGGAAGCTGCCAAGTATTCCCAGTTACGCACTTCTGACCTCTCAAGCTGGTAAAACCAATCTAGCTACAAGCTGTCCTGAAAGAAGTGTACCCAAAGGTTTCTATCGAATGAATGAGGTTGAATTCTTCTGACATATGACCTCAGGTGCATCTTTGGGCAAGACAGACCATCATATTTTGTGAAAGTTGGTACCTTGAATTTGGGAGGGATAACAATCCCAACAATCAGTCCCAATTCTTCAAAATCTAGCCCGGGAACCCGTTGCAACTCCATAGCTGCCAGTCTATCCTCCAAGTTTTTGTATTTGTCGTCTGCTGGCGGGTATTGCTGCTCTGAATAATCTTTCTCTTCCTCAACCTCTTCCTCTTCAGCCTCGGACTCAGAAGGTAATGCAGCCCCTCTTCCCTTACCAGTCCCCTCATCAGATGTGGAGTGGAATTCAAGAACTCTCCTAGCTTCATTCTCAAACCTTCTTCCCAGTGTAGCTACCCCAACTCTTTTCTTCTTCTTTTTTCCTTTTTCTTGCTCTTTATTCCCTAACAGTGCTTTAAGATCCTCCTGACCCTTTGCCAAGGTCATAAGGAGCTGTTGAAACTGCGAGTTTTGTGCCTGCAGATCTTTGACCGTCTGCTCAATATCCATCTTACTGAAATAAACAGCAGAAAGATAAGGAAACCTGGTGTGAAGACCTGTTTATGCATATGATGAATGATATGTTTATTCATGCAATGCATTCAAGGATTTAGAAATTCAAAGTTGTTGCAAACAAAAAGAACACACGTCATATTAATAAGAAGAAATTTTGTTAGTACATAAATGCCCCATGGGCCAAATATTACAAAAACTTCTTAAGGTAAAAAGACGTTGCACATCCTCTTTAGTGAGATGTAAGTGTTGAGGGTCTCCTCCTCGTGAAGTCGGTGGGTAAGCTCCAAAACCTTCTTCTCACTGGCGTAGAAGCTGGCTTCAAAAGTATCCCTTTCTTCCTTGAGTTGGATCCAACTCTTCTGCATTTCCTCCCATGATGTTGGCATGTCAGGATGTAAGATGGTGTATGGAACCTCTCCTTCCTTAACAGGCTCTTTGATCAAAGGGAGAATGTGAGGGTAAGGCATCATAAGACTCTGGGCGCGGGTTCGTACCCACTTGAGGTAAGGCTCAAGAGGGATGGAGTTCTTGCATCCCAGTGTCTTGCTATCTACCTTGTTAGGCATCCTCCAAGCTCTGATGAATATTTGGCGAAGTCCTTGCGCATCATTGTCAAAGTCAAAAACTAGGTCAGGAATGAGCATGTAATGAGGGCCATCCCTCCGTGCATATCCAAATTGTCTCAAAGCTAGACAAGGGTTGTAGGTAATGCCTCCCCTAATGCCAAGTAATGGAACATTAGGGAACTCACCACAGCGATCGATGATGATGACATTTTCTCTGGACCGAGAACACTAATGTACATCAGAATGTGTGAGGGTCATCAATCGTTGTGACCACCTTGAACCTTGTTCATTCTTCAAAACAGATTGTGGAAGGTGAGAAATAAACCACCTTGCAAGGAGAGGAGTACAGCACATGAGAACACCTCTCTTCCTCATTGTTCATGTGTAAAATGAGTGGAGGATATCCCCAAGCAATGTAGGTATGGGATTCCTGGATAGGAAAATCTTGACAGCATTCACGTCTATAAGTTGGTCAAGATTTGAGAACAAGACTAACCCATAAATGAGGAGTGCCACAATCTCTTCAAAGGCTTGTAGATCCAAAGAATTCCAACACTCTTGTGCCTTCTCAAACAAGAATTTTTCCAAGAAGCCCTTGACACCACTTCTGGTTTCCCAATGCCCCTTGATGTCAGATGGTTTCAAGTGTAGTGATTGAGCAACATCTTTAGGTTTTGGTTCTTTTTCCGTACCGTTGTAGGGTAGTTGGTTAAGAATAGGAATTCTCAGGAGTTGTGAAAATTCCTCCAAAGTAGGCACCAATTGGTAGTCGGGGAATGTGAAACAGTGGTGAAGGGGGTCAAAGAACTGGAACAACACTTTCACCATGTCTTCTTCAATGCTGGTGTTGACTAGGATGAGCAGTCTACCATGTCTTTCACTGAAGAGAGAACTTTCTGGAATTCTGGATGTAAGCTCCTTGAGTTGAGGAGGGATTCTCACAAGGTTGACTTGGATAGTTTTCCTGTGAAGAATTTCCATGACCTACAAAACAAGAACAAAGATGAAGATCCAAACCCTTGAAATGGTTAGTGGATGCATATGGTACTTTATGATGTTCATGATGTATGCGCAAACACATGTACAAGCAATTCACACAAAACCCTAGTTTCAGGCTTGCATGGGGTTTCATAGGTAAGTACCCTCTTGAGTGTAGTTGGCTTAAAAACTTGTCCTATAAATAGTAACCGGGTTCTAAGGAGCTCAATATCATTGGATTGTTTTCCATGTTCATTGTTTTGGTTTAGCCACTTAACTAGCGACCAAAATATTCCAAGAAAATAACCCTCAATGAGTGTAGTATCGAGTATCTACCAGCTTTGGACTGCACCAAAGTCGGTCATCTCACTACCCCTAATAAAAGGCCAAGATGGTCAAGTAAGGTTCTAGGTCATTAGTGCTTAGTGACATCACTCAGCGGCCCCGTAATCTCCTTGATTGAACTCAAGGGTTACCTGTACTCACAAATATGTCGCACTAATATAGCTATTGCTTCAACCGTGTCGATATACCCCGCACAGTTTCCGTAACGTATTGCTATCTAAGAATGTTTCCCAAATCCGGGTGTAGGATTTCAAGCCCAAACAAGAGAACCAAAATGTAAAGCGACCAAAGCAAACAATTAGTCATGCAAAAGGTGATCTAAGCCCTAAGGTTACTCCACTTTTAAAGAAATCCCTAGCAGAGTCACAGTTCTGTGATACGACGGGAGAACTGACTTGGGGTTTTGCGTTTGTGTTCGCAAATGTTTCGGTTGAGCAAGAGTCGGCACCGACTTTTTATTTTATCCTAAGGAAAGGTTAAAAAGCACAGGAAAAACCTTTGAGATGTTTTCTTGGGTTCGGGGAGTAGATTATAGAAAGGGAAGGTATTAGCACCCTTTCTATCCATGGTTATCCATGGGCTCTTAGTTACTTGCTTAGATCACTTGCCTTTGCTTTTCAATTGTTTGAAATGGTGCTTTGTGTGTGTGATTTTGAAAATGTTTTGAAAAAGATGCCTTGTCTAGGCAACCATTGTAACAATTCTTGTTTGAATGTTTTACAAGGGTGTTTGTCTTTTTGAAAAGATGTTTCAATGTTTTTTGAAAGTTTGTTTTGAAGTTGTGTTGTGTTGTGTGTTTTGAAAAATGGCAAGGATTGTTTTGCAAGTTTGGTCAAGTAACTAAGAGTTGTCTACCCTATTTTACTCTAAGATCTTTCTTATGTTTTTAACCCTTTTAACAGTGTTGTTTCACCATTGTATTTGGTGAACAACCTTGCGTTAGGATGTTAACGGGACGAGTGCGGGTCATCGTATAGACCATGAATGCAATAGTGTCAAGTATTTTGGCAATTTTCTTGAGGGACTATGATCATTTTGTTTAGGCAACTTGATAGCGTCATCGAGGGACTATGATCATTTTTGTTTGTTTTTGTTTTGTTTTGTTTTGCCAAAGTACTTGACATGCAAACATAGCCCATTTTTTGAAGGCAACAAGTGGATGTAACCCTAGAGGTGCAAGTGTGCATTACTTGTTTTTCATGCATTTATCTTTAATTAGGTCAAGCTATTTATTGATTTATTTTGCATACAAACCCTAAGTCTATCATGGCATAATTGAAAGCTTTAAAATGCGGAAATTTAAATGCTAAGCTATTACAACAATGATATAGGGAGGGGGTACAAGTTTGCATTGGGGATATTTGACAAGGAAATAAAATCTAAGTTATTACAACCATATCGAATGTATAGGATACGAATATTTAATTGTACAATATTTAAGTGAATACAATAAATATACAAAATGTATTATGCACAAAAATGATTTTTGTTATGTATGTAAAAAGGTTTTCATGTTTGAAGTATAAACAAAATAAAAAAAAGTCATTTTTTATTGATTATTTTTATGGTTTAGGGCAAAACCCTAATTTTCAAGTAAATAGTATTTATTTATTAATTATGTACAATATATATTAATTTATACAAAAAAAAAGAAGTATATTGTAGAAAAAGTATTTTGGTGTCAAATATTAAATAAAAAAATAAAAGGTATTATTTTTGTATTTTTGCCCTAATTACTTAATAAAATATGTACATGTATATATTATATATATTAAATATGCTAAATATGTACAAAAAATAAAATATTAATTATTTACAAAAATGTATATTTTAGAAAATATTTTCAAAATGTAAATAAAAAATAATAAAAAAAGATAAATATTTTGTATTATTTTCTAGAGTTTTAAATAAAAAGGAATTACATTATTTATATACATATGCTTAATGAAATAAATAAATGCCAAATAAAATGTAAAAAAAATGTGGAAAAATATTTTTTGTGTTTTTTATGTTTGAGCAAAAAATATAAAATCAGAATAAAAAAGAAAAATGCAAAAATGACAAATATTTCACATAATGGGCCAGGGGGGTGCAAATGGAAAAAAGGGGTGCAAAGGGTAAAACAGACTCAGGCCCAACCCAAGTCAACCTTCTTCAACCTCCAGCTTCTGTTTGAAACAAAAAACGCGCGCCTCTTGTTCCACCTGCTAACTCCTGATTCCTTGATCTTTTGACAAAACTTAAAACATGAAAATTATAAAGCTTGAAGCAACGATTTCAACCATATAAAACACTTGACCTAACTCTAAGAAACTAGGGAGAATTTCATCACCCCCAATTTCTGACCTAATTTTTCTTCAATGTTCATGGCTAAAATTCTCACAACACGCTTAACATAAATGAAAAGTAATCATATGTATGGCTTCAGGGCTATGAGTAGGACATGTTTCATTCACAAACCTAATCCTAACTCTTCCTAGATTGAGAGATAGAAGTCCATGGATTACCTGTCTCAGCTTGAATCGTGCAGAGCAATGTGGCCAACTTCAATGGAGTTTGAGCTTCTGTATAGCTTGCCTGAGGTCCAAGGATGCTTCCCAAATTCCTAGCTTGCTTTGAAACCAACTGTATCGTGCTATGGAAGTCCACCTGCACAGCTTGAAAGTAAAAATGGCAAACATGGTTAGGGGTGTTACAGCTTGAGTTCAGGGCTTGGGATAGTTTCAGTGGATGATATGGAAGGTGTTTGAAAGCTTTGTAGCCAAAGTGCATGAGTGGATTGAGTTGTGGACCTCAATCTGCAGCAGATGCCCTATTTTGCAGTAAAACTGTGATTTGGTGAATGAGGAGGTATTGAGGATGAATGAGTCGTGTCTTAGGTCAGTTTTGGTGTATGGAAGCTGTGTACAAAGTTTGCTTAAGATCTTGTTTGCAGGAAATGAGAGTTGGTTCAGTTTTGCAAATGTTTCTTCCTTTTGAAGTAAGAAGGTTCAAGTTGCAATATAGGCCTGTACAATCTTCTCAAGCATGCTGCAACACTTTCTCTTGGTAAATGGAATTTGTGTACAAACCCTTGCCTCAAAGATCTGGCCCATGCCTCCAAGATTTGGAACTTGACATAAAGTGCTACTTTTCAAAAATGGTAATTTTGCTTTTTCCAATTAAGGGTTAATTCTATGTGCAATGCCCAAAAGGAAGAAATAACACCTTAACACAATGGTTAGGCATTTAATTATTGAGTGTGAAGAGGTTTAGAGGTCTGCAAGCTAGCACAAACCATGCTGATTTGAAAAATGCAATTGTTATGAACATGCTTTGGCCATGAACAAAAGTGAGTTTTGGCCAACTTTGCAAATTCGTTTCTCTCTAACCACAAGGGTGTTTGAGAAGTTCCTTGACAATTTGGAAAGATTGGAATGTGTAATACAATCCATCTTTGTAATTCAAATTGAAACTCCAAGTGGAACCATGTGAAAATTGGCCAAGAAGTTGGACAAAAATCCTGCCTAGAATAGGGCAAAATTTCTCTAAGTTAAAAATGTTTTGTACCCTTGTTCCAAAAATCATAACTTGAGATACAAGCTTCCTTTGAGAAAACTTTGTGAATCAAAGTTGTAGATTTTGCAATGGACTACAAATTTCATGTTTCAAGTTTTGTTTGAATCCAATTGCGTCTTGGTGAAAAAATGGGACAAAGTTAGGAAAAAATAAGGAAATTTCATAACTTAGAAAAATTCTAAGTTATGAAATTTTCTCATTCTAAACCTTAATTTGCAATTTTGGATTTCTTGATGAACAAGTTTCATAATTTGACATGTCTTGATGAAGAATGAATCTTGACACTTGATTTTGACCAAAAAGTCAAAGTTTGACTTTTCAGTATACAGTCAAATTTTGATCAGTTGACTGAAAAATTCATCTGTCAATCCTATGCATTTGAGATCTTTTGAATTTGTTGAATGGGTCAAGACAATGCCATTGAGTCCTTGAGTCCATATGTGAGCTTGGTTTGCCATTGGTTAGGTCAAACAGTCAAGAATTGCCTTTGTGCAGTCAAAACCCTAAAAATTACCATTTTGCCCTTTGGGTGATCTGATCAAATTTCTTGTGGAGTTGTGATCCAATACTTGACCAAATGGTTTATATGAGTTCATAATGTTTATGTGGGTCAAAAATCGTGAGGTTTGACTATCAATTGTCCACAGTTGACTTTTTCCCCAATACAGTTGATTTCTAGGTCAACTATCCAATTGATTGGGCAAAGATTTGAATCAAGGCTTGAAAATTGGTATGGATAAACTTGTGAGTCCAACATGAAGCATGAAAGTCACTTTGGATTTTTTAGGTCAAAACATCCCTGTGCAAACTCAAACCCTAATTTGGGTCAACAGTGCAAGGAGGGGTCTTGAGCAGAGCAAACCCTAACTTGATCTTAAGTTCCAAGAGTCTTGTGGTGAGAAAATGTTGATGAAATAAGAGGGCAAATTTTGGGGTACAACACAGCCCATCATAACATGTGTTATGGCTGCCCTAAACCTGCACTAGGAAAGACAAAATGTTGCCTAAAATAGGCATGACCAAAACCTGCACCCAAAGGCTACAAGGACAGTTAACCAAGAGTGTTCAAACCCCATTTTCTTTTCCCGTCAAAACTTCAATCTCGTTGGCTATAAAAAAGACAGAGGCATGAGTTATCAAAGGAGAGGACATCAAAACAGGCCAAGCATACAGAAACCCCAGAAATACTCATCATTTCCCCCTTCCAACCCTTCAGAAATTAAAAGGACAAAAAATAAAATCATATAAAAACTCTCCCAAAAGACAAACCCACTATCAACTTCCAATATTCCTCACTTTCTAAACCTTCTTCTCATCACAGTGCCGTAACTCTTACCCAAACCTCACAAACTCTCATCACATTGCCATAACTTATCCAAACCTCACAAACTCTCATCACAGTTCTGTTACAATTTCTCCAATCCTCCCTCATACAACAAAAACCAAACCACTGTTTCATTTAATCACAAACTCACTTCAAAACTACCCTTGTTAAACAACACACAAAAAGAGTACTCAACAACTCTCCCTTCATTCCTTCTGCTCAAACACAAACCGGCCGCTCAAAGAAAAAAAGTAACAACAACTCTCAAGCACACTCTGACCAAACCCACGAATTTAGAAAAATGGCATAAATAAAGAAGATTGGCAAAAGGCTCATAATTATACCTTCTGCAGAAGAAAAATATCGAGAGGATTTACCTGAAGGAAGTCAAAATAGCAGCAGAAAGAGGAATACACAACATTGACGACGCTCATCCCGACGATTCTGAAGCCCATAAACAACCGTCAATTAACGACACGATCCAACACCGTGCACCTGTTCATAACTATGCTCCTGCCTCTGTCACTGACCCCGCGCCAGAGATCCGATCAAAATCAGTAAGTTTTCTTCCTTTTCTATGTTGGTTATATTAATGGGTTTGCGAAACTGAAAGATATGGATGCAATTTGGTGAGAGAAGATGATATAGTTTGTTTCAATTGATAGAACAGAGAAGTTTTAAGCATGATATTAGTAGAGGAAGTATTTTAGAAGATAAAGTATGAGGAAATGGTGTTGATACGCGAGTGAGAGAGAAGAAGCGTGAGAATGGAAGATGAAAACAGTAGAACCCTTTTTTTTTCCTTCTTCCTGATTTGTTTGATTCTGTAAATAAAAAAATTTATGTTGTACAACCACCAAGACATAAACCGAGCGGCGTTTTTTTCTTCTCTCTGCGTTAGGGTTCCAAACCAACCCTTCTTTCCCTTATCCATTCCAAACCGGGTCAGACCATTGGGCTGCTGGCCCAATCCACTTGACCGTTCACCCTTTCGTATTAATTAATTCATAATTATAATGAATAAGCAGCACAACTCAAATGGAAGAACATATCACTAACAGATAGGGAGTCCCGGGATCGACACCCCTGGGAGACCTTTTTTCTATTTTTTCAGTTTTATTTCATTTTCTTGGATTGGATGAAACATTTGGACCTTACCCCAAACCCAGTTTGTCCACACACCCCCATATTCAGTTTAACACCAGCATTTTACTTTGTTTTGTTTGTTTTGATTTTATTTGTTTTGATTTAATATATCATGTAGTTTTGTTAGATAATTTTCTTAATTATCTTAGTCCTAAATTTAATTTAGGAAAATTTGTGAATAATTTTATCAATTAACATTTTATCATTTAGTTAGCATTTTATTAATTTATTTAGTTTCTACATAATAAAAATGACTAAAAGCTAATATATATATATATATATATATATATATATATATATATATATATATATATATATATATATATATATATATATATATATATATATATATATATTTGATTTAATTTCTTTAGCTAATTATTTTCTTTAATAGAATATAATTTTTATTTCTCTTTCCAAACTTTTCGAACCAATACCAAGAATTTTTATTTCCATATCTTACTTTGTTAATTAATTTTTACTTCATAATTTGTTGTAGTTTTAATTAATTGCTCGATTCGATTTGGTTGTATTGATTGCCTATTTCGAATTCTAATCATCTTGATCCATCCCCATTTGTAATTTTGTACCCCCATTCCCTAAAGCTCTATAATAGCGTAGAATTCTAATTTCCGCAACTTACTGTTTTCCTTTTACTATATAGTAATTAGGTGTGCATGGCAAGATTTAAAATCAATCTCTAGATAACCCTAACCAAAGAACAACTTAACTTGAATCAAACACACTTTCACACGCGCACCTCTAGGGTAACCTCGCTTGTTGCCTCAGAAACACAGTCATGTCCCTCGAATATGGGACGCTTTAGCAAAGACCCTTCGATAAAAAAGATCGTAGATCCTCGATGTCCCTCTATGTTGCCTTCGGTAAAACGATCTAGTCCCTTACGAAAAATTGCTAAAACGTCTCACAAGTTGCCTTCTATGACTGTACGATTGACCCGCGCCTGTCCCTTCACATCCGACGATGGGGCTTCTTACCAAATCAATGGTAAGATAACAACATCTAAAGGAGGAGGAAAAGAACATATAAGACCTTTTGAGTAGGTAGATTCGCTCCTAGTTGCTCGCTTGCTCATAATGAAAAAATCATTTTTAGACCAACACTTTCATCTTGAAACATTTTCAAAAGACAAACAATTTGTACGCGTTCTTATAGAAATGAGAACCGTTACAAAGACATTTTCAAAATACTTTCCAAAAAACACACCACAAGTACATTCAAACAAAAGAAAGTGATCTAGCAAGTAACTAAGAGCCTGTAGATAACTAGGATGAAAAGGGTGCTAATACCTTCCCTTTTCATAATCTACCCCCCGAACTCAAGAAATAATCTCAGAAGGTTTTTCCTGTTCTTTTCAACCTTTCCTTTTGGATAAAAGAAAAGTCAGTGGCGACTCTTGCTATCCGCAACAATTGCAATTAAACACAAAACACCAAGTCAGTTCTCCCACCGTGTTACAGAACTAGACACTCTGCTGGGGAATTACTTAAAAGTGTGGTTACCTTAGGGCTAGATCACCTTTACTTGCTTTCATTGTTTGACTTGTATGTTTTACACTTTGGTTCTTTGTTTGGACTTAAATCCTCTACCCGGATTTGGGATACCTTATAGGTAAGTAGCAATACATTGTGGAACTGTGAGGGGTATACCGACATGGTCTAAGCAATAGCTACGTTAGTGTGACATATTTGTGGGTATCAGTAGCCCTTGAGTAGTCAAGGAGAATACGGGGCCGTTGAGTGATGTCATGAAGCACTAACTGACTTTTAGAACCTTTACTTGACCAACTTAGCCATTAAGACATAGTGACATGATCAACTTTGGTGTAGTCCAAAGTTTGTAGATACTCGATACTACACTCATTGAGGTTTGATATTCGGGATATTTCGGTCGCTCTGAAAGAGGCTTGCGCTAAAACAATGCCTGAGAAGATAAATTAGTGATATTGAGATCCTTTAGAACCCGGTTACTATTACTAGGACATGTAGAGCCAACTAAATATCAAGAGGGTACTTACCTACAAACTCCATGCAAGCCTAAACCTAAGGACTTGTCTACTTTGTGTGTATATGATTATTTGTATATAAACTTGCTTACTTTGCATACTTGTACATAACATCATACCATAGCATTTTCAATAACCGTTTCAAGGATCTCAAGGGCCTATGATGTAGGGTCACGTTGAACCAAACGTCTATCAAGGGACAAGAGGATTTATTTTCCTCTAACCAAACGCCGTCAAAGATCAAGTACAACAACTTGAGTCAAAGGCTATGACCCACTCGTCATGGTGAGCTTACTTCTTGTGGAAGGACATCCACCGATACAAAGTTCTCCAATCCAATCTGTTGATCAAAGTTCAACTTCTAATATTTTCTTGTGTTTACCCCGTGAGATCCTTGAAAACATGCATCCACATATCATGCATCATATCATGACAGGTTTCTCCCATACATGCCTCCTTATCTTCCTGCTGTTTATTTCAGTAAGATGGATATGGAACAAACGGTGAAGGATCTCCAAGCTCAAAATGCTCAATTCCAACGAATGTTCCTGGCTTTGGCTCAGGGGCAAGAGGACCTGAAGACTCTTCTTCTCAAAGACAAGAAGAAAAAGTCCAATAAGTCAGTAGGCGTCCTGAACTTAGGAAAAAGACTTAAAGGACCAGTCAAGGGAGCTCTAGATCTTCCAACTCCATCCAACATGGGGGATAGTCATGAAGAAGACAACAGTCTGGATATTGATGAAGTCGAAGCTGACTACTCTGAGGAACAATATCCTCCTGCTGATGACAAGTACAAACAGTTGGAGGATCGCCTCAATGCTATGGAGATTCAACAGATACCTGGCTTGGATTTAGGAGACATGGGTTTGGTTTCTGGGGTGGTCATCCCGCCAAAGTTCAAAATCCCTGCTTTTGCCCTGTACGATGGAGTCTCTTTCCCTAAGATGCACTTAAAGTCTTATGTCCGTAAGATTCAACCATACATAACTGAATCGAAGCTTTAGATCCATTTCTTCCAAGAGAGCATAGTAGGGACTCAACTTGAATGGTTCTATCAACTGGAGAGGTCTCGCATCCGCACCTAGGAGGATTTGGCTGCTGCTTTCTACAAGCAGTACCAGTACAACAGTGATCTTGCACCAACTCGTGTGCAATTTAAAAACATGACCATGGGTTCCAACGAGAGCGTCAAAGGATACGCCCAAAGGTGGAGAGATATGGCTGGTAGGGTGCAGCCCTCTTTAACTGATAGGGAGCTGATTGGCATCTTCATGGGAACTTTGACATGACCTTTCTTCCAAAACCTAATCAGAAGCTCTTCGGTCGGGTTCACCGAGCTAATACTGACTGGCGAAAGAGTCGAATCTCGCATCAAAAGTGGAAAGATCTAAGGAGCTACACCCTCTGATACTCAGAAAAAGCCATACAATGGGAAGAAAGAGTCAAATGCTGTGTATGGTCAAAAGAGTCATCATGACCAATACGTAGGAGCAATCTTGATCTCTAATCCTACGCCTGCTCAACAAAGACATGGGCATCAACGTAAGGAGGTCATGCCTAAAAGACAATTCACTAAGATCAACATGTCACTGGCTCAAGCGCTACAACACATGTTGAAGGCAGAGCTGATTATGTTAAAGGCTCCTCTCCGGAACCCCAACACTTCTGCTCCTACCTATCATCCCAATGAAAGGTGTGTATACCACTCTGATAGTCCGGGACATGACACAAACAACTGTTGGGCTCTGAAGAACAAGGTCCAAGACATGATTGATGCCAAGGAGATCGAGTTTAACCCTCCGGAGACTCCAAACATGATCACTGCTCCTATGATGAATCATTGAAAGCTTTTGTTCATTTGAATTTTCAAGTTGTAATCTCTTTTGTTGTTCAAACACTTATCTATTAATGTTAAACTCTGTTTCATTAATGCATTGCATATGTTTGTCTTGATTTAATCCACTCGTTTTCATTATTTTAAACTATGCTTTTTACTCCCTTTATGATATTCAACCCTTGTTTCAAAAAGTTGCAAGCCTTTAGATGGAGGATGACGAAAACAATGCCATAATCTCATACAGTATGCTTTTGAACAGATCTTGCTGACGATGTACATGCGTTCTTTCAAACCCTAAACATTGGAGTTATCAGGAAGAGAATCCCTAGTCAACCCCTTTGAGCCAAAGAAGTAGAAGTTTTATTTTTACAAAAATTGAAACCTTTAATTAAAACCTGGGGCAGGGTAGTCTCTCAGTTAATTCAAATGCGCGTTCAAATTGAAAACTCTCATCTCGTAATACAACGAGTGACATCAAAAACATTCCTCCAGAATCAAAATACAGTGATGGTTCCCTACTGAATAGGCAGTCATTATCTCCCAAGAAAAAATCACACTAAGTCAAAACCTACGAAGGGAACTTAAGATAAACTGGGGCATCCCGCTGACTGTAATCTCAAAACAAGAACAGTCCAACAAAAACCAGGGATAATAAATCAAAAGAAAGAGGTCACTACAAATCCTCAACAACATGAAAAATGTTGCAAAAATGGTTGCCTTCCGACAAACTTAACTTGTCTGAACCATCACCAAAACGTCATTCCAGACTCAATTGGAGTTCAAATGCACAATTAACTGAGTTTAGGACTGAAGAACATCACGAAGAGCGGGTGGATACAAATACACTTTGAGCCTTTATCCTTTGTTTCTTAAACCGTGAACCAAGCCACGCTACAACCCTTCAAAAGTCCTAATTGAAGCATGGGTTAGATCGAAAGCATACTGTTGTAAGGCTTTACTCTAAATCCTGAGTTTGAATTTTCTTACAAAACTTCTTTACTTGCTAAAACGCATTTTCAAAATTTCAAGACAAACATAAACTTTGCATTATTTGAATATCGTTGTTTGCATATGGCTATTTGTTTGACAACAAAGAAATTCACACAACGAATATCCAGTGAATGAAAGCTCTCTCAGTAAACAAAATCACTTCGAATGAAAAGACACTTCCAATGACAAATCTCTCATAATCAAGGGGCATGACATGACCTTTATCCAACACATCTGGGGCAGTCAAGATTAAAAGAATCTCTCAAAGAATTGTTGAATAACCAGGGGCAAAGCTCCATATGAGTCACTCAAGGGGCAATGTTATGTTGATCATGGGTTTGAACAATATCCACTATGAAGACTTCCGATACCATCAAATTGTTTGTCTGTACCAATAGTATCAGATGGTGTCAGTATCAGATGGTGTTAGTATTGTGTCTTCGGATCCTCCAATGACAGTTCTTAGAAAATTTCGAGACTTGACCAAAGATCTTGGGCACCACCAATTTGTTCGTCTGTGCCAGTAGTATCAGATGGTGTCAGTATCAGGTCTTCGGTTTCTTCCATAACAGATTAGAAAATATCTCTAGGAAGTTCAGGGCTACCAGAAATGTAATCAAAATCTCAAGCATCGAGGTGCACCAAATTAACTCTGGGGGAAAACAGGCTCCCACATTAAGGGTCATGTGCGACCAAGCAAACATTTTCTTGCATTACTACAACACTTACTACTAGGGGAAGTGACAAATCTCCCAAAGATCCTTCTCATAGGATGACTCCCAGCCAGAGTTTCAATCTCTGAAAACTTCTCACTAGCTGTGTCGAGCTCAAGAACCCTTGAGGATTTTCCCCAGTGAAGAAGACACCTCTCTAAAATACCGACAACAAGGTTTATTTCCCCAACAAACTACAGATTCCCGAGTTTGAGTTTGCCTCTCCGACTACTACAAATCAAAGGACCACAACTCCTCTTCCCCAGTAGACTACTCTACAATCCCCAGCAAGTTACTATGAAGCCTGGACCCGACCAGATATTAGTTTAACTTCGACTCCCTAGTAGATCAACAAACAACTAAGACTTCTGAACTCTTTTTCCCCAAGCAAGAATCAACACTCTCCACAGAGTTTTCAACATTCCTCAGCGGAGCTCTCCTCAAACAACAAAACAGGAATCCTTGGTGGAAATATTCTAAGCAAAGTTTGAAGACTCACCTACTCTTCAACAGTAGTCCGGGATTTAATGACTCCCTAGCATTTGTCAAGGATTTATTTTCCAGACAAAGATACACTTCAATAAACATCTCGAATTTCTTACATCATGACATTGCATGCATCTAACTCTTTACCTTTTCAGGAAAGATCAAATCAACAGATGGCTATCATCAACAATCTTCAAAAGGTCAGAAATTAATACCTATAACAAGCCAGACCAATTATCTACACGACCATCTGAAGAAATCCTACACGGGCTCCTTCCCATACACTCTTCTAGAAACAGTTCAAATGCGATCAAGATACAACTGACATTCTAACACTTATTCCAGATTCCATCTAGAGACAGTTCAAATGCGATCCAGATACGGTTGACATTCTGACACTTATTCCAGACTCTCTTCTAGAGACAGTTCAGATGCAATCTAGATATGGATGACATTCTGATACTTGTTCCATATTTCCTTCTAGAGACAGTTCATATGCGATCCAGATATGGCTGACATTCTGATACTTATTCCAGATTTCCTTCTAGAAATAGTTCAGACGCGATCCAAATATGGCTGACATTCTGATACTTACTCCAGATTCTCTTCTAAATACAGCCCAGATACGATCCAGATTCGGAAGTCATTTTGTCACTTATTCAAATACATTCCATATATGATCCAGATACGGATGTTATTCTGACGCTCATTTATTACATCTCTCAGATACGAGTCAGATACAATTCATTTATGAATATTATTCTGATGCTCATCCAAGACCTCTGCTGGTTCAGTTTAAATCTCTTAACGGTTTATCCTGATTCTTTTCGTCGAAGATATTCCAAGACTTTTGTCTGGTTCAATTGAATCGATCCTAAGTTACTTCTTATTTCCATTCCAGTCAAAGTTAATCCAAGACCTTCTCTGGTTCAGTCAGATCAACAATAAGATCTCTTTGATTTCTATTCCAGTCGAAGATGATCCAAGACTTTTTTTCTGGTTCAGTTGAATCGATCCTAAGATTCTCCTAATTTCCATTCTAGTCAAAGTTAATCCAAGACCTTCTCTAGTTCAGTCAGAGAGACACTAAGATCTCTCTGATTTCTATTCCAGTCGAAGATGATCCGAGACTTTTTTCTGGTTCAGTTAAATCGACACTAAGATTTTTCTAATTCCATTCCAGTCAAAGTTAATTCAAGATTTTCCTCTGGTTTAGTCAGATCGACACTAAGATCTCTCTGATTTCTATTCCAGTTGAAGATAATTCAAGACCTTTACTGTTTCAGTTAAATCAACAGTAAGATTTATTTTGATTCTTCTCCAGACCCCTGCTGGTTCAGTTTAAATATCTCAATGGTTTATTCTGATTCTTTCCCGCAGACATCTTCTCTGGTTCAGTTAAGTCGCTTCAAGATTTAATATGATTCTTCTCTAGACCCCTGCTGGTTCAGTTTAAATCTCTCAACGGTTTATTTTGATTCTTTCCCGCAGACATCTTCTCTGGTTCAGATAAGTCACTTCAAGATTTATTCTGATTCTTCTCCAGACCCCTGTTGGTTCAGTTTAAATCTCTCAACGGTTTATTATTATTCTTTCCCGCGGACATCTTCTCTAGTTCAGATAAGTCGCTTCAAGATTTATTCTGATTCTTCTCTAGACCCCTGCTAGTTCAGTTTAAATCTCTCAACGGTTTATCCTGATTAGTAGACATCGCCTCTGTTTCAGATAAGTCACTCTAAGATTTATTCTGATTCTTTTCTAGACCCCTGCTGGGTCAGTTTAAATCTCTCAACAATTTATCCTAATTCTTTCCTAGTAGACACTTTCTCTGGTTCAGATAAATCGCTTAAAGATCTATTCTGGTTCTCTCCAGTTAAAGAATACCCAAGACCTCTTTTGGTTCAATCTAAACCTCTCAACATTTTATCCTGATACTTTCTGAATAGGCATTGTCTCTGGTTCAGATAAATCGCTCCAAGATTTATTCTGATCCTTTCCAGTCAAACAACATGCAAGACTTCTGCTAGTTTCAGTTTAAATCGACCAAATGTTTATTCTGATTCTTTTCCAGTTGAAGTCAAGTTCAGACTTAGTCCAATTTCTGTCAACAATCACCTTTGGATGGCATCTATAAGCCCATCTCCGACAACTCTCCATTATTTCTCCAAATGGCATCTTTATGCCCATTCCCTACACAATCAACCAACACATCACCGAGCGCAAATTTCTGGGCACTCTAGTGTTCAATCATATTCCACTTTCAAGCTACGAACGAAAAAATGTCGATCTCACTTTTCAAGTTTAAGAATATTGAACATGGGCAGCTGTTGTATCCCAAAATTTTCCCTCCCATTTTTCATACAAGATACTATCCTAGGGTTTCTCGAATATCCAATTTGGCTCAAAAGTTGATCAGACAGATTCTCTTCCTAGGCGGTAAGTCAACAATTAGGGTTTGTTATTTCCCAAAGAAAATTGAGTCTCCAAGGTTTCAAATGGTCTTCATAGATCTTCATGTCTCCTCAAGGATGTTCGTGCCAAGTTTTAAACCTCGCATTACAAGTTTGCTCAGTCAAGGGTTTAGATGACTGAAAATAACTCCATTGACCCAAAACTCGACCTTTTGCAAGACCAAGTTCAAGCGATTGTAACTTCTTCAATATTCAATTTTTTTGAGCGGTTCTTCTTGTGTATGACTTTTCTTAACGTCATCTCCAATTTTTCTTCACAAATCAAGAGCTGATTACGTGTGGAGGATCACCAAAATTCAAATACTTTAGAGATTGCTTCATGGACTTTGACCTAATCTTAAGTAACCATCGTCTGATTTCTAAGAAATGTGATTTCCTCAAATTACAATATCTTGAGATAAATATTTCTGCATATGGTCATAAGTGATGTCGCTTACGAGTTTATCTTCAGAGATCGAAGGAAAATTGTGTTTAGAAGACTTTGAAAGTTATCGAATCATCGTAAGTCATTTGTTTGATTTTGAATGTTCTTAACCACAATTGTTTTCTCAGGACTTTTATTCTCATGATGAAGTTTGTTAATTTTACAAGATTGGTGAATGTTCTTAAAGCATGTTCGTTTTGGTAATAAAGTTCCATTTAATCGAGCATGGCGTGCGAGTTCATGTTGAATGCAAGTTTGATTTGGACATGATGTGAAGATTATGATTTTCATTTTAAATGACCATGGTTTTAAGTTCGAGTTAACCAAGTGGAATTGAATTCTTAAACATTTATTTGGTTTAGAAATTTGATTGGAGTACAAGACGCATGGTTTACTTGAAATACAAGTTACAAAAGTCATTTGTGATTGCTTGAATTTCAATTTACAAAATCAAGATGTATCATTCAAACCATTCAATTTCAAAGTTCAAACAAAATCCAAGATTTTTCTAATTACTTTACAAAAAATTTCATCATTCAGAAATTTTCTCAAGTTTTGTGTTCATTACATCACAAGGAAATTTCAAGTTTTCTATTCAAAGTTGTTACATTTACTACAAGAAATTGGCAAACTTCAAGATTCATCAACTTATGTTACAAAGATTACAAGTTAATACAAAATTTTGTTTTGTTTACAAAGAAAGAAATTTTGTTTTGTTTATTCAAGTCTTCTTTGCTTCATCCTCAAGCAACTCATCCACTCCTTGCTAGCCATGGTTTTCTCTTCACCTTGCCTCACTTGCCATCCACTCCTCGTGTTCATGAAACAAGAAAAGGAAAATTAGGAAAACAATCAATATATGAAAATTCAAGCAAGAATGATTTGTAAAAAAAAGAAAAGAAGGATCATCATTAGGATTTGCATTTGGAATCAGAATTAAAAGGTTTTGCTTTTAATCATGGTATATCTCATACTTTTGCAAATCACAAAATTTTGATCTTATTGGTTCGCAAAAGGGAAAAAGAAATTTGCAAACATTTTCTATTACAAAAGCAAGGTCAAACTGCAAACAACAAGCAAGCTTCCCAAATACAGCAAAACTACAGCACAACAAACAATGCAAATAGCAAGCAAGCTGCCCAGAGCAGCCAAAAACTAGCACAACAAACAGGGCAAACCTACAACAAAGCAGAGCAGCCAAAAAAACCAGCACAACAAACAGGGCAAACCTGCAACAAAACTGAGCAGCCAAAAACTAGCACAACAAATAGAGCAAATAACAAAACAGCAAGCAAGCTTCCCAAATGCAACAAAACATGCTGCAACCAAACAGCAGCGCAAAAGCAAGCAGGAATAACTCAGAACAACAAGATAAATCTGCAGCATAGGCTACCAAAATAATATAACAATGCTAGATCATGGTCAAAACACTATGTCATCATCTTCCTAAATGTTGCAAATCCTTTAGAATTATTAAATAAAAAGAAAAATGCTTTGCATCCTTGAAAGATGAAAGAGGAAAGACGAAAGAGGCAGAAGGATATCACCTAGCAAACAACAGTCCAAAACCAGTAATACAGTCTAAAATCCTGCAAAATTGCCAAAAAGCAACCATGCATAACATGTGTTATGGCTTCCCTAAACCTGCACTAGGAAAGACAAAATGTTGCCCAAAATAGGCATGACCAGAACCTGCACCCAAAGGCCACAAGGACAGTGAACCAAGAGTGTTCAAACCCCATTTTCTTTTCCCCCCCAAAACTTCAATCTCGTTGGCTATAAAACAGACAGAGGCATGAGTTATCAAAGGAGAGGACATCAAAACAGGCCAAGCATACAAAAACCCCAGAAATACTCATCATTTCCCCCTTCCAACCCTTCAGAAATTAAAAGGACAAAAAAGAAAATCACACAAAAACTCTCCAAAAAACAAAACCCACTAACAACTTCCAATATTCCTCACTTTCTCAACCTTCTTCTCATCACAATGCCGTAACTCTTATCCAAACCTCACAAACTCTCATCACAGTGCCATAACTCTTATCCAAACCACACAAACTCTCATCACAGTTCTGTTACAATTTCTCCAATCCTCCCTCATACAACCAAAACCAAACCACGGTTTCATTTAATCACAAACTCATTTCAAAGTACCCCTATTAAACAACACACAAAAAGAGTACTCAACAACTCTCCCTTCATTCCTTCTGATCAAACACAAACCGTTCGCTCAAAGAAAAAAGTAAAAACAATTCTCAAGGACACTCTGACCAAACACACGAATTTAGAAAAATTGCATAAACAGACAAGATTCGCAAAAGGCTTAGAATTATACCTTCTTTAGAAGAAAAAAATCGAGAGGCTTTACCTGAAGGAAGTCAAAACAGCAGCAAAAAGAGGAACATGCAACATTGACGACGCTCATCCCGATGATTCTGAAGCCCATAGACAACCGTCGCTTAACGCCACGATCCAACACCATGCACCCGTTCATAACCACGCTTCTGCCTCTATCACCGACCCCACGCCAGAGATCCGATCGAAATCAGTAAGTTTTATTCCTTTTCTATGTTGGTTATATTAATGGGTTTGTGAAACTGAAAGATATGTAGGAAGTTTGGTGAGAGAAGATAATATAGTTTGTTTTAATTTATAGAACATAGAAGTTTTGAGTGTGATATTAGTAGAGGAAGTATATTAGAAGATACAGTATGAGGCAATGGTGTTGATACGCGAGTGAGAGAGAAGAAGCGTGAGAATGGAAGATGAAAATAGTAGAACCTTTTTTTTTCCTTCTTCCTGATTTGTTTGATTCTGTAAATAAAAAAATTTATGTTGTACAAACACCAAGACACAAACCGAGCGACTTTTTTTTTTCTTTGCGTTAGGGTTCCAAAACAACCCTTCTTTCCCTTATCCATTCCAAATCGAGTCAGCCCATTGGGCTGCTGGCCCAATCCACATGACCGTTCACCCTTTTGTATTAATTAATTCATAATTATAATGAATAATCAACACAACTCAAATGGCATAACATATCACTAATAGACAGGGAGTCCCGGGTTCGAAACCCTTGGGAGACCTTTTTCTCTTTTTCTGTTTTATTTCATTTTCTTGGATTGGATGAAACATTTGGACCTTACCCCAAGCCCAGTTTGTCCTCACACCCCCATATTCAGTTTAACACCACCATTTTACTTTGCTTTGTTAGTTTGGATTTTATTTGTTTTGATTTAATAAATACTATAGTTTTGTTACATAATTTTCTTAATTAGCTTAGTTCTCAATTT
The DNA here is from genome assembly GCA_948472305.1 of Vicia faba. NCBI lineage: Eukaryota > Viridiplantae > Streptophyta > Magnoliopsida > Fabales > Fabaceae > Vicia > Vicia faba. The sequence goes on along the minus strand of OX451739.1, from coordinate 1,143,955,277 downwards.
AATTTAGGAAAATTTGTGAATAATTTTATCAATTAACATTTTATCATTTAGTTAGCATTTTATTAAAATATTTAGTTTCTACATAATAAAAAAAAATACTAAAAGCTAATATATATATATATATATATATATATATATATATATATATATATATATATATATATATATATATATATATATATATATATATATATATATATATATATATATATATATATATATATATATATATATATATATATATATATATATATATATATATATATATATATATATATTTGATTTAATTTCTTTAGCTAATTATTTTCTTTAATAGAATAGAAATTTTATTTCTCTTTCCAAAGTTTTCGAACCAATACCAAGAATTTTTATTTCCATATCTTACTTTGTTAATTAATTTTTACTTCATAATTTGTTGTAGTTTCAATTAATTGCTCGATTCAATTTGGTTGTATTGATTTCCTATTTGGAATTCTAATTATCTTGATCCATCCCCATTTGTAATTTTGTACCCCCATTCCCTAAAGTTATGTAATAGCGTAAAATTCTAATTTCCGCAACTTACTGTTTTCCTTATACTGTATAACAATTAGGTGTGCATGGTAAGATTTAAAATCAATCGCTAGATAACCCTAATCAAAGAACAACTTAACTTGAATCAAACACACTTTCACACGTGCACCTCTAGGGTAACCTCGCTTGTTGCCTCAGTAACACAATCATGTCCCTAAAATATAGGACGCTTTAGCAAAGACCCTTCGATAAAAAATATCGATGTCCCTCGATGTTGCCTTCAGTAAAACGATCTAGTCCCTTACGAAAAATTGCTAAAACGTCTCACAAGTTGCCTTCTATGACTGTACGATTGACCCGCATGTGTCCCTTCACATCCGACGATGGGGCTTCTTACCAAATCAATGGTAAGATATCAACATCTAAAGGTGGAGGAAAATAACATCTAATACCTTTTGAGTAGGTAGATTCCATCCTAGTTGGTCGCTTGCTCATAATAAAAAAATCATTTTACACCAACACTTTCATCTTGAAACATTTTCAAAAGACAAACCGTTTGTATGCGTTCTTATAGAAACGAGAGCCATTACAAAGAAGACACCTTTTCAAAATCACTTTCAAAAACAAATTCCACAAACACATATTTGAACTATTTTTGAAACAACACTTTGTACGCGTTCTTATAGAAACGTGAACCGTTACAAAGACATTTTCAAAATACTTTCCAAAACCCACACCACAAGCACATTCAAACAAAAGCAAGTGATCTAGCAAGTAACTAAGAGCCCGTAGATAACTACGAATGAAAAGGGTGCTAATACCTTCCCTTTTTATAATCTACCCCCCGAACTCAAGAAATAATCTCGAAAGGTCTTTCCTGTTCTTTTCAACCTTTCCTTTTGGATAGAAGAAAAGTCGGTGGCGACTCTTGCTATCCGCAACAATTGCAATTAAACATAAAACACCAAGTCAGTTCTCCCACCGCATTACAGTTAGCTTCAAGGCAATGATATCTACATTTTATCTTCACAAATGAACCACTAATGATGTTTGTATGAAGAGTTCAAATTCAATAAAACTTACCTTGAAACTGAAATTTGTGTTTTGATTTTGAGTTGGAGAAGTCAAGTTGTAGGTGGCTGTTTTTGAGTTTGGAAAATAGTGATGTTAAAAAAGTTGTTCTTGAGTTTGAACAATTTCTATATGATGTATGTGGAGTATGTGGATGGTTTGTTTGGATAGAAATGCAAGGTTTGAGAGATTTAAAGATTTTGGTTTCTAATCTCAAGAGTGGAGGTTTTATGGACAGTTATGGTTTTTTAAGAGTATGAGGGGTTTTGAGAAACTTGTCTATACAACAAAAACTTTAGGCCCTTTAGCTTTCAAATGGCCTCTTTATTTCTAGAGGAGGTTTGAGAGGATGAGAGAGTTTGTTTTACAAGCTGTCAAAATTCTGGTTTGGTTGAGATGAAACAACCAAGTTATGTGAAATTTGATGTCCCAATGCATGGTACAAAAGGGATCTGAAGTGGCTAGGAGTTTTTAGGCATGTTTCTTCTTGATTTGACATTGTGTATGCAGAAAAAATAGTTGAGAGGCTCAAGGAGAGCTAACTTTGTATAAAGCATGCTTTATGAGAATGGCAATGGTGCCTTTGTGCCATAAATGGAATGATGCAATGGACAATACTTGAATCACTTAGATAATGGTTCAATCAATTGTGTAAACATATGATTATGGATATATTTACAATTCAAAAGGCCTGCAAAGTAAGATTAAGCATCCTGGCATAAGGATTTTGTTATATGTTCTTCAACAAAATGAGTTTCAATTCAAGAATGGATGCCAAACTTCAGGCCCTTGAATCTCCTAGCTCAAGTATGATAAATTCATGCTCTTGGAAATTTTGGAAAGCTTGAAACATTATCTACATCTTTCATGTTGATCATTTTGGATAAAAAAATTGGAACTTGATTAAAAATGGCCAAGAAGTTGAGATAAAATCTGACCAAAATCTGTTGAAAATTTCACTAAGTGTTTATACAAAAATGTCATGACTTCATGGGCTCATATCTTCAAATCTAAGAATTTTTTGGACATCAACCCTCTAATACAAAGTTTTAGAATTCATCAAGATCTACAACTTTCATGTTGAAGGTTTTCTTTGAACCATCTTGCATTTTGGTGAAAAAAAAGTCATGAAGTTATGAAATTATCATGTTTAAAACACTTAGAAAAATTTCTAAGTATAGAAAATGTTGTCTTTTCTAAAGAACTTTTAAATTTACTGATTTCTTGATGATCAAGCTTCATATTTTTGAATTTGTTGATAAATTTTGATCTTTAAAACTCAAATTTGATAAAAAAGTCAAAGTTTGACTTTTCACTATACAATTGACTTTTTCATCAGTTGATCAAATTTTATCTGTCAATCCAATGATCTTGAGAAATGTTTTGAGCCATGAAATTAGGTCAACATGTGAATCCTTGAGATTGTACTTTAAGTCATTAGATCATGTATTAGGTCAAACAACCCTTGATCAGTCAAATATAGTAAAAACCCTAATTTTGTCCATTTTCCCCTTTTGGTGGTATGAATAATTTTCCTGGGGAATTGTGATCCAAACTTAATATATTGATACATACGACTTAAAAATGTTGATATTGGTCCTAAGTCTTGAAGTTTGACTATAGGTTGACCACAATGGACTTTTTATCCAATACAGCTGATTCTATGTCATCTGATCAATTGACTGACATGAGAAATCTTGAAAGTTGTTAATAATCCGTGAAAGTCATATGAGGCATTAAAAGACCAATTGTCCTTGTGAAAACTCAAACCCTAATTTGAGGCATTAGTGTTGAAGAGATGTCTTGACCTAGTCAATCCTTGTGCAAGCTTAAGCTATTGAAGATCTTGTAGGAAATGTCTTAAGAAATGAGAGGGAAAAATTTGGGGTACAATAGTTGCCCGTGTTCAATCTTCTTAAACCTGAAGGGTTATATTGGCGTGTCCTCCATTCGTGACTTGAAGGTGAAAGATGATTGAACACTAGAGTGTCCAGAAATTTGCACTCGATGGTGTGTTAGTTGATTATGTCAGGAATGAGCTTAAATATGCCATTTGGAGAAATGATGAAGATTTTGTGAGAGATGGGCTTATAGATTCCATCCAGAGTGACTGTTGGTAGAAACTTGAATAAGTATCAGAATAAATTCTCGGTCGATTTATACTGAAATTGTAGATGTCTTTTGCCTGTCTTTAATTGGGAGAAATAAATCTAACCAGAAGAAGTCTTGTGATAGTGACTTCACTGGGGAAACAAATCTAACCAGAAGAGGCCTTTTGATTGTCTATTATTAACTGGTAGAAGTAAATCCATCCATAAGAGGATCGTTGATTTGTTGAATGATTTTTCCTGCAAAGAAAAGGGTTAGTTTCATGTAGATGTATGCATGGCGTGGTGATGTTCTCAAAATAAATGAGATTATGTTGTATGCATTTGTCATGTATGTAGTATGATGTATGGATATGAAATATTGTTGAAGCGTATCTTTGTTTGGAAAATAAATCCTTGACAAATACTGGGGAGTTTTGGGAAGTTAAATCCTAGATTATTGTCAGGGATGAAGAGTATGTGTATCTTCAAACTTTATTTAGAGTGTTTTCGCTGAGAATTTCTGGGTTGTTGTTTGAGGAGAATTCCGTTGAGGAACATTAACTTTGCTTGAGAAAAATCTACGAGGAGTGTTGATTTCTGCCTGGGGAATAAAGTTCAGGAGTTTTAGTTGTCCATTGCTCTATTGGGGAGTTACTTCTTGACTAGGGAGAATAAAAGTTAGCTGTTATCTGGTCGAAATCCAAGCTTCGCAACAACTTGCTGGGGAAGATGAAATTAACTATTATCTGGTCGGATTCCAGGCTTCGCAGAAAATTGAAGTTAACTTTTATCTGGTCGGATTCCAGGCTTCGCAGCAACTTAGATGAAATAAACTATTATCTGGTCGGATTCAAGGCTTCGTAGAAAATTGAAGTTAAACTATTATCTGGTCAGATTCCAGGCTTCGTAGCAACTTAGATGAAATTAACTATTATCTGGCCGGGTTCCAGGCTTCATAGAAAATTGAAGTTAAACTGTTATCTGGTCAAATTCTAGGCTTCGCAACAACTTTGATGAAATTAACAGCTATCTGGTCAGATTCCAGGCTTCGTAGAAAATTGAAGTTGAATTGTTATCTGGTCGGATTCTAGGCTTTGCAGCAACTTAGATGAAATTAACTATTATCTGGTCGCATTCTAGGCTTCACAGAAAATTGAAGTTAACTATTATCTGGTCGGATTCCAGGCTTCGCAGCAACTTAGATGAAATTAACTGTTATTTGGTTGGATTCCAGGCTTCATAGAAAATTGAAGTTAACTGTTATTTGGTCGTATTCCAGGCTTCACAGCAACTTAGATGAAATTAACTATTATCTGGTCTGATTCCAAGCTTCGCAAAAAATTGAAGTTAACTGTTATCTGATCGGATTCTAGGCTTCGCAACAACTTAGATGAAATTAAATGTTATCTGGTCGGATTCCAAGCTTCGTAGAAAATTGAAGTTAACTATTATCTGGTCGAAGTCTAGGCTTCGCAGCAACTTAGATGAAATTAACTGTTATCTGGTCGGATTCCAAGCTTCGCAGAAAATTGAAGTTGATTGTTATCTGGTCTGTTTCCAGGATTCGCAGCAACTTACTGGGGATAGTATTGACTCTGTTGGTGATAAGGGGTTTTGTTTGTTGATTTGTAATAGTCTGAGAAAAGACTCGAGCTGGGGAATTTGTAGTCTGTTGGAGAAATAAACCCTGTTGAGAAGGATATTTTGGTGTCCTTATTAGAGAGATGACTTCTTTTGGGGAAGAGCTCCACAAAATTTCCTTTTTTAGTTAAGGCCAACTTAGTTGGGGATTGTCAGGAGATTGGAACTCCGGATGAATATTGTATGAATTCAACTCTGTGGGGATAATCTTTGTTGAAGTAACTCTTGTGGGGATACCGCGAATCCCTAAGAAAATGTTTATTATTGTTTTTAAACATACATTTGTTAACAGTTAATCATGTTCATATGCATATGTTCATTCAATTTTAGTCATTGGACACTTTTGCACTCAAAACAGAAAAATAAAAAGTCTGCACTTCAAAGTATATTTGTATTGATGTTTTGCCTATAAATAAAAGTTTTTGTAAAAGGAGACAAAGATCCTAGTAATAGGAAATCATCGAAAGAATACAAAGTGAAAACAAAAATAATAGCCATATGGAAGTGATCTCATTGTGTTCCAACTCCGCTATTTCCCCTACGTCTTCGAACATCATCCCTTACCTTTGAAAGAAGTTGATTGAATTGATCTTACACCCAAGAACTTGGACCTTGGTAATAAATCTGGTTGTAGTGATTTCACGGGACATAGTCATACGCTTTAATCCTTTACTTTTTCCCGGACCGCCCTTTCGGGTTTTCGGCCCACCAGGATACCCTTTTTTTGCCCAAGCCGCCCTTTCGGGTTTTCAACTTGCGGGTGTACAATCTTTTGTATATATCCCTAATTTTTTCTCAAACCTCATTGGTTTGCCTGGATGCCCTTATTTTTGCCTAGGTATTTCAACCTAGCGGGTCATTTTATGCGTAGTATTTTTTGACTATATCCGCGTTCACAGGATGTAAGAAATCTTTTCCATCCATAGTAGTTAGCATCATGGCACCGCCACAGAATACTTTCTTAACAACAAACTGCCCTTCATAAATGGGAGTCCATTTGCCTCTAGAGTCGCCTTGAGGAAGAATTATGTGCTTTATTACCAAATCGCCAGTCTGATACACTTGAGGTTTGATCTTCTTGTTGAAAGCCTTGATCATAAGCTTTTGATACATTTGACCATGACAAACAACAACCAGTCTCTTCTCATCAATTAACTTCAACTGATCCAACCTAGCCTGAATCCAATCATCTTCTCCTATGTCGGCTTCTTTCATAATCCTTAATGAAGGAATCTGAACTTCCACAGGAAGGACAACTTCCTTGCCATAGACTAAAGAGAGAGGTGTTTCCCCAGTTGATGTTCGTTCCAAAGTACGGTAGCCATGAAGAGAAAATGGTAGCATCTCATGCTAGTCTTTGTAGGTCACCACCATATTTTGCATAATCTTCTTTATGTTTTTATTGGCGGCTTCCACAACGCCATTCATCTTAGGTTTATACAGAGAAGAATTATGATGCTTGATTTTGAACTGAGTGCATAACTCCATAATCATAGCATTGTTTAGATTGGTTCCGTTGTCAGTGATGGTCCTTTCAGGGATACTGTATCGATAGATGAGGTTATGCTTGATAAAACGGGCTACAACATCCTTTCTAACCGAGGCAAATGAGGCAGCTTTGACCCATTTGATGAAGTAATCAATGGCAACGAGGATGAAATGATGTCCATTGGAGGTAGTAGGCTTGATCTCTCCAATCATGTCAATGCCCCATATTGCAAATGGCCATGGAGCAGTCATGACATTTAAAGGATTTAGAGGAACATGAACCTTGTCAGCATAGATTTGACACTTATGGCAAGTCCTCGAGTGGTGGTGACAATCAGTTTCCATAGTCGACCAATAGTAACCAGCCCTCAAAATTTTCTTGGCCATAGTATTCCCGCTAGAGTTAGTCCCAAAGATATCCTCATGCATGTCCTCCATGATTTTCTCTGCCTCCTTCTTGTCCACACAGTGAAGTAGAGTTGAATCGTGGTTGCGTTTGTATAAGATCCCATTGCTTAGGAAAAATTTGGCTGAAAACCTTCACAGGAATTTATTATCATTGATGGAAGCTCTTTTAGGATACTCTTGTGCTTCCAAATATCTCATCACTTCATGATACCAATGCTTCTCTTCGTCGGTGTCAATCTCAGAACAATGTGCTGGTTCGTCAACTCTTTCGATTGTAATTCTAGGAGCCTCATTGTCCCAATTAACCTTGAACATGGATGACATCATTGCTAAGGCATCCGCCAACTAATTTTCTTCTCTTGGAAAGTTTTTGAAGGTAACCTCCTCAAAGTATGGGATCAGGGTTAACACAAAATCTTTGTAGGGGATCAAATTTGGATGTTTGGTATCCCACTCTCCTTTAACTTGACTGATTACTAACGCCGAATCTCCATATACGCTCAATAAAATGATTCTTAGATCAATGGCAGCCTTAAGACCCAATATGCATGCCTCATACTCAGCCATGTTGTTTGTAAAGTCGAAGCATAGCCTGGAAGTGAAAGGTGTATGGAAACCTTCGGGAGAAATAATCACAACACCAACGTTATTACCCAATGCATTGGAAGTCCCATCAAAAACCATAGTCCATCGGGATCCTTGTTCAGTTCCGTCATACGGTCCAGGATTTTCACAGTCAGTTACTAGCATGATATTCTCGTCCGAGAATTCAAAGTTCATGGATTGGTAATCTCAACAGCTTGATGGGAAAAATGATCTGCTAGCACACTTCCTTTTATGGATTTTATGTAGTATACTGGATATCATATTCAGTTAAGATCATTTGCCATCTAGCTATTCGTCCGGAGAGAGCTGGCTTCTCAAAGATGTACTTGATAGGATCCATCTTTGAAATCAATAAAGTGGTGTGAGTCAACATATATTGTCTTAGCCAGGGAGCATCCCATGCCAAGCACAACAATTTTTCTCGAGCAGTGAATATCTTGTTTCACAGTCGGTAAACTTTTTTCTCAGGTAGTATATTGCATGCTTTTTTCGGCCATACTCGTCATGTTGGCCCAACACATACCCCATTGAATTCTCTAATACTGTCAAGTACATAATCACAGGTCTTCCTTCAACTGGAGGCATCAGGATGGCAGGTTCTTGTAAATATTCCTTGATCTTGTCAAAGGCTGCTTGGTAGTCGTCGTTCCATCTGACTACTTGATCTTTCTTCAAGAGTTTTAATATTGGCTCACAAGTAGCAGTCAAGTGAGATATGAACCGTGTAATGTAGTTGAGTCGACCTAAGAAACCCCTGACCTCCTTCTCAGAATAGGGAGCCGACATTTCTTGTATGGATTTGACTTTTGCAGGGTCGACCTCAATACCTTTTCCACTGATGACAAAACACAAGAGCTTTCCAGAACTTACCCCAAAGGTGCACTTGTTGGGATTCATCCTTAGCTTGTATTTCTTAAACCTCTCAAACAACTTGTGAAGATGATCACAGTGTTGTTCCTCAGTTTGCGACCTTGCAATCATATCATCTACATATACTTCTATCTCATGATGGATCATATCATGAAATCGGGCTACCATAGCTCTTTGATAGGTTGCTCATGCTTTCTTTAAACCGAAAGGCATGCCCTTGTAACAAAAAATGCCCCAATGTGTAACATAAGTGATTTTTTCCATGTCCTCGAAAGCCATTTTGATCTGGTTGTAACTAGAGAATGCATCCATGAAGGAGAAAACTTTATGTTGAGCAATGTTGTCGACCAAGACGTCAATATGTGGTAGTGGGAAATCTTCTTTGGGGCTTGCCCTATTCAAATTCCTATAGTTTACGCACATACGGACCTTTCCATCTTTCTTTGGCACGGGGACCACATTCTCCACCCATTGAGGATATGATGTCATAGCCAGAAGACCTGCATTGAATTGCTTCATTACCTCAATTTTTATCTTTTCAGACATGTCTGGCCGCATACGATACACTTTTTGCTTGACTGGAGGACAATGTTCCTTTGTTAGTAGACGATGAACCACAATATCAGTATCCAGCCCTGGCATATCTTCGTACAACCAAGCAAACACTTCAACATAGTCATGTAACATCTGGACCAATCTGCCTTTGATATTGTCTTCCAAGTTGGCGCCGATCTTGACCTCTTTCTTGTCTGCCTCAGTACCTAGGTTGATCACGTCAACTGGCTCTTCATGAGGTTGAATGGATTTCTCCTCTTGCATCAGAATTCTGGCTAATTCCCCTGGTATTTCACAATTTTCTTCACCTTCGTCTTCAGCTTGGTTGATTGGGTGTTCAAAGTCATAGTTAGAAAAAGCAGAGTCGTTGGCAATGAGATCCGGAGTGGATGAGGATCTGCAAGTGTGTGTGTGTGTGTGTGTGTGTGTGTGTGTGTGCGCGCGCGTGTGTGTGTGTGTGTGTGTGTGTGTGTGTGTGTGCATGTAAGATACATGGCTATTTTGAAAAATGAAATAAAATGAAAGAAAGACAATGAGCGCAAAAATTGAATGCAAATAGTCCAATGTTTTTCATTAAATGATCATATGGCATATGGAAATGAACAAACTCTTAACAAATGGACCATAGTGCCTTGGGCAGGGCACATGGCTTAAAGTCATTGTTTGAAATTAAATCACAGACAAAGTTCTTGAACTGATAAAAATAGTAAATAGTAATTACTCCTTGTTGAAGGAGATGTGGATGAAATCCTTGGTATGCTAGTTGTTGAGCTCTTCACTGGAAGTTGGGTAGATCCAATCATCAAAATCACAGTCATTGTCGGAGTCTTCAAGAGCATTCACTTCATGATTACTGATGCGAAGAGGTGGTTTTCCTATGCGAGCACGTCTGACCTCTTTTTGAGTTTTGGTAGTAAAACCTAGACCACACTTATCTGACTTGAATGAAATGTCAAGGAGTTGCCCCCAAATGGTACAACCTCCATCTTCAATCACAACACGAGCATCTTTGAGGGAAGCCATCCTTGGCACATCTTTAATAGCTTTTGGAACATCAGGAGTAGCCTTGGCAACAACAACCACGGGAAGGACTACTTTGAAGGCTTGACAAGGAGTTTCTATGAACTCTCCATCCATCTCAACATATTTGAATGAATTTATATGGCTAACCATAAACTCCTCTTCACCACAGATGGTAACAATCTTTCCTTTAACTGGATATTTCAATTTTTGATGAAGTGCAGAAGTCACTGCTCCTGCCCCATGTATCTAAGGGCGTCCAAGTAGGAAAGAGTAGGCAGGACGGATGTCCATCACATAGAAAGTCAAGTTGAAAGTTTGAGAACCAACTTTGATGGGGAGGTCTACTTCTCCATGACCATCCTTTTGGATCTATCAAAAGCACTTACAATTATGTCACTTGGCTTCAACACCAAAACTTCGCAATCCAAACGATCTAGGGCACCTTTGGGTAAGACATTTAGAGAGGACCATGTATCCACCAAGGCATGGGCCAGAGTAGTTCCTTTGCATTCAATAGAGACATGCAAGGCCTTGCTATGATTTCTTCCAACTGGTGTCAAGTCAGCGTCAGAGAACCCCAATCCATTGTCGGCAGTCAAACTCACAACACAATTTTCAAATTGATCGGTTGTGGTATCTTGAGGAACATGTGCTTTATTTAAAAATTTGATCAATGCTTGAGCGTGAGCATCAGAGTAAAGTAACAAAGATAACATAGAGATCTTGGAGGGGGTTTACCCTAGCTGCTATACTATCTTAAAATCACTCTTCTTTAGGATCTTTAAAATCTCCTCCATTTCTAGGGTGGAGGGTTCCTCAGTAGAAATGTCTTTGGCAGGTGCCTCTATCCTAGAAGGCTCAACCATCTTTTCTTTGCCCCTAGCGTCAGTACTAGGTTTGTCCATGGTAATCCGAACTGGTGTAGTTGTAGTAGTTGGAGGTGAAGTGTTAGGAGAGAAGATTCTCCCCGTCCTTGTCACCTTGCTAGAACCAGCAATATTGGTAACGCAATCAATTTTTTCTTCTTCAATCCAAGAGTCTTGTTTAATTCCATGATAGTATACTTCAGCTCAATAATTCCAAGGTATTGCCTTATCGGAAGAATAAGATATTGGCCTTGGTGTGTTGATTATCAATGGTGCAATTGTAGGTTCATTGGAAATCCTAATAGGACCTTTTGAGGTGATCCTAATAGGTTTGTTGGAAATCGTTATGATGTATATGTCTTTAGCTTTTTCAGTCAAACTTTTTATGGTCGGAGTTCTTTCAAACAGGATCTCATGACTATGTATCAGGTGTTGAACACCTTTTTTCAGCCATTCACATCCATTATTTTGTAGAGCATAGCAATTATAGTCTTTTAAACAACCAGGGAAAACCCCATCTCTCAGCAAATTTTCCTTAACAATGGTCAGCGGAGTTGTCAAATCTTCAACGGAGGAAACAAAAGCAATGTCTTCAATTGTATTGACACATTTACCATGATTTGGAATTGGTGCAGTTATAATATTCAGAGTTGTAGGTGGATCAAACTCAATAGTCTTGCTGTCGATGAATTCTTGAATCTTTCATTTCAGAGCCCAACATTGATCAATATCATGTCCGGGGCTGTTGGAGTGATAGACGCATTTGGCGTTAGGATTGTATTTCAGAGATGAAATATTGGGATTTGATGGTGGATCATGAAATGTTGCCAAGTTAGCCTTTAATAGGTGTTGCAAGGCTTGGGATAGCGACGTGTTAATCCTTGTGAATTTTCTTCTTGGAACCTCAGGTCTTTGATGGTTGGCTTGTTCTTATCTTTGAGTAGAGGGTGGATTGGAGATTAAAACAACATTAACAGATTGGAGGTGGTCTTTCTTGACACGCCTTCTTGACCTATATACGGTATTGGTTTCCTTCTTGCCAGTAAAGGTATTCTTCATAGTATTTGATGTAGAGGCAGAAGCCATGTGAATTTTTCCACTTTTGATACCGCTCTCGACCATTTCACCAATTAAGATTAACTCGGTGAAACCAGACGATGAGCTCCCAATTAACAAGTTGAAAATGATACAGTTAATGTTCCCATGAACATATCCACCAGCTCCCTATCAGTCAATGGTGGTTGTACTCTACCATCAAGGTCTCTCCATTTTAGCGCATACTCTTTAAAACCTTCATTGGAACCTGTGATACGGTGGGAGAACTGACTCAGTTGTTTTGCGTTTTACCACAATTGTTACAGATAGCAAGATTCGCCACCGAATTTTCTTTTATCCAATAAAGGAAAGGGTGAAAAGAACAGGAAATACCTTTGAGATGTCTTCTTGAGTTTGGGGGGTAGGTTATGAAAAGGGAAGGTGTTAGCACCCTTTTCATCTGTAGTTATCTACGGGCTCTTAGTTGCTTTCTAGATCATTTTTGCTTTGTTTGAAATGTGCTTTGTGGTGTAAGTTTGAAAGTATTTTGAAAACGCCTTTGTTGCGGAAAACTTTGTAATGATTCTCGTCTCTATAAGAATTTATAAAAAAAGGGTTTTGAAAATAGTTCAAAGAGATGTTTGTTTTTGAAGATGTTTTGAAAGTGTAAGCGTGAAAATGGTTTTAGTTTATGAGCAAGCAACTACGAGCGTCCTACTTACTCAAAAGGTATTTTTTCTTTTCCTCCTCCTTTATATGTTGCTATCTTACCATTGATTGGTAAGAAGCCCCATCATTGGATGTGAAGGGACGAACGTGGGTCAATCGTATAGTTATAGAAGGCAACTTATGAGACATTTTAGCAATTTTTGTAAGGGACTAGATCGTTTACCAGAGGCAACATCGAGGGACATCGAGGGACTACGATCTATTTTATCGAGGGTCTTTGCTAAAACACCTATATTTGAGGGACTTGACTATTTTCTGAGGCAACAAGTGAGATTACCCTAGAGGTGCACGTGTATGAATAATGTGTTTGATTTCCTGCTTGGTTTAATCTTGAATTAGGGTTGTCTACTTATTGATTTTAAATCTTTCCATACACACCCTAATTACTAACAATTTATATTAAATCGGTAAATTGCGGAAATTAAAATCCTAAGCTATTACATCACTTTAGGGGATGGGGGATGCAAATGTACAAATGGGGGTGGAAAGCAATAAAAGTCCTAATTATTACAACCATATTGAATAGCAATGAAATAAAATTTATAGAAAAACAAAAACAATGCAAAAGAGAGAAAAACAAATTTTTCGACAGCACATGTCGAAGCATGCTTTGAAGCATGCTTATATGCATCGAACGTGTCATTCTTTCGACCCTAAAATGCCAAATAAAATCAGTGTGAATCGAAGCATAATGTCATGTGTCGAATCACACACCCTTCGATTCACATACCCTTCGATTCACACACCCTTTTTCCTTTCTGTTTGGGCCTGTAAAACAACATGTGTCGAAGCCTAAGGATTTGTGTCGAACTGTGCTGTAAATTATTTCACTCCAACATTGTTTTTATGTTTGTACAGCTTAGTTATTAACATATAATTGACAAGAAAAGAAGACAAGCAAATGGTTAGCTTCAAATGCAATGGTTATTACATGTTATCTTTAAAGATGAATCAATGATGCTTGAAACAAAAGGTTTAAAGTCAAGAAGACTTACCTTGAAACTGGAAGTTGTAATTCGAACTTGAGTTGTTGCCTTCGAATTCTCTTGGGTTCGAAAGAAAATAAAAAGAGGTATTGTGTTTTTTTGTTCTGGATTTGAAAGAAAAGAACAGAGGTGTTGTATTTTTTGGTTCTAGATTTAAGAGTGTTCTAAGGTTTCATCCTTAGTGTTCTCTCCTCTCTTTTTCTTCTTCTCCTTTTTACTTGTTCAAAAGCCCCTTTGTGTGTTGTGAAACAAACTATTTATAGAACATTCTTGCTGGGGTTTTTGGGGGAAAAACAAATAAATTTTGAACAATTTGGGTATGTTCTTTTCATAGCTTTCGAGGCGCGGCTCTTATATGCTAGTTTGGTGCAAATATAGGAGCAGCATAGTAGGACTATTTTGCAGCAGTTTTAGAGTGTTGTGGCAGCTTGGTGCAGGGTTGTTTCATAGCACTACAACATGCTTGGGCTTGGCAACATATATGACTTTGTTCAGTAAGCATCTTCAATACTTCACCCTTTCATTTTGATCATATGGATCCACAACCTTCGACCAAACTCATCAACAAACAAAACAATATTTGTTTCCACCAATTGTGTTCTTCAAATGGACCGCTTACCACCTTTGACCAAACTTATCAACAGATAAAACAATATTTGTTTTCACCACTTGCGTGTTATTCGAATTAACCAACAATTGTATGTTCTCCGAATCCCTTAATTGTATGTTCTTCGGATGGACCACCATTTGTATGTTCTTTGAATCCACCAATTATATGTTCTTTGAATCCACCAATTATATGTTCTTAAAATCCACCAAATGTATGTTCTTCGAATGGGCCACCAAATGTATGTTCTTCGAATGGACCACCAAATGTATGTTCTTCGAATGGGCCACCAAATGTATGTTCTTCGAATGGACCACTTACAACCTTCGACCAAACTCATCACTAGATAAAAACATATTTGTTTCTACCAATTATGTGTTCTTTGAATGGACCATATTCATCTAAATGTACCACTTTGAGCATGCAAGATGATCTCATTGGCATAGTCAAAACGAAAGATTTTATGGATTGCTTTTCTACCAGCAACCATCAGTTGATTAAGTGGTCAAAAGTTTAAATGTCCAAACTTCAAATTGTAATTCATATTGTAGAAACTATGTGTGTTGAAGGGTTTAGAGGTGGAATGAAAGCAAGCATGAAGGAAGCCATTGCCTTGTGGATCGAAACAAGCATGAAGGAAGCCATTACCTTGTGGATCGAAGCAAGCATGAAGGAAGCCATTGCCTTGGGGATCGAAGCTAGAATGAAGGAAGCCCTTTACTTGTGGATCGAAGATATCATGAAGGAAACCATTTCCTTGTGGATCGAAGAAAGCTTGCTCTTATTCGACTTGTCAAAATCTACCAACCACTCCTTTCGACCAATCATGTAGTTCGAACAGCTAGTTTTACCTTGCTCTTCTTAGATTTATCCAAATCTACCAACCACTCCTTTCGATTAGTCATGTAGCCTGAACCAGATTTTGAATTCAACATAGTTACCTGCATCTGCACACCCTTTTTGTCTGCTTTGTACTTGTGCAAACTTGAGCTTTTGAAAATATTTGTGAGAAATGTCTGGAGAAAAGAAAGGGAAAACTTTGGGGTACAACAACTTCCCCTGTTCAATCTTCTTAAACCTTAAGAGTTAGATTGGCGAGTCCGCCATTCATAGCTTGAAGGTAGAAGATGATTGAACACTAGAGTGCCAAGAAATTTACACTCGACCATGTGTTAGTTGATTGTGTAGGGAATGAGCTTAAAGATGCCATTTAGAGAAATGATGGAGAGTTGTCAGAGATGGGATTATAGATGCCATTTAAAGGTGATTGTTGATAGAAATTAGACTAATTCTAAGCTTGACTGTAATTGGGAGAAGTATCATAATAAATCTTTAGTCAATTTAATTCCGAATGACATGTTGGAACGGACCCGCGTTAAGCCGTGTTTAGAAATGTATTAGAAGGAATCCATGTAAGACTGCTTCAGGATGAATCCGTGTGGGACTATATCTGGAAATTCATGAGAAGGAACCTGTGTAGGGCTGCTTCGGGATGAGTTCGTGTAAAACTTTACATGGAAATGTATGAGAAGAAATCTGTGTAAGATTGCTTCGGGGTGAGTCCGTGTGAAACTGCATCTAGAAATGTTTGAGAAAGAACCTGGGTAGGGCTGCTTCAGGATGAGTCAGTGTGAAACTTCATCTGGAAATGTATGAGAAGGAACCTGGGTAGGGCTGCTTCATGATGAGTCAGGGTAAAACTTCTTCTAGAAATGTATGAGAAGGAACCTGGGTAGGGCTGCTTCAGGATGAGTCCCGGTAAAACTTCATCTGGAAATGTATGAGAATGAATATGGGTAAGGATTATTCAACATGAGTCCGTGTGAAACTTCCTTTGGAAATGTATGAGAAGGAACCTGGTTAGGGCTACTTCATGTTGATTCCGTGTGACACTTCATTAGGAAATGTATGAGAAGGAACTTGGGTAGGGCTACTTCAGGATGAGTCCGTGTGAAACTTCATCTGGAAATGTATGAGAAGGAACCTGGGTAGGGATGCTTCAGGATGATTTTGAGTAAAACTTCATCTGGAAATGTATGAGAAGGAACCTGGGTATGGCTGCTTCAGGATGAGTCTGTGTGAAACTTCATCTAGAAATGTATGAGAAGGAACCTGGGTAGGGCTGCTTCAGGATGAGTCTGTGTGAAACTTCATCTGGAAATGTATGAGAAGGAACCTGGGTAGGGCTGCTTCAGGATGAGTTCAGGTAAAACTTCATCTGGAAATGTATGAGAAGGAACCTAGGTAGGGCTGCTTCAGGATGAGTCTGTGTGAAACTTCATATGGAAATGTAAGAGAAGAAACCTGGGTAGGGCTGCTTCATGATGAGTTTGGGTAAAACTTCGTCTGGAAATGTATGAGAAAGAACCTGGGTAGGGCTGCTTCATGATGAGTCCATGTGAAACATCATCTGGAAATGCATGACAAGGAACCTGGGTAGGGCTGCTTCAGGATGAGTCGATGTGAAACTTCATCTAGAAATGTATAAGAAGGAACCTGGGTAGGGCTTCTTCAGGATGAGTCAGGGTAAAATTCATCTGGAAATGTATGAGAAGGAACCTGGGTAGGGCTGCTTCAGGATGAGTCTATGTGAAACTTCATCTGGAAATGTATGAGAAGGAACCTAGGTAGGGCTGCTTCAGGATGAGTCCGTGTGAAACTTCATCTGGAAGTGTATAGGAAGGAACCTGGGTAGGGTTGCTTCATCTGGTCGTGTAGATAGTTGCCCTGGCTTGTTTCAGGAATTAATCTCTGACCTATTTGAAAGAAATATAGTTTCCTCGACTTGTTTCGGGAGTTAATATTCAATCAACTTATGTAGATAGTTGTCCTGTCTTGTTTCAGGTATTAATCTACAATCAGTCATTCACACATAGTTGTCCTGTCTTGCTTCAGGAATTAATCTCTGACCTATTTGAAAGAAATAAAGTTTCCCCGACTTGTTTCGGGAGTTAATCTCCAATCTTCCCAAGTAGATAGTTGTCATGTCTTGTTTCAGGTATTAATCTATAATCAGCCGTTCACAGATAGTTGTCCTGTCTTACTTCAGGTATTAATCTGGAACTTGTTTTTTGTTGGTCGTAGAGATAGTTTCCTGGCTTGTTTTAGGAATTAATCTCTGACCTTTTGAGAAAGAAAGATAGTTTCCCTGGCTTGTTTCGGGAGTTAGTCTTCAATATGCTCATGTAGATAGTTGTCCTGTCTTGTTTCAGGTATTAATCTACAATCAGTCGTTCATAGATAGTTGTCATGTCTTGCTTCAGGTATTAATCTGGAACTTGTATTTTTTGGTCATAGAGATAGTTTCCCTGGCTTATTTCAGGAATTAATCTCTGACCTTTTGAGAAATGGTTATGGTATTTGCCAAAAGAGGATTTTTTATTGACTTTTCCCTGCAAGAAAGAGGGTTAGTTGCATGTAGATGTATGCATGGATTGATGATGTTCTCAAAATAAATGAGATTATGCTGTATGCATTTATCATGTATGTAATATGATGTATGAATGTGAAATATTTTTTGAAATGTATCTTTGTCTCGGAAAATAAATCCTTGACAAATGCTGGTGAGCCTTGGGAAATTAAGTCCCGGACTGCTGCTGGGGATGAAGAATGTGTGTATCTTCAAACTTTGTTTAGGATGTTTCTATTGGGGATCCCCGTTTTGTTGTTTTGAGGAGAAATCCGTTGGGGAAGATTCGCTTTGGCTTGAGAAATCTTTGTGGAGAGTGTTGATTTCTGCTTGGGGAAAATAGTTAAGGAGTTTCAGTTGTTCGTTGCTCTACTGGGGAATTATCTCTTGATTGGAGAGAATCGAAGTTAACAACTTGTTGGGGATAAAGAAGTTAACTGTTATCTTATCGGATTCCAGGTTTGCAGCAACTCACTGGGGATATTAGAAAACTCTATTGGGGAAGAGGAGTTTTGTTAGTGATTTGAAGAAGTTAAACCATTATCTGGTTGGGTCCAGGTTTTGTAGTAACTCGAACAGTTATCTGGTCGGGTCTAGGTTTCATAGTATCCTCAGGGATAGTAGCGACTCTGTTGGTGACTTCACTGGGGATTAGGGGTTGTGGTCCCTTGATTAGTTTTAGAGACAAACTCAAGCTGGGGAATTTTGTTGTTTGTTGGGGAAATGAAACCCTGTTAAAAAGGATATTGGATGAATTGTTGGGGAGGATATTCTTTAAGAAGAATTCCACAAGGCTTCCTTTTAAGACCAACTCTGCTGGGGAGAGGACCTTCCGGAGATTGAAACTTTGGTTGGGGATTGCATGAATCCAACTTTGTAGGGATAATTCTATGGAGACAACCTTATAGAGGTGGCTCTGGCGACTTTATCGGGGATCACCTCATGAAAGGGACTTTGTGGGGATGTGTCATTGTCCACAACAGTAAGTGTTGTAGTTACTGCCAAAAACATTTTTCTTGATTGTACATGCCCCTTTGATGGGATTCATGTTCAACGCCCCAAGTGATTCGAATGGAGACCTTCCCCCGGCTATGGGAGACTTCTTAGAATCTTGATTTGACTGCCCCAGATGGGTTGGACTATAACATGTCATGCCCCCTTGATTATGGAGAGTTTGTCATTGGAAGTGTTTTTCCATTTGAAATGAATATGTTTATTGAGAGAGTTTTTTTGTTCACTGGATATTCATCGTGTGAATTTCTCTATTGTCAAATAATTAGCTATATGCAAACAATGATATTCAAAATAATGCAAAGTTTATGTTTGTCTTGAAGTTTTGAAAATGCAGTTTTAACAAGTAAAAGAGTTTTGTAAGAATAAGAATTCAACTCAGGATTTACAGTAAGCCTTACAGGATTCAGGATACCTTTTGTACTAGTATACTTTTGAACCAACCCATGCTTTAATTAGGACTTTTGAGGGGTTGCAACGTGGCCTAGTTCACGGTCTAAGAAACAAAGGATAAGGCTCAAAGTGTATTTATACCCAACCCGTTCTCCACGATGTTCTCTAGTCCTATACTCAGTTAATTGCGCGCTTTGAATTCCAATTGATCTGGAATGATATCTCGATGATGGTTCGGATATTGGAAGTCTATTTGGGAAGGCATTCTTTTTTCCCAACATATTTCATGTTTGTCGAGGATTTGTAGCGCCCTCTTTTTGATTTAATGTCCCTAATTTTTTCCTGACTGTTCTTGTTTTAAGATTACAGCCAGCAGAATGTCCCAATTTTCTTAAGTCTCCTTCATAGGTTTTGACTTAGTGGGTTTTTCTTTTGAGAGATGATGAATGCCTATTTTATGGGGAACCATCGTCGACTTTAATTCAAAAGGATGCTTTTTATGTCACTCGTTGTGTATGAAGTGAAAGCTTGTGATTGAACACGCATTTGAATTAGATTGAGAAACTACCCTACCCCAGATTTTGATTAAATGTTTCAATTTGTGTGAAAAATAAAACTCCTACTTATTTGGCTCAAAGGGGTTGACTAGGGATCATCTTCCTTATAACTACAATGTTTAGGTATTGAAAGAACGCCAATACATCGTCAGCAAGGTCTGTCTAAAAGCATACTATATGAGATTATGGTATTGTTTTCATCATCCTCCCTCTAAAGACTTGCAACTTGTAATCGAGAGTTGAATATCACAAAAAGGAGTAGAAAGCACAGTTTAAATATAGTGACAATGAATGAATTAATTAAAGATAAACATATGCAATGCATTAATGGAAACAAAGTTTTACATAATAGATAAGTGCTCGAACAAACAAAAGAAATTACAATTAAAAATGCAAAATGAACTGGACGCTCTCAATGATTTGGCATGGAAGCAGTGATCACATTGGGATTCTCGGGAGGACCAAATTCAATCTCCTTGGCGTCAATCATATTTTGAATCTTGTACTTCAGCGCCCAACAATCGTTAGTATCATGCCCAGGACTACCGGAATGATAGGCACATATTGCATCAGGATTGTAGTTAGGAGAAGCAGTTTTGGGGTTTGGATGAGGTCCTATAAACGTAATCAGATTCATCCTCAACATGTGTTGTAATGCTTGAGACAGTGGCATGTTGATTTTGGTAAACTGTCTCTTAGGCTCGTCTTGCCTTCGCTGAATTCCCTGTTGTTATGGTCACACTGATGCAGGACTAGAGATCAGGACTGCCCCCACAGATTGGTCGTGGTTACACTTGTTACGACCCTTCTGGATGTACACATCATTAGACTCTTTTTTCCCATTGAAAGGTTGTTTCCATGCACTTGAAGATGCACCCCTTTGAATATTACTGATCTTGATACTAGCTTCTACTCTTTCACCTATAAATATCAGCTCGATGAACTCAGCTGAAGAGCTTCCGATCAGGTGGTTGAAAAATGGGCCTGACAAATTACCCAAGAACATATCTACCAGCTCTCTATCAGACAGAGGAGGCTAGATTCTTTCTGCAAGATCTCTCCACTTCTGGGCATAATCTTTGAAGCCCTCACCGGAAGCCATAGACATGCTTTGTATTTGTGTACGGGTTGGAGAAATGTCAGCATTGTATTGGTACTTCCAGTAGAAAGCAGGAGCCAGATCCTCCCAGTTGCAGATGTTGGTTCCCTCCAGCTGATAGAACAATTCCAATTGAGTCCCCGATAAACTTTCCTGCAAGAAAGGCACCCACAAATTCCTATCAGTGGTGTGAAGTTTGTAATTGCAAGCTTCTCAAGTCATATTTAAAGCATGTGTTTTGATGAAGACAACATGGACATCAACTTTCAAAGGATATGCAAAAAGCTTATCAACATCAAATAAAAGTCTTGAAGATTATTGAAGAATTATTGAAGAAATCATCAAATGTCAATATGGTATAAATAATTCTTAAAACCTTGAATATAGATGTTCACAATATGCATTCATCAACATATACATATTCCATAACTTTAACATCAAGAAAAACTTTGTTTGAAATATCTTTCAAAATGTATTTTTGAAAATAAACCTTTAGGAACCGGTTCCTCCCTAACAGGGAACCGGGTTCCAGAATTTCTCAAAAAACATGTCCCTGGATTTTGTACCAAGAACCGGGTTGTACCAATAGGGGAACCAGTTCCTGCGTGATAAATTTGAATTCCAACTTATAACGTTCACTAAGAACCGGGTTCTGTCAGTGTCGGAACCGGTTCCTAGCGAACCAATGCAGCTTTTACTTTGTTTTTTGAACATTTTTCAAGTGGTATCTTTTCATGAATGCATTGCAACTTTTCATATGAATTGGCATGAATGAAGAGGTTCTTACAACTTTATAAAATGCAGATTTTCTTATTTTCAAACAATGTTCAATACTTCAATTTTCAAATTAACAAATATACTTCTTCATTAACAATTTTCTCATTCACTCTCATTTGAATTTAAACTTTCATGTGTTCATAAGTTTGTGAAACTTGCCATATACACTTTCATTATCATTACAAGTTTCATTCATACATTGTGAACATTTATATACATTGTTGAGAATTTTTTTTATCTTGAAGAATAAGATCAATTGAAGATTGATAAAGCTCTCCATATACTTCAAACTAAATCATTGTATTACTTAAAGATTTTTCCTTACTATCCAGGATTGTTGGAAGTAAGTGTTGTGATTTGAAGAGGATTGTTCTTCATTCACATTAGTGTTTGTTTGGTCTTAAAGGTGTTAAGAACCTTTGATCACCCTATAGGTTAGATAGTAAGCATAGGCTGTACAATCATTCTAACTATAGTGAAATCTCTTTCGTGTTGGAAAGGGGACTGGAGTACTCTCGGATTGTGAGGGGAACCAGGATATATCACCGTGTTCTTTACTTTTCCGCATTTATCGCTTTCATCACCATAATCAAGAAAAGATAAAGATATAATCAAAACCTTCAAACACTTAACCAAAAATTACTACCAAGCATTCTCATAAAACAGAATAAATTTTATAAGACCTAATTCACCCCCCCCCCCCCCCCCCCCCCCTCTTAGGCACTCTGAGACTTATAATTGGTATCAGAGCAAGTTATAGGTAACTTGTTCCTAAAGATCCAGAATGGCTTCCGCAAATCATCAACCAATTTTCAGAGATGGTGGTAGTAACAACAAGCCTCCTCTATTCTGTGGTGAATATTTTGACTTCTGGAAAATACGCATGAAGGCGCATTTAGAAGCACAAGGAGAGGAAGTATGGGATGCTGTTGAAAATGGTCCATTTATCCCGATATCAGTTATCAATGGCATTGGTTCTGTAAAGCCCAAAACTGCATGGGACGACGATGATAAAAAGAAAGTTCTATATGACAAAAAAGCAATAAACCTTCTTCAAGGTGCACTCAGTATGGACGGATTTTTCCGTGTCTCGAATTGCAAAACAGCAAAAGAAATATGGGATACCCTTGTTCAAACTCATGAAGGAACGACTAGTGTAAAAAGATCAAGGCTAAATACCTTGAGTCAAGAATATGAACTATTTCGAATGCAGCCCGGAGAATCCATTCTTGACTTACAAAAGAGATTTGTGCATTTGACAAATCACTTAAATGCTCTTGGTAAAACCTTGAAAAATGATGAACTCAACTTGAAAATCCTTAGATCATTGACTAGGGAATGGCAACCAAAGGTAATGGCAATCTCGGAAAAGAAGAGTCTCTCCGCAATGACTTCCGCTACATTATTTGGAAAACTTCAAGAATATGAAACGGAACTTGGTAGACTTGAAAAACATGAAAATTTAGAGAAGAAATCCAAAGGCATTGCCTTGAAAGTTGATTCAAAGGAAAGTCAAGATAAAGATGCATCGGAGGAAGATGAAAACTTCTTGCTTCTTGTAAAAAGGTTAGGGAAATATTTTGGTCATAAAAATAATCTTCATAATGCTAACTTTGTCAAGAGGAAGAAATTTTATAATCATAAAGATAAAGAAGCCTCCACATCAACACAAGATGTCACATGTTATGAATGTGGAAAGCAAGGTCACATAAAGCCGGATTGTCCAAAACTCTCCAAGAAAAATGGATTCAAAGGCAAAAAGGAGTTCAAGAACAAAAAGGCTTATGTTTCATGGGAAGATAATGAGATAAGTTCTTCATCCGATTCAGAAAGCGAGGAATGTGCAAATCTAGCATTAATGGCTTCTCATCACTCCGACAATGAAGAAGAGGTTAGTAATGAATTTAATCTTTTTGATGATGATGTTCAAGATGCTATTGATGAACTCTTGAAAGAATGCAAAAGTTTATACAAAAAGGTGTCAAATCAAGAAAAAGAACTTCTAAGTTGTTTATAAAAAATTGACACCATGACTAAAGATTTTGAACTTCAAAAACAGAATTTTATTAAAGAAAAAGAAAACTTTGCATGCTCCAAGCGTGAATCAAATGTCTTTCAAATTGTTCAATTGAAAAGAGTCATTGAACGATATGAAAAAGGACAAATAGGATTGGAAGGATTACTAAGCCAACAACGTTATCCAAATGATAAAAGGGGTCTTGGTTATGTGAATTCTAAGAAACCAAGTAACAATCCCACTGTTTTTGTAAAGGCTAGTAATAGTTCCAATCCCAAGAAAGTAGAAAAGAAGAAAGTTGTTCATAATCATCAAAAGAAAAAGACTAATGTATCGAAAAAGAAAACATTTCCTAAGAAGAAATCTTATCCTTCTAGATATAGAAGTAACTTTGAACCTACTTGTTTTTATTGTGGTATTAAAGGCCATACACCTAATGCTTGCTATGTTAGAAACTTTAGTATAGCAAGTGGGCATTATGTGTGGGTGAAAAAGGGAACTAACTATGAAGGACCCAAGGCAACTTGGGTACCTAAAAAAGAATAATTTGTTTGTGTAGGTATGCTTGAAGTCCACATCAAATGTTTGGTATCTTGATAGTGGATGTTCAAAGCATATGACAAGAGATGTACACCAATTTTCATATCTAGTACATAAAGCCAAAGGGTATGTCACCTATGGAGACAACACCAAAGGAATGATTCTTGGCGTTGGAATAGTTGGCACACCTCCATCCATTAAAATTGAGGATGTTCTCTATGTTGAAGGATTAAAACACAATCTTCTTAGCATAAGTCAATTTTGCGATAGAGGGTTCAAGATCAAATTCAACAAAGATGAATGTATCATTATGGATGAGGCAACCAATGAGGTAAAACTCAAAGGTATAAGAACTAACAATATTTTTATGATTACTTTAGATGATTTGTCTCTGAAGGTACAATGTCTTATGGTAAACAACAATGACTCTTGGTTATGGCACAAGAGGATCGCTCACATTCACATGGAGCACTTGAACAAATTGGTTAAGCATGACTTAGTTATTGGTCTACCAAAGATGAAGTTCATCAAAGACAAATTATGTAATGCATGCCAAAAGGGCAAACAGACCAAAACAACTTTCAAATCTAAGAATGTGGTGTCTACTACAAGACCACTACAATTGTTACACATGGATCTCTTTGGTCCATCAAGAACAAAAAGCTTCGGAGGTAATGTATACGCTTTAGTCATTATTGATGATTTTTCTAGATATTCGTGGACTTTGTTTCTTGTGCAGAAAAGTGATGCTTTTAAAGCTTTTAAGAAGTATGCTAAGCAAATCCAAAATGAAAAATCACTAAAGATTGTATCCATAAGAAGTGATCATGGTAGAGAATTCCAAAATGCTCAATTTGAAGAATTTTGTGAAGAACATGGTATCTCTCATAATTTTTCAGCACCTAGAACTCCACAACAAAATGGAGTAGTTGAAAGAAAGAATAGGTTTCTAGTGGAACTTGCAAGAACAATGCTTAGTGATGCAAATCTTCCTAAATATTTTTGGGCGGATGCGGTTAGTACGGCATGTTATGTTGGAAATCGAGTTATCATTAGACCTATAATAAAGAAGACTCCATATGAACTCTTAAAAGGAAGAAAGCCAAATATTGCTCACTTTCACATTTTTGGATGCAAGTGTTTTGTTCTTAACAATGACAAGGATAATCTCAGTAAGTTTGACGAGAAATCCGACGAAGGTATATTTCTTGGTTATTCGCTTTCTAGTAAAGCATATAGAATTTATAATAAAAGAACTTTAACTATTGAAGAATCTATGCATGTATCTTTTGATGAAACTAACCCCTCAAAGGAGGAAGTAGTTGTTTGTGATGATGATCCTATATATTTACCCCCGGAAGATCTTTCAATTGATCAAATTAAGAAATCACCGGAAAATCAAGAAAACATTGTACAACAAGATTCAAACACCAATGATCTACCAAAAGAATGGAGAACTCATAGAGACCATCCTATTGACAAAATTATTGGTGACATTAGCCAAGGAGTATCAACAAGATTGAATCTAAAAGATGCTTGCTTAAACATGGCGTTTGTTTCTCAAATTGAACCTACCAAAGTTGATGAAGCCTTAGGAGATGATCAATGGATTATTGCTATGCAAGAAGAATTAAATCAATTCGAGAGAAATCAAGTTTGGGAACTTGTTCCTAGACCAAGTGGTAAACACATCATAGGTACCCGATGGGTGTTTAAGAACAAACTTGATGAGAATGGTCTAATTGTTCGAAACAAAGCAAGGTTAGTTGCCCAAAGTTACAATCAAGAGGAAGGAATCGACTTTGTAGAAACATTTGCTCCGGTTGCAAGGTTAGAAGCTATACGTCTTTTACTTGCTTATGCTTGTTCATTAAATTTTCAGCTTTTTCAAATGGACGTCAAAAGCGCATTCTTGAATGGATACATCAATGAAGAAGTCTATGTCAAACAACCCCCGGGATTTGAAGACTTCAAACATCCTTCACATGTCTTTAAGTTGAGAAAGGCTCTTTATGGCTTAAAGCAAGCACCAAGAGCATGGTATGATAGACTTAGCAATTTTTTTTGTGAAAAAGGTTTTGAAAAGGGTAAGGTTGATAAAACCTTGTTCATTAAGAAAATCCAAAGTAACACTTTATTGGTTCAAGTCTATGTTGATGATATCATTTTTGGATCGACTAACAAAGAAATGTGTGAGGAATTCTCATTGATGATGCAAGGAGAATTCGAGATGTCTATGATGGGAACGATGAACTACTTTCTTGGACTACAAATCAAGCAACTAGAAGATGGAATCTTCATCAATCAATCTAAGTATTGCAAAGAATTATTTAAAAAGTTTGATATGGACAATTGTAAAGCCATGAACACTCCAATGGGCTCCGGTACATATGTTGATCAAGATGAATCCGGTACTCCAATTGATATTACAAAGTACAGAGGTATGATTGGTTCTTTATTGTACTTGACGGCAAGCCGTCCTGACATCATGTTTAGTGTTTGTCTTTGCGCTCGCTTTCAAGCAAATCCAAAGGAATCACACCTCATGGTAGTTAAAAGGATCATGAAGTATCTTAAAGGAACAATCGATGTCGGCCTATGGTATCCGAAAAGTAGTACTTGCACTTTAATTGGTTATTCTGACGCGGATTATGCAGGTTGTAAAACTGATCGTAAAAGCACAAGTGGTACTTGTCACATTATTGGAAATGCATTAGTATCATGGGCTTGTAAAAAGCAAGCACGTGTTGCTCTTAGCACGGCCGAAGCAGAATACATAGCAGCGGGTAGTTGTTGTGCACAGATTCTTTGGCTCAAGCAACAACTCTGTGATTATGGACTTGATCTCGGATGCATTCCTCTTCGATGCGACAATAACAGTGCTATCAATATTACAAAGAATCCGGTCATGCATTCAAGAACCAAACATATAGATATTCGACATCATTTTCTCCGTGATCATGTACTTAAAGGAGATGTCGAAGTCACTTTTGTGGATACTCATAACCAACTCGCAGATATCTTCACTAAACCGCTTGCTCGAGAACCTTTCTTCAAAATCCGAAGAGAACTTGGTATTTTGGATGAAGGTGATATCTAATGTTTCTCTAAAGATGCACGTCTTAATTTTTATATGTATCTATTTCACTCTTTTTCCCCATCCTTTTTGATGTTAACAAAGGGGGAGAAGAATATGCATGTGTGTTGTTTTGTTTCAAAGAAATTGCAGGCCCAAATAAATATCAAACTCTCTCCAAAATTCAAAGAATCATGGACTTAGGGGGAGCATACAATTTAGGGGGAGCCTTGCATTTGCTCAACATGTTTACTAAACAAAACAACATGAACATTTCAAGAAATCGTTTTCAAGACTTGGTTGTCATCATCAAAAAGGGGGAGAATGTAATTGCAATCTTCTCAAGTCATATTTAAAGCATGTGTTTTGATGAAGACAACATGGACATCAACTTTAAAAGGATATGCAAAAAGCTTATCAACATCAAATAAAAGTCTTGAATATTATTGAAGAATTATTGAAGAAATCATCAAATGTCAATATGGTATAAATAATTCTTAAAACCTTGAATATAGATGTTCGCAATATGCATTCATCAACATATACATATTCCATAACTTTAACATCAAGAAAAACTTTGTTTGAAATATCTTTCAAAATGTATTTTTGAAAATAAACCTTTAGGAACCGGTTCCTCCCTAACAGGGAACCGGGTTCCAGAATTTCTCAAAAAACATGTCCCTGGATTTTGTACCAGGAACCGGGTTGTACCAATAGGGGAACCGGTTCCTGCGTGATAAATTTGAATTCCAACTTATAACGTTCACTAAGAACCGGGTTCTGTCAGTGTTGGAACCGGTTCCTAGCGAACCAATGCAGCTTTTACTTTGTTTTTTGAACATTTTTCAAGTGGTATCTTTTCATGAATGCATTGCAACTTTTCATATGAATTGGCATGAATGAAGAGGTTCTTACAACTTTATAAAATGCAGATTTTCTTATTTTCAAACAATGTTCAATACTTCAATTTTCAAATTAACAAATATACTTCTTCATTAACAATTTTCTCATTCACTCTCATTTGAATTTAAACTTTCATGTGTTCATAATTTTGTGAAACTTGCCATATACACTTTCATTATCATTACAAGTTTCATTCATACATTGTGAACATTTATATACATTGTTGAGAATTGTTTTTATCTTGAAGAAGAAGATCAATTGAAGATTGATAAAGCTCCCCATATACTTCAAACTAAATCATTGTATTACTTAAATATTTTTCCTTACTATCCAGGATTGTTGGAAGTAAGTGTTGTGATTTGAAGAGGATTGTTCTTCATTGACATTAGTGTTTGTTTGGTCTTAAAGGTGTTAAGTTCCTTTGATCACCCTATAGGTTAGATAGTAAGCATAGGCTGTACAATCATTCTAACTATAGTGAAATCTCTTTCGTGTTGGAAAGGGGACTGGAGTACTCTCGGATTGTGAGGGGAACCAGGATATATCACCGTGTTCTTTACTTTTCCGCATTTATCGCTTTCATCACCATAATCAGGAAAAGATAAAGATATAATCAAAACCTTCAAACACTTAACCAAAAATTACTACCAAGCATTCTCATAAAACCGAATAAATTTTATAAGACCTAATTCACCCCCCCCCCCCCCCTCTTAGGCACTCTGAGACTTACAAAGTTGAATCTTCCTGACATAAAACCTCAGATGCAGCTTAGGCCATGAAACTCCGTCATATTTAGAAAATGAGGGAACTTTTAACTTTAGAGGAATGACCACTCCATAAACCAACCCTAATTCTTCAAAATCCAGACCAGGTACTCTCTAAATTTCCATGGCGTTGAGACGATCCTCCAACTGTTTATATTTGTCATTAGCAAGAGGATATTGCTCTTCAGCATAATTAGCCTCTTCTTCACCAGACTATGGACTGCAGTCTTTTTCTTTTGTCTTATCTTCTTGATTATCCCCCTTTCTTGACGAAGTTGTGAATTCTAGAGCTCGCTTTGCTGGTCCTCCGAGTATCCTTCCCATATTCTAGACACCCACTGATTTCTTTGTCTTTTTCTTCTTGTCTTTGAGAATGAGAGCCTTCAGGTCCTCTTATCCCTTAAGCCAGGAACATCTGCTGGAATTGAGCATTATGTGCTTGAAGATCCATAATACTCTATTCGAGAGCCATCTCTACTTGAAATAAACAGTAAGTAGATGAGAAATCTGTGTGGGGAAAACCTGTCATGATATGATGCATGGTATGTGGATGCAATATTTTCAAGGATCTCGCGGGGTAAACACAAGAAGATGTTAGAAGTTAAACTTTTATTACAACTTTAGTTAAAGAACTTTGTGTTGTTGAATGTCCTTCTAAAAGAATCAAGCTCACCATGTCAAGTGGGTCATAGCCCTTGACACAAGTTATCATGCCTTTTCTTTGACAACATTTGGTTAGAGGAAAATAAATCCTATTTCCCCTTGATAAACGTCTGGTTCAATATGACCTTGCATCACATGCCCTTGAGATCCTTGAAATGGTTATTGAAAATGTTATGGTATGATGTCATGATGTTATGTACAAGTAAACAGAAGCAAACAAGTCGTTATGTACAAACAAAGCAAACAAATATTTAGGTTTAGGCTTGCATGGAGTCATAGGTGAGTACCCTCTTGAAGTTTAGTTGCCTCAACCTGTCCTAGAAAGTAACCGGGTTCTAGGGGATCTCTATATCACTTATCTTTCTTCATCGGGCATTATTTCAGCGCAAGCCTCTTTATTGGCGACCAAAATATCTCGAAATTCAATCTCAATGAGCATAGGATCGAGTATCAACCAATCTTCGGTCGGAACCAAAGCCGACTATATCACTACTTCCTAATGGCCAAGTTGTTCAATTAAAGGTTCTAAGGTCAGTTAGTGCTTCATGACACCACACAGCGGCCCCGTGTTCTCCTCGATTCAAAACAAGGGATACCAATACCGAAAAATGTGTCACACTAACATATCCATCGCTTCAACCATGTCGGTATACCATGCACAGTCCCCGTGATCTATTGCTACTTACCTAAAAAGGTGTTCCCCGATCCGGGTAGAGGATCAAAAACCCAAACAAGGACCCAAAATGTAAAGCAAGCAAGTCAAACAAGGAAAGCATTTTAAAGGTGATATAGCTCTAAGGTAACCCCACTTTTAAGTGTAGTCCCTAGCAGAGTCGCCAATTCTGTAATACGGAGGGAGAACTGATTTAGTTGTTTTGCGTTTTAGCGTAAATGTTGCGGATAGTAAGAGTCGTCACCGACTTTTCTTTTATCCAATAAAGGAAAGGGTGAAAAGAACAGGAAAGACCTTTGAGATGTTTTCTTGAGTTCGGGGGGTAGGTTATGAAAATGGAAGGTTTAGTAACCTTTTCATCCGTAATTATCTACGGGCTCTTAGTTGCTTGTTAGATCACTTTTGAAAAATTCTTTGTTTGAAAATGTGTTTTGTGATGTGAGTTTGAAAATATTTTCAAAACACCTTTGTTGCAGCAAACTTTGTAATGATTCTTATCTCTATAAGAATTTTTACAAATTATTGGTTTTGAAAATAGTTCAAAGAGATGTTTGTTTTTAAAGATGTTTTGAAAGTGTAAGTGTGGAAATGGTTTTAGTTTTAGAGCAAGCAACTACGAGCGTCCTACCTACTCAAAAGGTCTTTGTTCTTTTCCTCCTCCTTTAGATGTTTCTATCTTACCATTGATTAGTAAGAAGCCCCATCATTGGATGTGAAGGGACAAGTGTGGGTCAATCGTATAGTCATAGAAGGCATCTTATGAGACATTTTAGCAATTTTCGTAAGGGACTAGATCGTTTACCGGAGGCAACATCAAGGGACATCGAGGGACTACGATCTTTTTTTATCGAGGGTCTTTGCTAAAACGCCCATATTCGAGGGACATGACTATTTTCTGAGGCAAAAAGCGAGGTTACCCTAGAGGTGCACGTGCGTGAATAGTGTGTTTGATTGCATGCATTTTTGTCTTTGAAATTAGGGTTTTCTAACAGTTGATATTATCTTTCCATACACACCCTAATTACTAACAATTAATGTTAAAGAGGTAAATTGCGGAAATTAAAATCCTAAGCTATTACATCATTTGGGGATGGGGTATACAAGTTTTCAAATGGGGGTGGAAAGAAATAAAAGTCCTAATTATTACAACCACATTGAATAGCAATGAAAGAAAATATATAGAAAATATAAAAAAAAAGGAACAGCGGAAAAAACAAATCTTTCATTTCATGCAGTATGTTCAAAGCATGCACCCTTTGATTCACATTGAAAAAACGAATCTTTCAATTCATGAAATATGTTTGAAGCATGCACCCTTTGATTCATAGATAAAAAACGAATCTTTTGATTCATGCAGTATGTTCGAAGCATGCACCTTTCGATTCACACGCCCCTTTTTCTTCTGTTTGAGCCTGAAAAGCAGTGTGTGTCGAAGCCTAAGGCTTAGTATCGAACCATGATGCAACTCTTTCACTCCAACATTTTTTTTATGTCTGTACAGGTTAGTTCTTGAAACTGGGAGTTGTGATTCAAACTTGAGTTGCTGCCTTGAATGCTCTTGGGTTCGAAACAGGTGTTTTGTTTTCTTGGTTCTGAATTTGAAAGAAAAGAAAAGAGGTCTTGTTTTTGATTCTGGGTTTAAGAGTGTTTTAAGACTTCAGTCTTAGTGTTCTCTCCTCTCTCTTTTTTCTTCTCCTTTTTCCTTGTCCAAAAGCCTCCCCCTTGTGTGTTGTGAAACAACTTATTTATAGAAGAGTCTTGCTGGAGTTTTTTTTTTTTTGGGGGGGGGGGGGGGGGGGACAAATGAAATTTGAACAGTTTGGGTATGTTCTTTTCATGGCTTTCGAGGTGCAGCTCTTATATGCTATTTTGGTGCAAATATGGGACTGGTTTAGGAGCAGCATATCAGGACTATTTTGTAGCAGTTTTGGAGTGTTGTGGCAGCTTGGTGCATGGCTCTATCATAGCAGTGCAACAAACTGCTTTTGACATGGTTTTAGGCTGTTATGTGGGCAGTACAACAAGCTTGGGCTTGGCAGAATATAGGACTTTAGCAAGCATCTTGAATACTTTCACCCTTTCGTTTTTATCACATAGATCCACACCTTTCGACCAAACTCGTCAACAGACGAAACAATATTTGTTTCCAACAAATGTGTGTCCTTCGAATGGACCACACAACCTTCGACCAGAGTAAACAACAGACGAAACAATATTTGTTTCCAACAAATGTGTGTCCTTCGAATGGACCACAAAACCTTTGGCCAGACTCAACAACAAATGAAACAATATTTGTTTCCACCAAATGTGTGTCCTTCGAATGGACTACACAACCTTCGACCAGACTCAACAACAGACAAAACAATGTTTGTCTCCACCAAATGTGTGTTCTTCGAATGGTCTCAAATATTGAGCATGCGAGATGATATCATTGGCATAGTCAAAATGAAATAATTTCTGGATTGCTTTCCTACCAGTAACCATTAGTTGATTAATTGGTCTAAAGTTCAAATGTCCAAACCTTAACTTGTAATTCATAGTGTAGAAACTATGTGTGTCGAAGGGTTTAGATGTGGAATCGAAGAACGTTGTTTTGAAGGGAGCCATTGCCTTGTGGATCGAAGCAAGCATGAAGGAAGCCATTACCTTTTGGATCGAAGCAACCATGAAGGAAACCACTGCTTTGTGGATCTTAGAAAGCATGAAGGAAGCCATTGCCTTATGGATCGAAGAAAGCATGAAGGAAACTACTTCTTTGTGGATCGAAGCAAGCATGAAGGAAGCCATTGCCTTGTTGATCGAATCAAGTGTTGTACCCCAAAATTTTCGCTCTCATTTATCAAGATTTTTCTCACAAGACTTCTTGGACTCAAGACAAGATTAGGGTTTGGTCAGCTCAAGACATCTCATCTTGCACTGATAACCCAAAAATTAGGGTTTGAGTTTGCACAAGGATTTTTGGACCACCAATGCTTCATGGGACTTTCATACATCATTTTGGACTCCTAAGATTTCTCTTGTTAAGTTTCAAACCTTGAACCACATTTTTTATCAGTCAATTAGACAATTGACATAAAAATCAACTGTATTGGGGAAAACGTCAACTATGGCCAATTTATAGTCAAACTTCATAATTTTGGATCAACATCAACATTTTAGACTCATATGTACTATTTTATCAAGTTTGGATCATAACTCCTCAAGAAATTTGATCAAATCATCAAAAGGGCAAAATGGTCAAAATTAGGGTTTTGGCTGAGAAAGGGCAATTTCTGATTTTTAACCTAGCCAATGACCAATTGGGTTCAAACATGATTTCAAGGAATCAATGGCATCATATTGACCTATTTACATGGTTCAAAAGATCTCAAGTTCATTGGATTGACAAATGAATTTTGCAGTAAACTAATCAAAAGTCAACTGTACACTAAAAAGTCAAACTTTGACTTTTTGGTTAAAATCAAGTGCCAAGGGTCATAATTCATCAAGATATGTCAAAATATGAAACTTGTTCACCAAGAAAACCAATTTTTAAAATTAGGGTTTTGAGTTTGAAAATTTTCATAACTTAGAATTTTTCTAAGTATGGAAATTTTCTTATTTTTCCCCAACTTTTCACCACTTTTTCACCATGATGCATTTTGATTCAAAGAAAACTTCCAACATGAAAGTTGTATTCCTCCATGAAATATACAACTTTGCTTCACAAACTTTTCCCAAAAGATGCTTGGATCTCAAGTTATGAATTTGTGAATATAGGTCCATGAACTAAATAACTTAGTGAAATTTTGCCCTAATTTAGGCAGTTTTTTGACCCAACTTCATGGACATTTTTCACCTAGTTCCAAGAGGTATCTCAAATTTCATTTCAAAGATCGATTATAGATCACATTGCAAGCTTTCCAAAATTTCTAAGAACTACCCAAGATCATTTTTAGTTAGGGAGAATCGAAGAAGGGAAGTTGGCATTTTATCACTTTTGATCAAGCCATTTTTACAAAGCATCAAGTTGCAAATCAGATCTTTGATGTTTGAATCTTGCTTTACAGGTCCTAAACTCATTCTACACTCCATAATTAAATGCAAACTCAGAAGATAAAGGCTTTATCTTTGCTTTTGAGGCTTTGTACAAGTTACATTTCCATTTTTGGCCAAAAGTGCACAATGCCATTTTCATAAAGAGAAGCTTTTGTAACTTTATCAATCTTGAGCCTTGGACCTGTCTCTTTGATTCAAGCATTTTACATAACTCTCAGGAATTTGGTACAAGCTCTTTGCAGCCCTCAAGCAAGCAAGGACAGGCATGTGAGTATGGTCTTATCACTTTACTTCAAAAGCAATAAAGTTGGTGAAAAGGTCAAAAGCTTGCACATCTATTGAGAAGCTGACTTTGTATCCATCCTATAACAGTATGCAAACTTGTCACAATACAAAACACGATTTTCTTGCATCCAGAACTCACTCAAACTCAAAAACTCCAAATTTCTGTCCAAACACACAGTTGCTGCAAAACCATAGCTAACTCATTTTTGGCTCGTGCGTTTTGTGTTTCAACACTTGAAGCATCTCATACACATCATACCAAATCAAGCCAAGCCCTTACCCTGGTTCTGTAACCCCTGTTTTAGTCATTTCCATTTTCAACCTTGAAGCTTGCAGCTTGACTTGTGCACAGAGTTTCAGCCATCCTCAGAGCAAGATAAGCATTGGAATAGCTTGAAGGAATTTCAAGGAAGCTCAAACAATCCTCAGTCCTCCATTAAAGTCCCTACATTGCTCTATCCAAATCCAGCTGAAGGAGGTATATTTCTTAAACTCTATCTCTGTATTTAGGCAACTTCAATCCACGATTTGTGAAGAAAAAATGTAGTCCATAACATGGTGAAGCTGTACATATGCATACTTTTCATTTATATTGACTATGCTGTGAGAATTTGAAGCTTGAAGTTCATAAAATTTTTAGGTCACGAATTAGGGATGCCAAAATTCTCCCTGATCTTTGAGAGTTAGATTACAAAACTTATATTGTTGGAATCGTGAGCCCAAATGCCCCAAGTTCCATGTTATAAGTTTTTGTTTTTGTGCAAGCATTTGAGAGTTGCAGGTTGAGCTGAAACGCGCGCGCAGGGATGACCAAGGACAGGGATGAAACTTGTTCTGCACTTTTTTGGTGCCTGGCCTTTTTGTTTTCACTATTTGCACCCCCTGATTTACTTTTACACCCCCTGACTAGTTTTGTATATTTTTCATATTTTTCCATATTTTCATATTTATATCTTTTATTTATTTTTTCTAAATGATAAAAATCCTAAAAATAATTTCTTTATTTTTTTGCAATTTTTATTTTATTTTTTTATATTATTTTTTGCATAAAAAAATAGTTTATTAGGATAAATAGATTTTATTTTCTTAAATAAATACAACTAAAAATACTTAACATTTTTTTATTATACTATTTAATAATCATAAATAATTATTTTTATACATACTTAATTTTTAATATTTACATGTAATATTATTTATTATTTTCTTGTACAAAAAATGGACAAAATAATAATAGGAAACATTATTTCCTTTTAATTGAAAAATTAGGGTTTCACCCCTCCAATAATAATACTATTTTTTTCCTTATATTTTGGGGTTAATTTAAATCATTTTCTCATACAAAAAACAAATACCTAAACATTTTTTATAAACACATTGCATTGCATTTTAAATACTTGTACATTTATTTAATTCCTCAATATTCGATTGGGTTGTAATAATATTTTTTATGTTTATATTTGTGAAAAATCCCCATTCAAAACTTGTATCCCCCCTCCCATAATAATTGTTGTAATAGCTTAGTTTATTTTATACACAATTTATTGCTTTATATATTATGCTTAGTAACTAGGGTTTGCATGACAAGAACAAAAACAAAGAAAAATAGAAAACCCTAAATGCAAGACAAAAGCATAAAAATGACACACTTTGCACACAAACATCCTTAGGGTTTATCCCACTTGATTGCGTAAAATAAAATGGCCATGTTACACATGCGAAGTATCTTGGTAAAACAAAACAAAAATAAGATCATAGTCCCTCGATGACGCTATACAAAGGTTGCCTAAAACAAAGATGATCTTGGTCCCTCAAAAATGCTAAGATACTTGGCAACATTGCTATCATGGTTATACGATAACCCACGCCCGTCCCGTTTACATCCAAAGATAGGGTTGCTTACCAAAATCAATGGTAAGTCAACAATGTCAAAGGAATAAAAATGCACAAGAAAGACATTTGAATAGGTAGATAGCTTCTAGTTACTTGTTCCATCTCAAAACAATCCTTGCTATTTTCAAAAACAAACACACACACACACATTTCAAAACATCTTACAAAACATTGAAAACATTTTCAAAAGACAAACATCTTTGTATACATTCTTACGAACGAGAATCATTACAAAGATTGCCTAAACAATGGCCTCTTTTCAAAATATTTTCAAAACCACACCAAGAACCATTTCAAACAAAACAAAACAAAGCAAGTGATCTAAACAAGTAACTAAGAGCCCATGGAAAACCATGGATGAAAAGGGTGCTAGCACCTTCCCTTTTCATAATCTACCCCCCGAACTCAAGAAAACATCTCAAAGGTCTTTCCTGTGATTTTTTACCTTTCCTTTTGGATAAAAGAAAAGTCGGTAGTGACTCTTGCTAACCGCAACATTTGCGAACACAAACGCAAAACCTCAAGTCAGTTCTCCCACCGCATCACAGAACTGGCGACTCTGCTGGGGAAAATTCTAAAGGTTGGGTTACCTTAGGGTTTAGTTCACCTTTATTTGCTTACAATTGTTTTACTTGTTTGCTTTACAATTATGGTTCTTTGTTTGGGTTTGAATCCTCCACCCAGATTTGGGAAACATTATAGGTAAATAGCAATACGTTGTGGAAACTGTGTGGGGTATACCGACATGGTCTAAGCAATAGCTATATTAGTGTGACATATTTGTGGGTACCGGTATCCTTTGAGTCAATCAAAGAGAATACGGGGCCGCTGAGTGATGTCATGAAGCACTAATGAACTTCTAGAACCTTTACTTGACCAACTTGGCCTTTTAGGATGTAGTGAGATGACCGGCTTTGGTGCAGTCCGAAGTTGGTAGATACTCGATACTACACTCATTGAGGGTTGGTTCCTTGGAATATTTCGGTCGCCAGTAAAGAGGCTTGAATTGA
Source organism: Vicia faba (assembly GCA_948472305.1). Lineage (NCBI taxonomy): Eukaryota > Viridiplantae > Streptophyta > Magnoliopsida > Fabales > Fabaceae > Vicia > Vicia faba. Next base: position 1,143,917,681 of record OX451739.1, on the reverse strand, counting down.
AACAATGAACAAGGAAACAATCCAGTGATATTAAGCTCCTTAGAACCCGGTTACTATTTTTAGGACAGGTTGAGCCAACTAAACTTCAAGAGGGTACTTACCTATGAAACCCCATGCAAGCCTAAACTAAGAACTTGTTTGATTTGCTTGTACATATATACTTGTGCATAACATCATGGACATCATGAACATCATATGCATTCACTAACCATTTCAAGGATTTTGGAGATTCATCTTTGTTCTTGTTTTGTAGGTTATGGATTCACTTCGCAGGAAAACTATCCAAATCAACCTTGTAAGAATTCCTACACAACTCAAGGAGCTAGCTTCAAGGATCCCTGATAATTCTACATTCACCGAGAGACATGGTCGTCTACTCAACTTGGTCACTTCCAACACAGAGGAGGATATGATGAAAGTTCTCTTCCAGTTCTTTGACCCTTTGCATCATTGCTTCACATTTCCTGACTATCAACTTGTGCCCACTTTGGAAGAATTCTCTCAACTTCTGAGGATTCCTATTCTTAATCAACTACTCTTCAACGGTACGAAAAGATATCCAAATCCAGAAGAGATTGCTCAAGCCCTGCACTTGCACTCATCCGATGTCACAACTCATTGGGAAACTAGAAGTGGTGTCAAAGGCTTCTTGTAAAAAATTTTGTTTGAGAAGGCCCAAAGCTGTTGGAATTCCCTAGACTTGCAAGCTTTTGAGGAGATTGTAGCTCTTCTCATCTATGGGATGGTCTTGTTCCCTAATCCTGACCAACTCATAGATGTGAGCGCTGTCAAAATCTTCATGTCTCGCAACCCGGTACCTACATTGCTTGGGGATATCCTCCACTCTTTTCACACTCGTACAATGAGGAAAAGAGGTGTTCTTATGTGTTGCACTCCTCTCCTGGAAAGATGGTTTATTTCTCATCTTCCCCAATCAATCTTGAAGAATGAGCAAGGTTTGAGGTGGTCACAAAGGTTAATGACACTTAATCATTCAGATATTCATTGGTGTTCTCGATCCAAAGAGAATGTTATCATTGTTGATCGTTGTGGGGAATTCCCTAATGTCCCTCTACTTGGAATTAGGGGAGGCATCACCTACAACCCATGCTTGGATCTAAGATAGTTTGGTTATGCCCGAAGGGATGGCCCACATGATATGCTGATTCAAGGATTGGTTTTCGACTACGACAACGACGACCAAGGACTCCGTCAGAGATTCATCCGAGCTTGGAGGATGCCAAACAAGGTGGATAGCAAGACTTTGGGACACAAGAATTCCATCCCTCTTGAGCCTTACCTCAAGTGGGTACGAACCCGCGCCGAAAGTCTTATGATGCCTTATCCCTCCATTCTCCCATTGATTATAGAGCTTGTTAAGGAAGGAGAGGTTCCATACACCATCCTACATCCTGACATGCTGACATCACTCGAAGACCTACAAAGGAGTTGGGTATAGATCAAATAAGAACGCGATACTTTCGAAGCCCAATTCTACGCAAGCGAGAAGAAGGTTTTGGAACTCACTCGGCTACTTCACGAAGAGCAGACTCTTAACACCTACATTGCACCAAAGAGGATGCGTAACATCTTTTTACCTTAGAATTTTGTATTATTTTTCCCAAGGGGCATTGATGTACTCACAATTCTATCTTATTAATATGACATGTGTTTCTTTTTTGTTTAAAACAAATTTGAATTTCTGAATCCTTGAAAGCATTGCATGAATACATATCATTCATCATAAGCATAAACAAGTGTTTGCAACAGGTTTCCTCATCTCTCTACTGTTTACTTCAGTACAATAGATCTCGAACAAACGGTCAAAGATCTGCAAGCTCAGAACTCACAATTTCAACAGTTGCTCATGACCTTAGCCAAGGGGCAAGAGGAGATGAAGACTCTGCTAGAAAAATAAAAAGAGAAAAAGAAGAAGAAGCCAGCTGGTGTGATTATCATGGGCAGAAGGTTTCAGGGACAGGCCAGAAGGACCTTAGAATTTCCTACAACATCTGAAGAAGGGGAAAGAAAAGGAAAAGGAAGGGAAGTACCGTCAGATTCTGAAGAAGAAGAAGAGGAAGAAGAGGACTACTCTGAACTGCAATACCCTCCGGCTGATGACAAGTACAAACACCGTGAAGACCGACTAAGCGCTATGAAAATCCAGAGAGTACCAGGGCTAGATTTTGAGGAGTTGGGGTTGGTGTCAGGAATTGTAATCCCGCCAAAGTTTAAGGTGCCACTATTTGTTAAGTATGATGGGGTGTCTTGCCCTAAAATTCACCTCAGATCATATGTCAGGAAGATTCAACCATATTCTGCCGATAAAGACCTGTTGGTCCACTTTTTCCAAGACAGTTTATCAGGAACGCAACTTGATTGGTTCTACCAATTAGAAAGGGCTGATGTCCACAATTGGGAAGACCTAGCAGCAGCTTTCTATAAACAATATCAATACAATACCGACTTGGCGCCGACCCGTACTCAGCTACAAAGTATGGCTATGGCTTCCAATGAGGGCTTTAAAGATTACGCGTAAAAGTGGAGAGACCTGGCCGGAAGGGTGCAACCCCCTCTATCTGAGAGGGAGTTGGTGGACATGTTCTTGGGAATTCTATCAGGTCCTTTATTTAATCATCTGATTAGGAGTTCTTCTGCAGGATTTACTGAATTGATTTTAACCGGCGAAAGAGTGGAGGCTGGTATAAGAAATGGGAAAATTCAAAAGGACGCGTCTTCCTCAACAGCTGTAAAAAAGCCCTTCACTGGAAGAAAGGAAGTATCTGCTGTGTATTCACAGAGGAATCAGGGAAGAACCGAGCACCGACCAACGATGGGGGCCGTTATGATTCTGAAGCCTGCATCAGACCAGCCAAGAAATAACCAGCAAAGGGTAGAAAGGCCATCTCGACAATTTACCAAGATTAATATGACTCCATCTCAAGTTCTACCACATCTCCTGAAGTTGAATCTGGCCACTTTGAAAGAGGCCCCAAAAAATCCCAATACTACTTCTCCACATTACCATCCCAACGCCATATGCGCGTACCATTCTGAAAGTCCAGGGGACGACACCAACAACTGTTGGGCTCTGAAGAATAAGATTCAAGATCTGATAGACGCGAAGGAGGTTGAGTTTGAAGCGCCTGAGAAACCAAATGTTATTTCCGCCCCAATGCCGAGGCATGGTCACAATGCCAACACTATTGAAGAAGATCTGTTTGTTACTACCATGGATAAACTGTTAACTTCGCTCCCGATTATTAAGTTGAATTTGTTGAAAGCTGGCATTTTCCCAGGTTGTGACCAAGACTGCCATGTTTTCCTGTCCTCATCATTTGACTGCCCTCTGTTGAAGAAAGGTATCCAACAACTGATGGATAACCAAGAAATTTTGTTTGAGAATGCTCCTGTTTCACCCGTTCCAGTGAAAGAAGTTTCAATAATAACCATCTACGCCAATCCTTCCAAGGCCCCTAAAAGACCCGTTAGGATTACACCTGCTCCGAAGACTGCTCCACTTAAGATTACAATGCCCGGGCCTGCCCCATATAAATCAGATAAGTCAGTACCATGGAATTATGATGGAGAAATCTACTACCATGGTATTAAATAGGACGAACTGACTGCCGAAGAAGAAAGCTCCGAAGAGGACAATTCCAACATTAGCAATATTGTTGGAACTAGAAAGATCACCCGCAGTGGTAGGATCTTCTCTCTAGAGATTGCTTCTCCAACAGCAGTCTTTGGACCCGTGGTCGTTCCTAAAATTACCTCTGTACCAATGATTGTACCTGCAAGCGTACCCACCAACAAAGACAATACAATTCCTGCCCCTACTTCCACTACTGAGAATTAAGGAAAGAATGTTCAAGAGGAGCCTGTCTAGACGAAGGCTCAATCACTAGCTATTCCTGAAACATCCAAGAAGGAGATGGAAGAAATCCTCAGGATCATAAAGAAAAGTGATTATGATGTGGTTGAACAGTTAGGGCAGAACCCTTCCAAGATCTCTATGCTAGCCCTGCTGCTATGTTCTGAAGCGCATGCCAAAGCTCTGGTAAAATTTCTGAAGACAGCTCATGTGCCGCAAGAGACGTCTGCTGACCAGTTCCAGGACTGTGTAGCCAGTTTGACAGCTGATAATGGCCTGGGCTTCTCCGATGCTGACTTGACACCCAGAGGGAGAAAACACAATGAGGCATTACATGTCTCAGTGGAATGCAGAGGAACAACCCTAGCTCATGTCTTGGTTGATACTGGATCATCTTTGAGCGTCTTGCCGAAGAAAGCCCTTGATAGGTTGGATTGTGAGGGGATGACTTTAAAACCCAACAATATAGTGGTGAGAGCTTTTGATGGTTCGAAGAGAATGGTCCATGGGGAGGTGGACATCCCAATAAAAGTGGGAACCCAGGTCTTCAACTCAACCTTCTATGTGATGGACATCCGTCGTTCTTATTCTTGTCTGTTGGGATGCCCCTGGATCCAAAATGCCGGTGCTGTCACCTCCACCTTGCATCAGAGGCTAAAGTACCCGGTCTAAGGAAAGATCATAACTGTCCATGGGGAGGAGGAGTATATGATTAGTCATCTGAATTCTTTCTGATATGTAGAATTGGACGGCGAATTCGTTAAGACCGCTTTCCAACATTTTGAAGAAGTCTCTCCAGAAATAGCAGCGACCAAGGCGGTATCCTCAACTCCTAAGATCACAAGACCTCCGCTTCGGATGTCATCTTTAAAGGATGCAAGGGCAGTAATGGAATAAGGGGGATGCGTAATCTGGGGTCAGCTTCCCGATATTCAGTACAAATCAGACAAGTTTGGCTTGGGGTTTACTTCGACTGGTCAGAAGGTTGTGCGTCGTGCTCGTGCTGGAGAGCCACCTATGAAGATTACAAAACAAGGGGTCAGTGCAGTGGAGAACAATGAAGAGGATGGAAGCTTGGAAGATTGGATATTTCCTACTGTCAGCGGAGGACTATGCAACTGGGAAGCCAAAGACTTCATCCCAATAACTTTCATATCTCAGTAATTTATCTTTTACATTTCCGTTGGACTTGTAATAATTCACAAAAAATTCGCACTTTAAAAACCTTGTGTATTACCCGAGGCACAATGGTCCATTTGTAAGGGTTTTTATTTCATCTACATATGTCATTCAATGAATCATGGACGCTTTTTCACATATAAACTTTTTGTGCTCATTGTCTTTCTTTTACATTTTATTGTTTTAAGATGGCTATACCCTTACACACACCCACACTCACAAATGCAGGTACCCTTCCATTCCGGATCCCATGGGTAACGATACTGCTATAGCCTTCAGTGACTCTAAATATCTGATCTACCAAGCCGAATATGAAGGTGAGGAAGATTGTGAGGTGCCAGGGGAATTGGCCAGACTACTACAACAAGAGGAAAGAGAAATTCAGCCTCATGAGGAGCTGTTGGATACAATCAACTTAGGTACCGAGGAAGATAAAAAGGAAATCAAAGTGGGTGCCAATCTAGAGCCGAGTGTCAAGGAGCGCCTAATTCATCTATTGAATGATTATGTTGAGATCTTTGCCTGGTCATACGAAGACATGCCGGGACTCGATACAGACATCGTGGTATATCGTCTACCCACAAGAGAAGACTGTCCACCAATGAAACAAAAAGTCCGCCGCATGAGACCTGACATGTCAGGGAAGATCAAAGCAGAAGTTATGAAACAGTTCACTGCGGGATTTCTGGCTGTTACTTCCTATCCTCAATGGGTGGCCAACATTGTTCCCGTACCTAAAAAGGATGACAAAGTGAGAATGTGCGTGGACTATAGAGATTTAAACAGGGCCAACCCTAAAGATGATTTTACACTTCCACACATTGACATCCTTGTTGACAATACAACTCAGCACAAAGTATTTTCTTTCATGGACGGATTCTCAGGCTATAACCAGATCAAAATGGCACCTGAGGACATGGAGAAAACTACATTTGTCACACAGTAGGGTACGTTCTGCTACAAAGTGATGCCATTCGGACTGAAGAATGCCGGGGCAACCTATCAACGCGCCATGGTAGCTTTATTTCATGATATGATACATCATGAGATAGAGGTCTACGTAGATGACATGATAGCCCAATCACAAACTAAAGAAGAACACCTTGATCACTTGCAAAAGCTGTTTGTCAGATTGAAGGAGTACAAGTTAAGATTAAACCCAAACAAGTGCACATTCAGAGTCCGGTCTGATAAACTTTTAGGTTTCATTATCAGCAACAAAGGCATCGAGGTTGATCCTACCAAAGTCAAAGCGATACAAGAAATGCCTGCTCCTCGCACTGAGAAGGAAGTCAGAGGTTTTTTGGGACGCCTAAACTTTATTGCCAGATTTATTTCTCACCTAACGTCTACTTGTGAACCAATCTTCAAGCTGTTGAAGAAAGACAAAGTAGTCAAGTGGAAAGATGAATGTCAGATTGCTTTCGATAGAATCTAGGAGTATTTACTAGAGCCTCCTATCTTGATGCCACCAGTCGAGGGAAGACCTCTAATCATGTATCTGACCGTCTTAGAGAATTCAATGGGGTGCGTACTGGGGCAGCATGACGAGTCTGGCCGAAAAGAGCATGCTATTTATTACCTAAGCAAAAATTTTACCGACTGTGAAACCAGATATTCACTGCTCGAGAAAACTTGTTGCGCTTTGGTATGGGCTGCTCGCCGGCTAAGACAGTATATGTTGACTCATACCACTTTGCTGATATCTAAGATGGATCCGATAAAATACATCTTTGAGAAGCCTGCTCTGTCTGGGAGGATAGCTAGATGGTAGATGATCCTAACAGAATATGACATACAGTACACGACCCAAAAATCTATAAAGGGCAGCGTACTAGCTGATCATCTGGCTCATCAAGCTGTAGAAGATTACCAATCCATGAAGTTTGACTTCCCTGAGGAAGACATCATGACAGTAGACAACTGCAAAGAAATCAGACCATATGATGGACCTGAACAAGGATCCCGATGGACCCTGTACTTTGATGGGGCATCCAATGCACTGGGTAACGGTATCGGCGTTGTACTCATATCCCTAAAAGGTTGCCATACTCCATTCACCACCAGACTTTTCTTCAATTGTACGAATAACATGGCAGAGTACGAAGCATGCATCTTTGGACTCAAGGCTGCCATAGACTTGGGAATCAAATCTTTGGATGTGTTTGGGGATTCAGCTTTGTTCATCAGTCAGATCAAAGGAGAATGGGACATTAAACATCCAAACGTCATCCCTTACAAAGAACATGTTTTGACATTGTTACCACATTTCGAGCAGATTACCTTCGAGCATTTCCCGCGAGAAGAAAATCAGCTAGTAGATGCTCTAGCTACAATGTCATATATGTTTAAACTTAATTGGGATAATGAGGCTCCCCAGATCACCATTGAACGGATGGACGAACCATCACACTGTCATGAGATTAATACCGAGGAAGTAGTGGACCAGCCTTGGTTTCATGAAGTCAAAAGGTATCTCGAGACTCAAGAATATCCAAAAGGAGCTTTAGTCAATGACAAAAAGTTCTTAAGGAGATTCTCAGCTAAGTTCTTCCTAAGTAATGACATCCTGTACAAGCATAATCATGATTCTATTCTGCTCTGTTGTGTGGACAAGATTGAAGCTGAAAAGATCATGGCTGAATTGCATGAAGGTGCCTTTGGCACTCACTCTAGTGGGCATACGATGGCGAAGAAAATTCTACGGGAAGGATATTACTGGTCTACCATGGAAGTTGACTTCTATCAACACTCCCAGACTTGTCATAAATGTCAAATCTATGCAGACAAGGTGCACGTGCCTCCTGTTCCTCTAAATGTCTTAAGAGCTCCTTGGCCCTTTGTTATGTGGGGAATCAACATGATTGGGGAGATCAAGCCTACAACATCCAATGGAAACCGCTTCATTCTGGTGGCCATTGACTATTTCACCAAGTGGGTCGAAGCAGCTTCCTTCGCATCCGTTACTAAGAATGTTGTTGCCCGCTTCATCAAGCAGAATCTCATCTGCCGGTACGGTATCCCCGAAAGGATCATCACTGATAACAGTACAAACCTTAACAATACTATGATCACCGCCTTGTGCGAGCAGTTCAAAATTCAACATCACAATTCATCCCCCTATCGGCCAAAGATGAATGGTGCAGTCGAAGCTGCTAACAAAAATATTAAAAAGATCATAAGAAGATGACAATCACCTACAAGGACTGGCATGAAATGCTACCGTTTTCTCTTCACGGGTATCGTACCACGGATCGCATATCAACTAGGGAAATACCCTATTCTTTGGTTTATGGCATGGAGTCTGTTTTGCCTATCGAGGTTCAGATTCCCTCTTTGAGAATCATGAAGGATGCAGGTTTGAGTGAAGACGATTGGATCCAGACCCGACTTGATCAACTGAACTTGATTGACGAGAAGAGACTTACTGCTGTTTTCCACGGTCAGACGTATCAAAAACGTATGATCAAGGCTTTCAACAAGAAAGTCATACGCTAGATATATCAAGTTGGAGATCTAGTGATCAAGCGCATCATCTTGCCGCAAAGTTATCCCTTGGGCAAATGGACTCCTACCTATGAAGGACCATTTGTAATCAAGAACATCTTTTTTGGTGGGGCAATGATCTTAATCACCATGGACGGTGACGACCTGCCACACCATGCGAACACAAACATAGTCAAAAGATACTACTCATAAGAGACCCGCTAGGTTGATAAACCTAGGCAAAACAAGGGCATCCCGGCGAACCAAAAAGGTTCGGGCAAAAATTAGGGATAAAATAAAAAAATCTGTACACCCGGTAAGTTGAAAACCCGAAAGGGCGACTTGGACAAAAAAGGGTTTCCCGGTGGACTGAAAACCCGAAAGGGCGGTCCAGGAAAAAGTTAGGGAATTAAAACGTATGACTATGTCTCGTAGGATCACTTTAAGGACAATCTCTTCACTGACAAACTCTGAGCTACTGTTCAAATCAATCATCTTCGGACGAAGCAACGGACAAACAAGATATCTGGAGATACGGAGGCTATAGCAGAATGGGAACCCCATGGGATTATCACTTATAACTATCTTTCTTTGTATAAATTTTTCTTAATTTTATGACACCATCCTCTTACTAGGATGTATGTCTCCTTTGTACAAAATACTTATTCAAAGTAAATACAAAGATATCTCTTTCAAAGTACAAAAAACTATTTTCCTTTTTCTTTACACTTGTGTTTTTATTTGCAAAAACGTCCAATGATTCATTAATGAACATATGCATTTGAACATAATTACTGTTTACAAATAAACAGAATGGAAAAGAACAATTACTGACAGGTTGAAAGGATAGGAAAACGTCTTTAGGCTATTCCATGAGAAATCCCTACAGTACATCATCTAGATCCCCAGCGGAGCCAAAACTTCTAACTATAAATCCCCAGTGGGAACCATCCAGTTTCTATAAATTCCCCAGCAAGTTATCTTGAAGCCTGAAAATCAACCAGATAACAGTTAAATTTTTTCTCTCCCCAACCTAGGATAATTCCCCAGTAGAATGGCAGACGACCGAAACTCCTGAACATTTTCCAAACAGGAATAAGTTTTTCTTCCCCACTGAGTTTTCATTGCTCCCTAACAGAATGAAGATTCTCTTTATTAATTCCCCACAGAAGTCATCAGAGTTTCCTTTATTCCTCAGCAGAACAAGGATTCCCATTGTGTAACCCCCAGTAGAAGTCATCAAAATTCTCTGGACTCCCCAGGCAGATTATTCAGGCAGTATATGGAATTGCTCACAATAGAATTTTTTGTCAATACTCCGACTTCAAGATATGAAGAATCCACATATCCTCAAAAAATCAAGGATTTTCTGTCCCCAGAAGCAGTCAAGGATTTATTTTCCTCAGCAATACAGCAAATCGGCTTACATGCGCATACATTACATCCACATATCATAAACATTGATAAAACACATATATTGCATCATACATTTCATGCAACATAACTTTGTGTTTCATCTAACATTTTACCCTTTTCAGGATAAGATTAACAACTACTGTTTAACAATATGCAATCAGATACAGTACAAATACGCTCCAAACGCGGATGCCATTCTGATACTCATTCAGATTCAACCTTTTGATACATTTCAGATACGCTCCAGACACGGATGCCATCCTGATACTCATTCAAATTTCAAAGTTCAGATACGCTCCAGGCACATATGTCATTTTGTTACTTATTCAAACCTCAACTTCAAGATACAGTCCAGATACGCTCCAAAAACGGTTGCCATTTTGTCACTTATTCAGATTCATCTTTCAAATACAGTCCAGATACGCTCCAGACACGGATGCCATTCTGACCCTTATTCAGATTTCAAGTACAGATACACTCCAGATACGGAAGTCATTTTGTTGCTTATTCAGACTTCAAGACCCTTATACCGTTCAGATACGCTCCAGACACGAAAGCCATTCTGATACTCATTCAGGTTTCACACTCTTATTACAGTACGGATACGCTCCAGACACGGTTGCCATTCTATCACTCATTCAGATTTCACATTTAGATTTCAAGTTCAGATACAGCCCGAATACGCTCCAGACACGGATGCTATTCTGTTGCTCATACAATTTCAAGTCTCCAGATACAACTCATATACGTTCCAGACGCGAACACCATTCTGATCCTTATTCTTCTGACTTACAACTTACAATTCAGCAAACATTCTTGGATGGAATCTACAAGCCCATCTCCAACAAGGTTCTATCTCCTATCCAAATGGCATCTTTAAGCCCATTCCCTCAACTACATTTTTGTCGAGTGCAAATTTATGGGCACTCTAGTGTCCAATCATCTTTTACCTTCGAGTCACGAACGATAAAACTCGCCAATCTAACTCTTCAGGTTCAAGAAGATTGAATAGGGGCATCTGTTGTACCCCAAAATTTGCCCTCTCATTTATCAAGATTTTTCTCACAAGACTTCTTAGACTCAAGACAAGATTAGGGTTTGGTCAGCTCAAGACATCTCATCTTGCACTGATAACCCAAAAATTAGGGTTTGAGTTTGCACAAGTATTTTTGGACCAACAATGCTTCATGGGACTTTCATACATCATTTTGGACTCCTATGATTGCTCATGTTAAGTTTCAAACCTTGAACCACATTTTTTATCAGTTAGTTGGACAATTGACCTAAAAATCAATTGTATTGGGGAAAAAGTCAACTATGACCAATTTATAGTCAAACTTCATAGTTTTGGATCCAAATCAACATTTTAGACTCATATTTACCATTTGATCAAGTTTCGATCACAAATCCTCAAGAAATTTGATCAAATCATCAAAAGGGCAAAATGGTCAAAATTAGGGGTTTGACTGAGAAAGGGCAACTTATGATTTTTAACCTAGACAATGACCAATTTGGTTCAAACATGATTTCAAGGAATCAATGGCATCATCTTGACCTATTTACATGGTTCAAAAGATCTCAAGTTCATTGGATTGACAGATGAATTTTACATTCAACTGATCATAAGTCAATTGTACACTAACGAGTCAAACTTTGACTTTTTGGTCAAAATCAAGTGCCAAGGGTCATAATTCATCAAGATATGTCAAAATATGAAACTTGTTCACCAAGAAAACCAATTTTGAAAATTAGGGTTTTGAGTTTGAAAATTTTCATAACTTAGAATTTTTCTAAGTATGGAAATTTTCTTATTTTTCCCCAACTTTTCACCACTTTTTCACCATGATGCATTTTGATTCAAAGAAAACTTCCAACATGCAAGTTGTAGTCCTCCACGAAATATACAAGTTTTCTTCACAAACTTTTCCCAAAAGATGGTTGTATCTCAAGTTATGAATTTGTGAATATAGGTCCAAGAAGTAAATAACTTAGCGAAATTTTGCCCTAATTTAGGCAGTTTTTTGACCCAACTTCATGGACATTTTTCACCTAGTTTCAAGAGGTATCTCAAATTTCATTTCAAAAATGGATTATATAGAACATTTAAAGCTTTCCAAAATGTCCAAGAACTCCCCAAGATCATTTTTGGTTAGGGAGAATCGAAGAAGGGAACTTGGCATTTTATCACTTTTGATCAAGCCATTTTTACAAAGCATTAAGTTGCAAATCAGATCTTTGATGTTTGAATCTTGCTTTACAGGTCCTAAACTCATTCTACACTATATAATTAAATGCAAACTCAGAAGATAAAGGCTTTATCTTTGCTTTTGAGGCTTTGTACAAGTTACATTTCCATTTTTGGCCAAAAGTGCACAATGCCATTTTCATAAAGAGAAGCTTTTGTAACTTTATCAATCTTGAGCCTTGGACCTGTCTCTTTGATGCAAGCATTTTACACAAATCTCAGGCATTTGGTACAAGCTCTTTGCAGCCCTCAAGCAAGCAAGGACAGGCATGTGAGTATGGTCTTATCACTTTACTTCAAAAGCAAGAAAGTTGGTGAAAAGGTCAAAAGCTTACACATCTGTTGAGAAGATGACTTTGTATCCATTCTATACAAGTATGCAAACTTGTCACAATACAAAACACGATTTTCTTGCATCCAGAACTCACTCAAACTCAAAAACTCCAAAATTCTGTCCAAACACACAGTTGCTGCAAAACCATAGCCAACTCATTTTTGGCTCGTGCGTTTTTCAACACTTGAAACATCTCATACACATCATATCAAATCAAGCTAAGCCCTTATCTTGGTTTTGTAACCCCTGTTTCAGGCATTGCCATTTTCAACCTTGAAGCTTGCAGCTTGACTTGTGCACAGAGTTTCAGCCATCCTCAGAGCAAGATAAGCATTGGAATAGCTTGAAGGAAGTTCAAGGAAGCTCACACAATCCTCAGTCCTCCATTAAAGTCCCTACATTGCTCTATCCAAATCCAACTGAAGGAGGTATATTTCTTAAACTCTATCTCTGTATTTAGGCAACTTCAAGCCATGATTTGTGAAGAAAAAATGTAGTCCATAACATGGTGAAGCTGTACATATGCATACTTTTCATTTATATTGATTATGCTGTGAGAATTTGAAGGTTGAAGTTCATAAAATATTTAGGTCACGAATTGGGGATGCCAAAATTCTCCCTGATCTTTGAGAGTTAGATTACAAAATTTATATTGTTGGAATCGTGAGCCCAAATGCCACAAGTTCCATGTTATAAGTTTTTGTTTTTGTGCAAGCATTTGAGAGTTGTAGGTTGAGCTGAAACGCGCGCGCAGGGATGTCTAAGGACATGGATGAAGCTTGTTCTGGGCTTTTTTGGCGCCTGGCCTTTTTGTTTTCACTATTTGCACCCCCTGGTTTACTTTTACACCCCTGACTAGTTTTGTATATTTTTCATATTTTTCCATATTTTCATATTTATATCTTTTATTTATTTTTTCTGAATGATAAAAATCCAAAAAATAATTTCTTTATTTTTTTGCAATTTTTATTTTACATTATTTTTTATTTTTTGCATAAAAAATAGTTTATTAGGATAAATAGATTTTATTTTCTTAAATAAATACAACTAAAAATACTTAACATTTTTTTATTATACTATTTAATAATCATAAATACTTATTTTTATACATGATTTTTAATATTTACATGTAATATTATTTATTATTTTCTTGTACAAAAAATGGACAAAATAATAATAGGAAACATTATTTCCTTTTAATTGAAAAATTAGGGTTTCACCCCGCCAATAATAATACTATTTTTTTCCTTATATTTTGGGGTTAATTTAAATCATTTTCTCATACAAAAAACAAATACCAAAACATTTTTTATAAACACATTGCATTGCATTTTAAATACTTGTACATTTATTTAATTCGCGCAATATTCGATTGGGTTGTAATAATAATTTTTAGGTTTATATTTGTGCAAAATCCCAATTCAAAACTTGTATCCCCCCTTCCATAATAATTGTTGTAATAGCTTAGTTTATTTTTTACGCAATGTATTTCTTTATATATTATGCTTAGTAACTAGGGTTTGTATGACAAGAACAAAAACAAAGCAAAATAGAAAACCATAAATGCAAGACAAAAGCATGAAAATGACACACTTTGCACACAAGCACCCTTAGGGTTTATCCCACTTGGTTGCCTAAAATAAAATGGCCATGTTACGCATGCGAAGTATCTTGGCAAAACAAAACAAAAATAAGATCATAGTCCCTCGATGACGCTATACATAGGTTGCCTAAAACAAAGATGATCTTGGTCCCTCAAGAATGCTAAGATACTTGGCAAAATTGCTATCATGGTTATACGATGACCCACGCATGTCCCATTTACATCCAAAGATAGGGTTGCTTACCAAAATCAATGGTAAGTCAACAATGTCAAAGGAATAAAAATGCACAAGAAAGACATTTGAATAGGTAGATAGCTTCTAGTTACTTGTTCCATCTCAAAACAATCCTTGCTATTTTCAAAAACAAACACACACACATTTCAAAACATCTTACAAAACATTGAAAACATTTACAAAAGACAAACATCTTTGTATACATTCTTACGAACTAGAATCATTACAAAGATTGCCTAAACAATGGCCTCTTTTCAAAATATTTTCAATACCACACCAAGCACCATTTCAAACAAAACAAAACAAAGCAAGTGATCTAAACAAGTAACTAAGAGCCCATGGAAAACCATGGATGAAAAGGGTGCTAGTACCTTCCCTTTTCATAATCTACCCCCCGAACTCAAGAAAACATCTCAAAGGTCTTTCCTGTGCTTTTTTATCTTTCCTTTTGGATAAAAGAAAAGTCGGTGGCGACTATTGCTAACCACAACATTTGCAAACACAAACGCAAAACCTCAAGTCAGTTCTCCCACCGTATCGCAGCAAGCATGAAGGAAGCCACTGCTCAGTCGAAGCTTATGGATCAAATCTAGCATGAAGGAAGCCACTGCTCAGTTGAAGCTTGTGGATTAAAGCTTCTTCTTCGATTTTCCCAAATCTGCCAACCCCTTCTTTCGATCAGTCATGTAGCTTGAACCAGATTTTGAATTCAACATAGCTACCTGCATCTGCACACCCTTTTTGTCTGCTTTATACTTGTGCAAACTTGAGATTTTGAAAATCTTTGTGAAAAATGTCTTGAGAAAAGAGAGGGAAAATTTTAGGGTACAACAGAACTCATTGTCATTCCTTGTAACTGGACTCTAGTCGGCGCCAAATCAGTGTTGTACTGATGTTGACGGTAGAAAGTGATGGCCAAATCTTCCCTAGTATGGATGTTTGAACCCTCCAACTGCTAAAACCATTCTAACTGGGTCCCAGACAGACTCTCTTGAAAGAAACAGTCCCACAACTTCTTGTCAGTGGTATGCGGTTGTATCTTGCAAACGTAGGATCTTAAGTAAAGTTTTGGGCACGAAACACCGTCATACTTAGAAAAGATTAGAATTTTGAACTTATGTTATGATGCATGTAATATGAATGCAAATGTTTTCGAGGACTTTTAAGATTTAAATTTGTTTTAACAAAGAAGGAACAAACATTAATTGTATTAATAAGTTCAAACGATTTACAAAAATGCCTCTTGGGCTTACAATGGAAGAAACAAAATAATACAAAATAAACTCCTAAAACAAAAATAACCTAAGTCTCCCACGAGCGCATCCTCTTTGGTCCAATGTAGGCATTGGAACTCCGCTCCTCATGAAGTTGTCTTGTGAGCTCCAAAACCTTCTTCTCGCTTGCGTAGAATTGAGCTTCAAAGGTGTCTCGCTTCCCCTTTAGTTGAATCCATGACCTTTGCAACTCCTCGAGAGTAGTAGGCATGTCAGGATGAAGAACAGTGTAGGGAACATCTCCTTCGGGAATAGGCTCCATGATGGTAGGTAGGATGGCAGGATACGACATCATGAGGCCTTAAGCACGGGCTCATACCCACTTGAGATAAGGCTCTAATGGGATGGAGTTATTTTGCCTAAATGTCTTGTTATCAACTTTTTTCACCATGCCCCAAGCTCGTACAAATCTTTGATGATAACCTTGGACATCGTTCTCATAGTCAAATGCAATTCTTTGGACAAGTGCATCATAAGGACCATCTCTCTTAGCATTTTCCAAAATGTCGCAAATGCAAACAAGGATTATAGAGGATACCTCCCCTAATGCCAAGGAGAGGGATATTAGGGAACTCCCCATAACGATCAATGATGATGAAATACTCCAAAGATCGAGAACACCAATGGATATTCGAGTGCGAGAGCGAAATTAACCATTGAGACCAACACATTCCTTGCTTGTTCTTAAAAACTGATTGAGGAAGGTGTGAAATAAACCACCTAGCCAACAAAGGGATACAACACATAAGAATCCCCCTTCTCTTCATGGTGCGAGTATGAAAAGAATGCAAGATATCTCCAAGTAAGGTAGGCACCGGGTTACGAGATAAAAAAAACATTGACCGTATTCACATCTATGAGTTGGTCCGGGTTAGGAAATAGTACCATCCCATAGATTAGAATAGCCAAAATTTCTTCAAAATCTTGTAAATCCAGAGCATCCCAAAATTTTTGAGCCTTCTTAAGCAGAAACTTGGCTAAAAAAACTTTAACACTACTTGTTGTTTCCCAATTTTCCATAAGGTCAGACCGTTGAAAATGTAAAGCTAGATCAATCTCCTCAGGTCTTGGGTCTTTCTCAATACCG
This sequence comes from Vicia faba, assembly GCA_948472305.1. Classification (NCBI taxonomy): domain Eukaryota; kingdom Viridiplantae; phylum Streptophyta; class Magnoliopsida; order Fabales; family Fabaceae; genus Vicia; species Vicia faba. Next base: position 1,143,900,948 of record OX451739.1, on the reverse strand, counting down.
TTGAAGGGTAATTGATCAAGAATAGGCACTCCTAAGAGTTGAAAAAACTCCTCCATGGTAGGCACCAATTTGTAATCAGGAAATGTAAAGTAATGGTGCTTAGGGTCAAAGATTAAAAAGAGTACCCCCCCCCCCATCATTTTCTCTTCAAAATTTAAGGTAACCAAGTTGATGAGACGACCATACTTCTTGGTGAATGGAGATCTTGGGGAACCCTTGACAATAACTCCTTTAGTTAAGGAGGCACTTTCACAATTCCGATTCAGATAGTCTTTCTATGAGTGGAATCCTTGTCCTACAAAACAGCACAAAAATAAATCCCAAAGTACTCGAAATTGTTAGTGCAAATGCCATGGTATGATGTCATGATGTTATGTACAAATAAAAATATACAAACAAAGCAAACAAGTCCTTAGGTTTAGGCTTGCATGAGGTTCCATAAGTAAGTACCCTCTTGAAGTTTAGTTGGTTCAACCTGTCCTACAAAGTAATCGGGTTCTAGGGAATCTCAATACCGTTGATCTTTCTTCATTGGGCATTGTCTCAGCATAATCAATCTTTTCTTGCGGCCGAAATATCCAAAAAGTCCAATCTCAATGAGCGTAGTATCGAGTATCAACCAATTTTTAGCTTTCCACCGAAACCGGCTATCTCACTACTTCCTAATGGACAAGTTGTTCAATTAAAGGTTCTATGGTCTGTTAGTGCTTCATGACACCACAGGCAGCCCTGTATTCTCCTCGATTCGCCACAAGGGATACCGGTACCAAAAAATGTGTCACACTAACATATCTATTGTCTCAACCATATTGGTCTACGTCGTACAGTCTCCACAATCTTTGTTACTTACCTAATAATGTTCCCAGATCCGGGTAGAGGATCAATACAAAACCCAAACAAGGACCCAAGAATGTAAAGCAAACAAGTCAAACAATAAAAGCATTTAAAGGTGATCTAGTCTCTAAGATAACCCCACTTTTAAATTTCCCCAACAAAGTCGCCAGTTCTCTAATACGGTGGGAGAATTGACTTGGGTGTTTTGATTTTTATCGCAATTGTTGCAGATAGCAAGAGTCGCCATCGATTTATCTTTTATCTAATAAAGGAAAGGGTGAAAAGAACAGGAAAGATCTTTTGAGATATTTTCTTGAGTTCAGGGGTAGGTTATGAAAAGGGAAGGTGTTAGCACCCTTTTCATCCATAGTTATCTACGGGCTCTTAGTTGCTAGCTCACTCTGAAATGCTTTGTTTGAAATGTGTTTGTGATTGGTTTTGAAAGTATTTTTGAAAGTCCCTTTGCTTAGGCGAACTTTGTAATGATTCTCGTCTCTATAAGAATGCATACAAAGTTTTGACTTTTGAAAATATTTCATTTGAAAGTGTTTTTGAAATTGCCTTTGCTTAGGTGAACTTTGTAATGATTCTCGTCTTTATAAGAATGCATACAAAGTGTTGACTTTTGAAAATATTTCATTTGAAAGTATTGGTGTGTTTTGAAAGATGTTTTGAAGATAGTTGTGAGCAAGCAACTACGAGCGTTTTATCTACTCAAAAAGTCTTAGTTCTTTTCCTCCTCCTTTATATATTTCTATCTTACCATTGATTGATAAAAAGCCCTATCATTGGATGTGAAGGGACGGGCGTGGGTCGTCGTATAATCATAGAACGCAACATTGTAGGAAACCTTAGCAATTTGTCGTAATGGTCTAAGATCATTTACCGAAGGCAACATCTAAGGGTTATCAAGGGACTATGATCTTGTATTCGAGGGTCATTGCTAAAGTATCCCACGTTCAAGGGACGTGACTGTTTTTCTCAAGGCAACAAGTGAGGTTAACCCAGAGGTGCAAGTGTGCAAGGTGTATGTTTTCATGCATTTTGTCTTGAGATTAGGGTTATCTATTTTTTGATTTTTATTCTTTCCATACACACCCTAATTACTAGTAATTATATTGAAAGCGGTAAATTGCATAAATTTAAAGTTCTACGTTGTTACATCTTTTTTGGGAATGGGGGATACAAATTTACAAATGGGGAATGAAAGCAATTAAAACCTAATTACTATTACAACTATATTTAAAATTGAATAACAATAAAAATATAAATAAATATAAATATAATGTAAAAAAAAAGGAAAATTGTTTTAAAAAAACTTTTATGTATTGACACATACACTTACGCACTGATACGAAAATTTTTATGCATTGACGCATGCACTTATGCATTGGCTCATATATGTTTTGTATTGACACATGTAGTTATGCATCAATACATATCATTCCTTGCTCCTGGAAATCAAAATCAATTCAGTATGAGTCGACACATAATGGTTTGTATCGACTCATTTTTTGTTTTGTATCGACTCATTCGCTTATGTATCAATACATATCATCTCTTTTCTCTTGGAAGTTAAAACAACTCAGTATGAGTCGACACATAATGGTTTGTATCAACTCATTTCTGTTATGTATCGACTCATTTGTGTTTTGTATTGACTTATAACATTTTTATACCTAATATGTGCCGACACATAGAGTTATGCACCGACTCATACTGCTGTTTTTTACTCCTAACATTATTCTGCTACATGTAAAAGTCAGTTCTCAACACATGGTTAGTGAAAATGAAAAGCAAGTGTTGTACCCCAAAATTTTCCCTCCCATCTCCCAAATATTTTTCTCATAAAATTTTCACTAAGTCAAGGCTGCACAAAATTTACTTCGATTGAGCACCTAACCTCCTTCAAGCTTGTTTCAAATTTCCAAGCTTAGATTGAAGCCTTGGACTTTTTCTTGTTTGTTGTATACAAGCTTCGACTGGGCATTTGTTTCCTATGAAACAAACTCCTTCGATTCAAAAGGGAAGGGCCTCCTGTTGATGCTCCTTCGATTCAGAGGGCGTTGGCTTCTTACTGGTTTCTTTTGATTCAAAAGGTGTTGGCAATGGCCTCCCGCAACTTTCCTTCGATTCAGAAGACAAGTTCCTTCTCTACGCTTGCCTTCAATTCATAAGGCAGGAACTTCCTTCATACCAGCAGGCACAAGGCATTGGCCTCCTGCATACATCCTTCGATTGCACCATTGGCATTACATGCTTGCTTGACTCACAATGCAATGGTTACCTGTATGCCTGCTTCGATTGAGCAATGGCCTCTACAGGTTTGTCTTGAAGACTACCTGCACGCAAGCTTGATTCCTACTTCGATTGGGCATTTGATTTCTTTGGAGAAAGCTTGATTCCTGCTTTGATTGGGAAGTATCTCCATTGGAAAGTTTTTTTCGACACGCGTAGTTTTTACTTTTTTGGCCCATTCGATGGAATTGCAAGTGATGCATGTGGTCCCTTCAAAAGAGCACACACATTGGTTCAAAACGAAGGATACACATATTACTGGCCAAAATGAAAGAGAAATATGAAAAAATGCTGGCTGGCCCAAAATCCCACATATTTCCATACTCAAGTTTCCTGCACAAGCATTCATACTGAAGGAAGCTTCGATTAGCCTGGAAAGAGTTTTTGTTGGGGCTAGCTGAGTAGGGGCTCAATCGAAGAGGCCTCAACGATGAGACTTGAGCCATTCGAAGGACACACCTTGGTGGCCCATTCAAAGAGGGCACAAGGCATACATATGGACTATTCAAAAGACACTCAAAAGGCCCATTCAGAGGGTACACTAAAGGTCAATTCAAAAGACCCATTCGAAAGATATACAAGAAGTCCAATCGAAGGGCAGGGACTGGAGAGCATTCGAAAGTCAAAGGTGTCCACATTCATTCAAGTTCAAAAGGAGACAAGAATTCCATGTCTTTTGCCAAAATTCAAATTCTCATTCATGGCCTTAAAGAACTTATGATACGGTGGGAGAACTGACTTGGTTGTTTTATGTTTTATTGCAAATGTTGCGGATAGCAAGAGTTGCCACCTACTTTTCTTTTATCCAAAAGGAAAGGCTAAAAAGAACATGAAAGACCTTTGAGATAGTTTCTTGAGTTCGGGGGGTAGATTATGAAAATGGAAGGTATTAGCACCCTTTTCATCCGTAGTTATCTACGGGCTCTTAGTTGCTTGCTAGATCACTTGCTTTTGTTTGAAAATGTGCTTTGTGTGGTTTTTGAAAGTATTTTGAAAAGGTGCCATCGTTTAGGCAAACTTTGTAATAGTTCTCATTCTTAAGAATGTATACAAAGTGTTGATCTTTTGAAAATGTTTCAAGTTTGAAAGTTGTTTTGAAAGTGTTGGTGTTTGTTTTGAAAATAACAAGGATGTTTTGGTTTGAAAATGAGCAAGCAACTAGGAACATTCTACCTACTCAAAAGTCTTTCTTGTTTATTTCCTCTTTCCTTTGACATTGTTATTTTACCATGGATTGGTAAGTAACCTTATGTTTGGATGTAAAGGAACAGGTATGGGTCATCGTATAGCCATGATAGAAATATTGTGAAAATATCTCAGTAATTCTCTTTGAGGGACTAAGATCATTTTTTAAAGGAAACTTTGGATAGCGTCATCGAGGGACTATGATCTTGTATTTTTGATTTGTTTTTGCTAAGATACCCCACATGCATAACATGGCCATTTTATAAGGCAACAAAGTGGATTTACCTTAAGGGTGTAAGTGTGCAAGTGTGTTGATTTACATGCATTGTTTTGTCTTGATTAGGGTTTGCTAATCATTGGTTTTAGTCTTGCCATACAAATCCTAATTTACTAGCATTTATATATAAAGCATTAAATTGTAGAAAATAAAAATACTAAACTATTACATCATTAGGGGAGGGGTGTACAAATTTACAAATTGGGTATTTTGCAAGAAAATTAAATCTAATTAACTATTACAACTATATTGAATATTGTACGAAGTAATTGAATAAATAATGTACAAAAATGAATAAATATACAAGTATGTAAATGGAAAAGAAATAGATCTTTGTTTGGATTTTTTTATGAAAGGGGCTCAACCTAATTAAGAAAATGATTAGTGAAAATTAAATAAAACTAATTAAGAAAGAAATTAAATCAAAAAGTATTTTTATGAAATGTTTTAAATTAATTAAAAAAATATAGTATATAAAAAATTAAATAAAATTAACCTAAGTTCTAAATTAATTTTAATTTACAAGAAAATAATATAATATAATAATTAAACCTAATTATCTAAATATTAATCAAGAAAAAGAAATTAATTTATTAAGAAAATTGTTTTTGTTCTTTTTAGTTTTTATAAAGAGAAATAAAATATAAATGAGTGTAAAAATAATAAAATAAATATTTTTTGGATTTTTTATTAATAATAATAATATTAACAATAATAATAATAAAGATGATAAAAGAAAATATGAAAGAAAAATAAACTAAAAAATAAAAATAAAGAAATAAATGACCAGGGGGTGCTGAAGCAGGGCCCGAGGTTAGAAGCCAGCAAAAGACCAAGGCCCACTGCATTGAGGCCCGGGCGTGTGTTATTGTGACAAAACAAAGAGTGAAAAATGTGAAAAATGAACCAAAGGTAGCGCGCTGGGTGTTGAACCCACGCCCTCTTGGTTACCAGCATGTGACCTTACCACTGGGGTGGCTATATATCCGTTTATTAAAATGAAATGTTAAATACATAACACAAAATACTTCCAAGGCCTGTACTTTGTCTTCAACCTTCAGCCAGCCAGAGCACCCGTAACTTGTTCATCTCTCAACAAAAATGGAAAGTACAAACATGAAAGTTGTGGCATTTCTTCCCACGAATCCAACCATATAAATAACTAAAGCTATAAATCCAAGATGAGTTAGAATTTTTCTGGCTCTAATTTAAAACCTAAAAATTTCAGAAACTCCAACTCCCAAATTCTCTAAGCTCAGGCCATATAAATGCAAACTATGGATATGTACAACTTCGTGGCAATGAGGTCTACATTTTATCTTTGAAAATGAAAGCTTAACGATGCCTATATGAGGAGCAGCTTTCAATGAATTATAGTGATTGGGTTAGCTTCCTCAAGTTCCCAAGAAGCTAATGTGATGCTTGGCTTGAGCTGAAAGTGGTTGAGGAGTTCTGGAGAAGTCAAGTTGTAGACCCCTGTTTTTGAAAATGGAACTTGATGATGGAAGTGTTACAGTTGGGCAAAAGGACTTTGGATGGTTTGTATTTGATGTTTAGAAGCTTTAGGAACCAAAAAGCTTGGAAACACACGAGGGAGATGTGATTTTAAGTTTTTGGTCAGATTATGCAACAATGGAGTTTTTGTGTGTGATTCTGAGTTCTAGGGTGTTTGAGGGCTTAAGCATGCGTGTGTTAGCTTACAAATAGTGTATGTATTTATAGGCAAGAGGTTACGTGTTCTACAACAAGTCAGAATTTGAATTTACATGTTGTAAAACCTTTACTTGTTTTTGAAGCAAACATGACAAACATCTTCCCAAAGCTTGTACCATGCTATTGTAAAGTGGTTCAACTTTAAAAAAGCTTTCTTCTGATTTGTAGATGTTGTGTATGCAGAAGGATCCATTGAGAGGCTCAAGAAGGGTTGACATTTGCAAAAGCATACTTTTCCAAAATGGAAGTCTTGCCTTTCTTCCAAAAATGGCAAGTTAACTTAGACAAAGCTTGAATTTAATGGATAATAGCCACAAAGTTTATGTAATATCCTGATTAAGGATAGATACACAAGTTAGAGGGCCTGAAAAGTGGGATTATGCAGCATGGCTATGGATTTGGTTCATGTTCATCACAAAATTCTGCCTTGTAAAACAACTTGAAACCCTAACTTCTAGCCTTCGATTCTCCTTGCTCAAAAATGATCTAAAGGAGTTCTTAGACATTTTAGAAATCTTGGAATATTCTCTACAACCCCTCTTTGAATCACTTTTGCAAAATCCAATTGGAACTATATGAAACTTAGCCCAGAAGTTAGGTTAAAATCCTGACCAAAATGCTCAAAATTTCACTGTGTTTTAGTTTCATGGCCATGATTTCATGGATTAATAACTTGAAATCCATACATTTCTAGGAGGGGTTGTGTTCAGCAATGTTTTAGATCTCATTGATATCTACAACTTTCATGTTGCAAGTTTCCTTTGAATCATCTAGCATCATGGTGAAAATTTGGCTCAAAGTTGTGAAAAAAATATGAAGTTTTCAATACTTAGAAAATTTTCTAAGTTTGGAAACTTTGACTTTTTAAAATTAAATCTTGACTTTTTGATTTCTTGATGAACAATTTCAAGTTGACATGTTTTGATGAATTGTGATCTTTGACACTTGATTTTGACCAAAAAGTCAAAGTTTGACTTTTTAGTGTACAATTGACTTTTGATTAGTTAACTGGAAATCAACTATCAATCAATTGATCTTGAAGGAAGTTTTGAGTCATACCATTAGGTCAAAATGTTGAATTTGAAACCTTGAGATCATGTCTCAAACCAATTAACCATTTTCTAGGTCAAAAATCAGAAATTGCCCTTTCTTAGTCAAAACCCTAATTTTGACCATTTGCCCTTTTGACGATCTGATCAAATTTCTTGAGGAATTGTGGTCCAAACTTGATCAAATGACATATAGGAGTTCACAATGTTGATATGGATAAAAAATTATGAAGTTTGACTATAAATTGGCTATAGTTGACTCTTTCCCTAATAAAGCTGATTTTTAGGTCAACTGATCAATTGACTGAGCAAAAATGTGATCCATGACTTGAAACTTGACATGAGAAATCTTAAGGGTCCATAATGATTCATGAAAGTCATATGAGGCATTAAAAGTTCAATTATCCTTGTGCAATCTCAAACCCTAATTTCAGTCATCAATGCTTAAGGAGGTGTCTTGAGCTAATCAACCCTAGTGCAGTCTTGAACCAAAGGAGATCTTATGAGAAAATACTTGATAAATGAGAGGAAAATTTTTGGGGTACAACAACTGCCCCTGTTCAATCTTCTTAAAACTTAAGAGTTAGATTGGCAGATCCGCCATTCATGACTTAAAGGTGGAAGATGATTGAACACTAGAGTGCCCAGAAATTTGCACTCGAAGATGAATTGTGAATGGGCTTATAGATGCCATTTGGAGGAATGGTGGAGATTTTCCGGAGATGGGCTTGTAGATGCCATCCAAAGGTGACCGTTGACATAAAATGGACTAAGTCTGAACTTGATTTTGAAGATGTGAAAAACACAAGAAGGGGGGTTGAATTTTAAATCTTAAAATGAAAGCTTTAATAACACGGTATTTTTATCCTGGTTCGTTTAATCTCAAACTACTCCAGTCCACCCGTCAAGGTGATTTTGCCTCTCTCCAATGAGGTCTTAATCCACTATAATCAACTGATTACACAACTACTTTAACACTTGTTAAAGCCTTCTTGAGTCTAACCACAAACCGGTTTATCTCAAGGAAATTATCTTACAGATAATTGAACAAAAGTGTGTTTGATGTTTTCTAATAAAACTATATATCACAACTGTGATAATACACAATATTAAGCTTAGAATGAAACTGGATTGCTAATGCTTTTGAGTAGGCGTGGTTGAAAGCTTTAGCAAATTGTATGAGTGAGTTCGTTTACGTAGGCGTGTATATGCGTGAAGATTATTAGCCTTTTCTTTTCTCACATAGTCTTGTATATATAGCCAAGGCAAAGATACATTGTTGTCCATAAATCACTTTCAATGATAATAACATTCTTTCCTTTTTGAGAAGATCTTGTCTTGGAATAAAGCCATTGGTAATAAATCTGTCTTGAATGCTTAGTAACGCTGACGCTTCAGAGTCTTCTCTGCTTATGGTAATCAGAGTGTTCTTGGCTTTAACTGATTCTGACGCTTCCGAGTGCTGATGACTTGGTAAGGATCTTGATCAGAGTCAGAGTATTTTATGCGTAGATTCTGGTCATCAGGCTTCAGCGAATGATCTGGTAACTTCAGTGTGTAGCACATGTTTGATCTTCTGATGCTGACATATCTTCTGATGCTGATGTTGAAACTGATCTTCTGATGCTGATTCCATCAGAGTTTCTTTAAATACACAACATAATTTTAAGTATCATATATGTCTTATATATAAATCTTAAAATTTATTTATTCTTGTATTTTGTTATCATCAAAAATCTAATTGAGGGTTGTAGAATCAAACTATGTTCTAACAATCTCCCCCTTTTTGATGATGACAAAAACCATATTTTTTTTCTATTAAAACTAAAGAATAAAAGGTATCAGAGATTAAAGATAAGGAATAAAAGGTATTAGAGCTCAAAAATAAAGAATAAAAGGTATCAGAACTAAGAAGAGAAAAACTCCCCCTGAGTTGATTACTTCCCTTTAATTCCAAGAGACTTTGAGCATCAGAACTTTACTGTATCAGAGTTCATCAGATTCATCAGAATTTTGTACCTGTAAGCTTTTCAGAAGAAAGAAATTCAAACATATCATAATGTTAGAATGTTTGAGACTTATGTCTCAGTAATCCGTTATTGAAAAATATCATTCTTTCTCCCCCTTTTTGCCAGTTATCAAAAAGCACAAATAGTCAGAGTTAAAATGATCAGAGCTAAAAAGCGTTTATATATTAAAAACAGAAGCAATGATAAGTTCAGAACATGTAAAAATATTACAGATAAACAAGTTATAAAAACAACAAGGAAATTCTAAGAAGGAGGAGGAAGTCGTGTGAACAGAGCTTCCAACATGCTCTTGATTTGGGTGCTGGTTTCCTGTTGTTGAGATAACATGCTGGCTATTGCATAAATTTTGGTGTTCTGCTTATCCATTCTTTCACTCATCAGCATATCAGATCTTTTCAGATCTTCCAGAGTCTTCCTGTCAAGAGAGGAAGCTTGAGGATCTTCAGAAACAGGATGCTTCTCAGAGCTTTCAGCAATATCTTCTTCTTGACCCATGTCTTCAGCTGGAATCATCTGTTCTTCTGACTCTGGTTGACGATGATCAGACCAAGGGGCAATGTCCAGCGGGAGTACTTCTTCCTTAAGCAGCTTTCTCAGAACTGGACCTTCAATTTCCTTCAACAGATTGCTGAAGTTATGTTGAGCTTGTCCATAGCTTTGTTCTTGCAGCTTAAAGGTTTCAGAGCATACCCATCTTCTGAACTTTGTCCATAGGTAGTCTGATGCAGCAGGATCAACCAGTTCCAGACTTGCTTGTTTTAGAGAAGTGATTCACTTATGTACATCTGTTTCAAAGTTCAATATGCTGGAACCAACATCTAGATGTTTTGGTTTAGGGATAGCAGTTTTGTTGGTTATTGCAGCAAGGCGTTCAAGGACTGTTAAGTCAATGATAGTCTTGCTGTGGTCATCTGAATTTTTTCTAGGAGAGGGAGTGGGAGAGTCGGGAATTATGATTGGACTTGATGGGGAATTTGGTGGAGTTAGTTCTAGTGAAGAGGGAAGTTGAGGAATATTCACAATCGTGCAAAAAGGCAATTGAATGGCCAAAGGTTGTGGTTCAGGGGATTCAGAGGGTTGAGCCTCAGAGGTTTGAGTCTCAGGTTGTGGAAATTGTTCAGGTTGGGGAGAGGGTGGATTAATTTCTGGTTGAGGAGATGAGGGTTCTGGGATTTCTGGTTCTGGGATTTCTGGTATTGGTGAGAGGGGAATTTCTGGTTGTGGATTTGTGTTTGGATTTGGATTTTCTGTTGCGGGAGCAGAAGTGTGTTGGTCTATATCAGAAAGAACTTTTTCAAGTTCTTGTTCTGGTATGGCTTCAGTATTTGGATTTTATGGTTGAGAGCGAGATCTTCTGAGGGTTAATGATTCAGAAGGGTCAAAATCAAGGTCAAAATCATCGAAAGTTTGAGGTGTTGGGTTTTCAGATGGAGTTGGAATTGGAATAGATGTTGATACAACAGTTGAATCTAAAACAGTTACAGAAGCAGGATTACCTCTCTTCTTAGGAGTCTGCTGAGATGATCCTTCTGCAGCAACTTTTCTTTTCTTTGTCTTCTTCACAACAACCTCTGGAGCCTTCTGCTGAAGATCTTGAATATTCAGATTTGGTGTTGTACCATCAGCTTTACAAGCATCCAGATATCTCAGAATGACTTCTGGTTTAGAGTCAATCTCTGAGAACAGAGGGAAGTTGTCCAGAGGGACTCTTCTGCTGGAGATTTCAGCAAAAAGGAGTGACGCTGGGCTCCTTCTTAATGTTCTCTATCAACTTCATTTTCTTCAGATTTTTGGCATTCAGCTGCTTGCCAACAGAAGCTTCCAGAGTGCTGATTTCCTGAGCCTCTGTCAAATGATCAATCAGCTTATTCTCTGTAAGAATATCTGATATCAGTCTTCCTAAGGGTATCCAATCCCTTTTTGTTCGCTCATCTTCTCTTGTTTCCTTAACACTTGTTCTGATATGGTTGAACAGAAGATGAGCCAGATTTATCTTGACCTTCTGAGAGATGAAATAGATCAAAAAATGCTAATCAATATTAATGTAATCAAGAGAGCTGGTAGGCTTCCCGTGGTTGAAGCAGCCCAGAATGATCTTGGCCCAAATTCTGTGTTTGTCTTTCAAATCCCTTATCTTGCTGGAGGGAAGCCCCAAAGTAAAGATTTCCCTTGTGATTAGGGCAACATCAGCACACCTTTCTGCCATATCAATGCAACGAACACCACCACCATTGTAGCCTATTAAGCGAGCAATAAGGTCTTCAGTGATAACAATCTTCTTCCCCATGACGTAGGATGTAACTTGATGATTTGAAGAAGAAGCGTGAATCCAAAATACCTTTACCAGAATAGGAAATGTTGGACCCACCAGCCTGTCAAAATAATTTTCCCAACTTTGAGCTTTAACCTCTTCAGATAAATCAAACCCATTCTCCTTAAGGCTATTGAAATCCACGATTAATTCCGACAGAACCTCAAGGTTTTTGACTAGTGTTAGAAGCGTTCTGAAGGGTACTTCATATTGTTCAGATGAAACAGTTTTCTGGGAACTTGAAGAAGGAATGCTGGAAGAAGCCATGTTCACACAAGGTTTTTTTTTTTTGAAAAAGATTGAAAGGTTTTCTTGAGATTGTTAGAACACTGAAATCAGAAATATTCAGAGAAAATGAAAGTGAAGGTAAAACGTGTAAATGGTGTGAAGTGTGTTTAAATAGATTTCTAAAAGGTTTTGAAAACATAAACGTTAAGAGAGAGAAATTAATAATGATTATTAGCATTTAATGATAGCTGATTTTAGGGGATTCAGAAAGATATTTGGAACGGTTACCCATGACATGTGTCTCAATGCATCCAATAAGCGCTTTTGCCTTTTCAGAAACATGAACGCATGTTCAACCTCATAAAATAGCTGATGACTGGATGGCACTTGTTTGCTTGAGTGAACAACATATTTCTATCCTTGAAATGAAACGCTCAGATCTTCATGGATAGATTTTGATACAATCTGCACTTCTAAAGTTCTGATAGAAGATTGGTCAGTAGTTCACAAAAAATAAACAAAGTTCTGAAGGTTAAGATATAAAATTAAAACAATTTTATTCTGGACAGAGCTTCATGCTGAGATGTTTCAGAATGAAGTTGAACCTATCTTCAGAAAGTGGTTTTGTAAAAATATCAGCCCATTGATGGTCTGTGTTAATAAATTTTAAATTTTAAATCCCTTTCTGAATATAGTCCCTAATAAAATGATGTTTTATTTCTATATGCTTAGCCCTAGAATGTAAAATTGGATTTTTGCTGAGATAAATAGCAGAAGTATTGTCACAGAGGATAAGAATGTTACTCTCAAATATCTGAAAGTCCTCAAGTTGACTTTTCATCCAGAACATTTGTGTGCTGCATCCAGCTGCTACTATGTATTTAGCTTCTGCTGTTGGTAGAGCAATTGTGGATTGTCTTTTGCTAGACCATGAGATCAGATTTTCTCCCAGAAACTGGCAGCTTCCAGAAGTGCTTTTATGTTCTACTCTGTCTCCAGCAAAATCAGCATCACAATATCCTACTAAGCTGTAATCACTTGATTTTCTATAAAACAGACCCAGATTAGTAGTACCTTTCAGATACTTGAAAATTCGCTTAACTGCTGTTAAGTGGGATTCTCTAGGATCTGATTGGAATCTAGCACAAATGCATACACTGAATAAAATGTCAGGCCTTGAAGCCGTCAGATAGAGAAGAGAACCAATCATACCTCTGTAGACCTTATGTTCTACCTTTTTACTTACCTCTTCTCTTTCCAGAATGCACGTGGGATGCATTGGAATCTTTGATGGCTTACATTCTGAGACATCAAATTTCTTCAGAAGTTCTCTGACATATTTGCTCTATTGAATGTAAGTTCCTTCTGGGGTTTAATTAATCTGAATGCCCAGAAAGAATTTCAGTTCCCCCATTAGGCTCATCTCAAATTCAGCCTGCATACACTTAGCAAACTTTCTTCCCAGAGAAGGTTTAGTAGATCCAAATATGATGTCATCAACATAAATCTGACATACTAAAATGTCATTCTTAACTGTCTTACAGAATAGAGTTGTGTCCACTTTCCCTCTGGTGAATTCCTTTTCTAACAGGAAGTTACTTAGTCTTTCATACCAAGCTCTGGGAGCTTATTTTAGACCATAGAGTGACTTCTTTAGTTTGAAAACATGTTCTGGATTTTTTGAACTTTCAAAACCAGGGGGTTGGTGCACATATACCTCTTCTTCTATATAGCCATTTAAGAATGCACTCTTAACATCCATCTGATACAGAGTGATGCCTTTATTAACAACAAATGAGATTAAGAGTCTGATAGATTCTAACCTGGCGACTGGAGCAAAGGTTTCTGTATAGTCTATCCCCTCTTGCTGACTATAACCTTGTGCTACCAATCATGCCTTGTTTCTGATGACTTCACCTTGTTCATTCAGTTTGTTTCTAAACACCCATTTTGTTCCAATGACGTTGAATCCTTTTGGCTTAGGAACTAGATCCCATACGTCATTTCTTGTGAATTGATTTAGCTCCTCTTGCATTGCTAGAATCCTGTCATTGTCCAGAAGTGCTTCATCAATTGTTGATGGTTCAATTAGAGAAACAAGTCCCATGAGGGATTCTTCAGAGTTTCTGAAGCTAGCTCTTGTTCTGATTGGATCTTCCTTTCTTCCTAAGATTGTTTCTTCTGGGTGATCCATGCTGCTTCTGGATGGTCTTTTCTGAAGTTGATCAATAGAAGGTGCTGGATTGCTTGTAGTGCCTCTTTCTGATGTTGAGGGAGTGTCTATGTTAAGAGCTTCTGATGACTTGTCTTCAGTACCTGTGAATTCAACTTCGATACCTGCAAGGAATTCATTCTGCTTTGACTTTTCAGAGTCAAGCTTATCATCAAAACGAACACTGATTGACTCTTCCACAATCTGTGTTTCTGTATTGTATACTCTGTACCCTCTTGAGCGTTTAGAGTATCCTAACATAATACACTTTTGTGCTTTAGATTCAAACTTGTTCAAATAATTTTTTGTATTCAAAATAAAGCAAGTACATCCAAATGGATGAAAATATGAAATGTTGGGCTTTCTGTTCTTCCACAATTCATATGGAGTCTTTTCCAGAATAGGTCTTATGGAGATTCTATTCTGAATGTAACACGCTGTGTTTATTGCCTCTGCCCAGAAGATCTTAGCAACGTTTGTCTCGTTGATCATGGTTCTGGCTATTTCTTGCAATGTTCTGTTCTTTCGTTCTACAACTCCATTTTGCTAGGGAGTTCTAGGACAAGAGAAATCATGGAGAATGCATTTGTCATTAAAGAATGATTCAAAATCTTTGTTTTCAAATTCTCCACCATGATCACTTCTGACTTTGACGATTCTAAGATCCTTTTTATTCTGAACTTGGTTGCAGAAGGTGACAAACTCAGAGTGTGACTCGTCCTTGTGCCTTAAGAACTTTACGCATGTCCATCTGCTATAGTCATCTACGATTACTAACCCATACTTCTTGCCACTAACTGAAGCAGTTTTAACTGGTCCAAATAAGTCAATGTGCAGAAGTTCTAATGGCTTAGAGGTGGAAACAATGTTTTTAGATTTGAAAGCTGGTTTTGCAAACTTGCCTTTCTGACATGCTTCACACAGATCATCTGAATTGAACTTCAAGTTAGGAAGTCCTCTGACCAGATTGAGTTTGTTAATCTGAGATATTCTTCTCATACTAACATGTCCCAATCTTCTGTGCCAGATCCATTGCTCGTTGTTAACAGACATAAGACACTTTACATTCTGACTTTTTAGTTCAGAAAGTTTTATTTTATAAATGTTGTTTCTCCTCTTTCCATTAAATAGGATAGTCCCATCTTTCTGACTAACAACTTTGCATGAATTTTGATTAAAGATTATATCATAACCGTTATCACTTAATTGACTTATGGGTAATAGATTATGCATTAATCCATCTACTAATAAAACATTATTTATAGAGGGAAGGTTTCCATTACCTACTGTTCCAGAGCCAATGATCTTTCCTCTTTGATTGCCTCCAAAACCTACGTGGCCTGCAGGCTTAAGTTCCAGGCTTTGAAACATATGCCTTCTTCCCGTCATGTGTCGTGAGCAGCCAGAGTCCAGGTACCATGATTGGTGTTTCTACTTTGCTGCTAAAGATATCTGCCACATGTATTATTTTATCCTTAGGTACCCATATTTTCTTGGGTTCTGATTTGTTAGTTTTACCAAAACTCTGGTTGAATTTTGGCTTGACAGAATAATTACTACTTGTATATTTGATGTCATGTGTGTGCCCATATACAAAGTGTGAATCAAGTGAAGTGTGTTTTATAACTAAATCCATGGCATTCTTTGGTGTAGGTACCTTACCTTGGTATCATATTCCCTTTCTTCCATTTCTGCTAACCCCATAGATCATTGAAGCCATTTTGCTTCTATCTATGTTTTTAGCTAGAAACTTTTGAAAACTGTGATCATACTCCTTGATAATCTCATCAGCACTGCTGGGAGTTTCAGGGATTGTTTCCTTCTGAGATTTTTGCAATAGATTTTCTAATTTTGAAATTTTATCTTTTAACTCAGAAATCTCCAATTTGAGACTCTCAGTCTTATCAGAGTCGGAAGCAAGATTTCTTTTCAGGTTTCTGAATTTGACTCTGATCTGCTGATATCTTTCCAGAATTTCATTAAGGCTTTCAGCTAGTTCAGCCTTAGTAAAGTTTATAGCAAAGTCAGGAAATACCTCTTCTATATCTGATTTAGAGTATGACTCAGTAGCTTCACTGTCTTCTGTTATGTTTGCCATGAGAGCTATGTTTTCTCTTTCATCATCTGATTCTGAGTCAACTTCAGATGTGTCAGAATCATCCCATGTAGCCATGAGACTTTTCTTCTTTTCCTTGCCAAACTTCTTTCTGGGCTTTTCCTTCTGAAGCTTTGGGCAATCACTTTTGTAGTGTCCTTTCTCGTTACATTCATAGCAGATGATGTCTTTGTTGTTTGGCTTTCTACTTCCTGAAGAACCTTCAGATCTTCTGTGTCCAGAGGAGGATTCTGACCTTCTGTATCTGGAGAAAGATTCATTCTGATTTTCTGATCTTCTGGGATTCCTGAACTTCCTTTGCCTCTACTTCCATAATTGGTTCACCCTTCTGGAGAGGAGAGATAGTTCATCTTCTTCTGATGAAGACCCATCAGAGGTTTCTTCTACAGCCTGCAAAACTTTGGAGTCAGATTTTCTGTTAGATTTTAAAGTTAATGGCTTACCTTTCTTTTGAGGTTCATCTGCTTCTAGCTCTATCTCGTGACTTCTGAGGGAGTTGACAAGTTCCTCCAGAGAGATTTTGTTGAGACCCTTGGCTAGCTTAAGTGCTGTGACCATTGGTCTCCATTGTTTTGGCAAGCTTCTGATGATCTTCTTAACGTGATCAGCAGTAGAATACCCTTTGTCAAGAACTTTGAGACCAGCAACAAGAATTTGAAATCTTGAAAACATAGTCTCTATTGATTCACTCTCTTCCATCTTGAATGCCTCATACTTCTGAATGAGCGCAAGAGCTTTGGTTTCTTTGACTTGAATGTTGCCTTCATGCGTCATTCTCAAAGAGTCAAACATATTCTTTGCAGTGTCTCTGTTTGATATCTTTTCATATTATGAATAAGAGGTGGTGCTGAGAAGAATTGTTCTGGCCTTGTGATGATTTCTGAAATCACGCTTTTGCTGATCAGACATTGCTTTCCTGTCAATCTTCTGACCACTTCCATCCACTGGGTGCGTGTATCCATCAGTTACCATGTCCCACAAATCAGCATCATGGGCCAGAAAGAAACTTTCAATTCTGTCTTTCCAGTAGTCAAAGTTCTCTCCATCAAAGACTGG
Source organism: Vicia faba (assembly GCA_948472305.1). Taxonomy (NCBI): domain Eukaryota; kingdom Viridiplantae; phylum Streptophyta; class Magnoliopsida; order Fabales; family Fabaceae; genus Vicia; species Vicia faba. The sequence continues at coordinate 1,143,883,639 of OX451739.1, read as the reverse complement.
AGGTTTGCCACTAAATCTGTCTCTTTCTTCATTGTTGTCATTGCTGATGTTTTGATGTGGTCCTGCCATTGTGTTTTTCTGACGCTGGATCTTGTACTGACACGGTTAAGTGTTATAAGCTCAGAACCAGGCGCTCTGAGGCCAATTGAAGATGTGAAAAACACAAGAAGGGGGGTTGAATTGTAAATCCTAAAATGAAAGCTTTAATAACACGGTATTTTTATCCTGGTTCGTTTGATCTCAAACTACTCCAGTCCACCCGTCAAGGTGATTTCGCCTCTCTCCAACGAGGTCTTAATCCACTATAATCAACTGATTACACAACTAATTTAACACCTGTTATAGCCTTCTTGAGTCTAACCACATACCGGTTTATCTCAAGGAAATTCTCTTACAGATAATTGAACAAAAGTGTGTTTGACGTTTTCTAATAAAACTATATATCACAACTGTGATAATACACAATATTAAGCTTAGAATGAAACTGGATTGCTAATGCTTTTGTGTAGGCGTGGTTGAAAGCTTTAGCAAATTGTATGAGTGAGTTCGTTTACGTAGGCGTGTATATGCGTGAAGATTATTAGCCTTTTCTTTTCTCACATAGTCTTGTATATATAGCCAAGGCAAAGATACGTTGTTGTCCATAAATCATTTTCAATGATAATAATGTTCTTTCCTTTTTGAGAAGATCTTGTCTTAGAATAAAGACGTTGGTAATAAATTTGTCTTGAATGCTTAGTAACGCTGACGCTTTAGAGTCTTCTCTGCTTATGGTAATCAGAGTGTTCTTGGCTTTAACTGATTCTGACGCTTCTGAGTGCTGATGACTTGGTAAGGATCTTGATCAGAGTCAGAGTATTTTATGCGTAGATTCTAGTCATCAGGCTTCAGCGAATGATCTGGTAACTTCAGCGTGTAGCACATGTTTAATCTTCTGATGCTGACATAACTTCTGATGCTGATGTTGGTACTGATCTTCTGATGCTGATTCCATCAGAGTTTCTGTAAATACACAACATAATTTTAAGTAGCATATATGTCTTATATATAAATCTTACAATTTATTTATTTTTGTATTTTGTTATCATCAAAACTCTAATTGAGGGTTGTAGAATCAAACTATGTTCTAACAGATTTCAATTGGAAAAGAATCAGAATAAATCTTTGGAGCGATTTATCTAAAACTAGCAGAAGTCTTGTATGTTGTTTATCTTGGAAGAATCAGAATAAATCTTGGAGCGATTTATATGAATCAGAAATGTTCATTTGGAAAGTATCAGGATAAACTGTTGAGAGGTTTAAACTAAACCAAAAGAGGTCTTGAATATTCTTTAACCGGAGAGAATCAGAGTAGATCTTTGAGCAATTTATCTGAACTAGAGAAAATGTCTACTAGGAAAGAATCAGAATAAATCATTGAGAGATTTATCTGAACCGGCAGGGATCTGGAGAAGAATCAGAATAAATCATTGAGAGATTTATCTGAACCAGAGAAAGTGTCTGCGGGAAAGAATCAGAATAAACCGTTGAGAGATTTAAACTGAACCGGCAGGGATCTGGAGAAGAATCAGAATAAATCGTTGAGATATTTATCTGAACCAGAGAAAATGTCTGCGGGAAAGAATCAGAATAAACCATTGAGAGATCTAAACTGAACCGACAGAGATCTGGAGAAGAATCAGAATAAATGATTGAGAGATTTATCTGAACCAGAGAAAGCGTCTGCAAGAAAGAATCAGAATAAACCGTTAAGAGATTTAAACTGAACCAGCAGGGGTTTGGAGAAGAATCAGAATAAATCGTTGAGAGATTTATCTGAACTAGAGAAGACGTCTGAACCAGAGAAAGCGTCTGCAAGAAAGAATCAGAATAAACTATTGAGAGATTTAAACTGAACCAACAGGGGTCTGAAGGAAACATCTGTTATGTAGATGGTTGACCAGTCCTTTCTTGGAAATTAATCTGTAATTGACTTGTTGTAAATTTGATGATAATTTTCTGTTGATTGATCTTTCTTGAAAAGGTGAAGGGTTAGTTGCATGAAATTCCATGATGTATTAAATGCAGAGTATAATGTTGTTTCTAAAAGTAAATGAGATCACGTTGTATGTATCTGTGTTATCAATGCTATGACATATGAATGTAATGTATGGACACGTTAATCGTTATGCTGCAGTGTTGCTGGAGTTGGGGAAAATAAATCCCTGAGTACTTTTGGGAATGTAAGTCTTCATATTTTGAAGTTCAAGTGTTGATGGATGAGTTTCCATTTATAAGAGAAATAAACTTTGTTGTGGAAGGGAAACACCGTGCATTGCTTATGGACCTTGTGAAATCCTGTTGGGGAATCCTGAAAAACTGGGCGACTTTCATTGGGGAATCTTTGGAGCGGTAACTGGAAGTTTTGTTCCGTTGGGGATGTGAGAGCACTTGATACCATTAGGCTGTATACTGGAGATACGTTAGCGATCTTGTAGTGGGATGTCCCGTTTTCCGCTCTTGCTGGAAAAAGTACATGCGGCGGATTTTATGGAATGGTATAAAGATATTATCCTATTTCTTAAAGCCATTAGTGATTGTCTTTCTATTTTCTGTTCCCCCTTTTTTTTTGCTCATTTGTAAACAATAGTCACGTTCAAATGCATATGTTCAAAAATAATCATTGGACGTTTTTGCAAAAAAAAACACGGAAATAAAAGAAAAACAGATACTTTTGCACTTTCAAAGGAATATCTTTGTATTAACTTGAATAAGTATTTTTTGTACAACGAAACGAACATCCTAGTAAGGGAGCATCATCGTAGAAAAATTAAAATTGATACAAAGAAAAGATAGGTATGTGAAATAATCCCATGGGGTTCACATTCTTCTATAGCCTTCATGTCTCTGAGCGTCTCATCCACTTGCTGCTCTGTCCGAGGCTGATTGGATTGATTAGAACCTTTTGAGTTTGTCATTCGATACTGAAGGTTGTTTGTAAGGTGATTCAATGGGACATAGTCATACGATTTAATTCCCTAACTTTTGCCTGGACCGCCCTTTCGGGTTTTCAGTCCACCGGGATACCCTTTTTTGCCCAAGCCGCCCTTTCAGGTTTTCAGCTTGCCGGGTGTACAAATTTTTTTAATTTTTTTCCCTAATTTTTTCCTAGGCCAGTAGACCTAGCGGGTCTTTATTTATGCGTAGTATCTTTTGACTATGTCTGCATTTACAGGATGCAGAAGGTCATCGCCATCCATAGTGGTTAAGATCATTGCTCCACCAGAGAATATGCTTTTGATCACAAATGGTCCTTCGTATGTAAGAGTCCATTTTCCCCTGGGATCACCTTGTGGCAATATGATACGCTTAATTACCAAGTCACCAACCCAATATACCTGACGCCCGAACTTCTTGTTAAAAGCTTTAATCATACGTTTTTGGTACATCTGACCATGAGAGACAGCTGTAAGCCTCTTCTCATCAATCAAGTTCAACTGGTCAAGTCGAGTTTGAATCCATTCATCTTCATTCAGCCCTGCATCTTTTATGATTCTCAGAGAAGGTATTTGGACTTGAATTGGTTGGAAGACTTCCATACCGTATACAAAAGAGAAAGGAGTTGCCTCTGTTGACGTGCGCGCCATGATACGGTAACCATGGAGAGAAAATGGTAACATCTCATGCCAGTCCTTGTAGGTCACTGTCATTTTTTGTATGATCTTCTTGATGTTTTTATTTGCGGCTTCGACAACGCCATTCATCTTTGGCCGTAAGGAGAAGAATTATGGTGCTGGTTCTTAAATTACGCACATAGTGCGATGATCATAGTATTATTTAGATTGGTACCATTATCCGTAATGATTCTATCTGGGATACCATACCGACAGGTGAGATTCTGTTTAATGAATCGGGCCACAATGTTCTTAGTAACAGAAGCGAAGGAAGCTGCCTCAACCCACTTCGTAAAGTAGTCAATGGAAACCAAGATGAAGCGGTGTCCATTAGAAGCTGTAGGTTTGACCTCTCCAATCATGTCGATGTCCCACATCACGAATGTCCAGGGAGCAGTCAGGACGTTTAGAGGAACTGGAGGCCCATGTACTTTGTCAGAATAGATGGCAATCTGCTTCCATGGTAGACCAGTAGTACCCTGCCCGTAGGATCTTTTTAGCCATCGTGTGCCCACTAGAATGGGTGCCAAAAGTGCCTTCATGTAGATCAGCCATGATCTTGTCTTCCTCACTCTTGTCTATGCAACGAAGCAAAGTAGAGTCGTGGTTGCGCTTGTAGAGAATGCCATTACTGAGGAAGAACTTAGCAGAGAATCTTCTCAATAACTTCTTATCATTGATTGAATTTCCCTCCGGATACTCTTGGGGCTCGAGATACCTCTTAACTTCATGGAACCAAGGCTTGTCCACTACTTCTTCAGTATTGTCTTGTGATAGTAAGCTGGTTCATCCATCCGCTCAATGGTAATCTAGGGAGCCTCATTATCCCACTTGATTTTAATCATGGATGACATAGTGGCTAGCGCGTCCACTAGTTAATTTTCCTCTCGTGGAAAATGCTCAAAGGTAATTTTCTCAAAATGTGGGATTAATGTCAACACATGTTCTTTGTAGGGGATGAGATTAGGGTGCTTCGTGTCCCATTCTCCTTTGATCTGACTGATGACTAAGGTTGAATCTCCAAATACCTTTAAGGACTTGATTCCCAAATCTATGGCGGCTTTGAGACCCAAAATACACGCTTCATATTCTGACATATTATTGGTATAGTTGAAACAAAGTCTTGCAGTGAAGGGAGTATGACATCCTTTAGAGGATATGATACAACACCTATGTCATTGCTGAGTGCGTTGGAAGCTCCGTCAAAAAATAAGGTCCATCAGGATCCTTGTTCAGGTCCGTCATATGGTCTGAGTTCTTCAAAATTGTATACAAACATGACGTCTTCATCTGGGAACTCGGATTTCATGGACTGGTAGTCATGCACAACCTGATGAGCAAGGTGATCGGCTATCACACTGTCCTTTATTGCTTTTGGGTACTGTACTGAACATCGTGTAAGTCTCAGAGTGCCTAAGAGGGGGGGGGGGGGGGGGGGGGGGTGAATTAGGTCTTATAAAATTTATTCGGTTTTATGAAAATACTTGAAGTACTTTTTGGTTAAGTGTTTGAAGGTTTTGATTATATCTTATCTTTTCCTTGATTATGGTGATGAAAGCGATAAATGTGGAAAAGTAAAGAACACGGTGATATATCCTGGTTCCCCTCACAATTCGAGAGTACTCTAGTCCCCTTTCCAACACGAAAGAGATTTCACTATAGTTAGAAAGATTGTACAGCCTATGGTTACTATCTAACCTATAGGGTGATCAAAGGTTCTTAACACCTTTAAGACCAAACAAACACTAATGTGAATGAAGAACAATCCTCTTCAAATCACCACACTTACTTCCAACAATCTTGGATAGTAAGGGAATAATTTCTTTAAGTAATACAATGATTAATTTGAAATAGATGGATAGCTTTATCAATCTTCAATTGATCTTCTTCTTCAAGATATAAACAATTCTCAAACAATGTATATAAATGTTCACAATGTATGTATGAAACTTGTAATGATAATGAAAGTGTATATGGAAAGTTTCACAAAATTATGAACACATGAAAGTATGAATTCAAATGTGAATGATGAAAATTTTTTTATTGAAGAAGTATATTTGTTAATTTGAAAATTGAAGCATTGTTTTTGAAATAAGAAAATCTGCAGCATTTTATAAAGTCACAAGAACCTCTTCATTCATGCCAATTCATATGAAAAGTTGCAATGCATTCATGAAAGAGTACCATTGAAAATATGTTCGAAAACCAAAATAAAAGCTGCACTGGTTCGCTGGGAACCGGTTCCGACACTGACAGAACCCGGTTCTTAGTGAACGTTATAAGTCAGATTTCAAAAAAATATTATGCAGGAACCGGTTCCCCTATTGGTACAACCCGGTTCCTGGTACAAAATCCAGGGACATGTTTTTGAATAAGTTTTGGAACCCGGTTCCCTGTTAGGGAGGAACCGGTTCCTGAAAGTTAATTTTCAAAAATTCTTTTTGAAAAAGATTTTAAACAAAGTTTTTCTTAATGTTAAAATTATGGGATATGTATATGTTGGTGAATGCATATTTTTGTGAACATCTATATTCAAGATTAAGAATTATTTATACCATTTGACATTTGATGATTCTTCAATAATTCTTCTATAATCTTCAAGACTTTTATATGATGTTGATAAGCTTTTTGCACATCCTTTGAATGTTGATGTCCATGTTGTCTTCATCAAAACTAATGCTTTAAATATGACTTGAGAAGCTTGCAATTACATTCTCCCCCTTTTTGAGGATGACAACCAAGTCTTGAAAACGATTCTTGAATTGTTTATGTTGTTTTGTATAGCAAACATGTTAAGCAAATGCAAGGCTCCCCCTAAATTGTATGCTCCCCCTAAGTCCATGATTCCTTGAGATTTGAAGTGAGTATAATAGATATTTGGGCCTGCAATTTCTTTGAAACAAAACAACACATATGCATATTCTTCTCCCCCTTTGTTAACATCAAAAAGGATGGGGAAAAAGAGTGAAACAAATACATATAAAAATTAAGATGTTTTTTAAACACAATAACACACGAACAACGAATTGTACGATTTTAAACACACTAAAATACGAACAACGAATTGTATGATTACAACAAATAACAATGAAACAAAAGATACCTAAACATCACGAAACAAGAGATGGAACATTGTCTAAACATTACAAAGAAAAACACGAAAACAAAAGAAATGACATATAAATTTTAAAAAAATAAGTCTTTTAATCTTCATCTTCATTCATCTGATCATCATCTTCTTCACTTCCACTACCACTTCCGGATTCCTCTTCCTCTAGAACTTCTTTTCTATCAAAGTGATCAAGAATAAGCTTTTGAGTTCTTTGGACATTTCGTAGTTGTCGCCGTGCAGAAGCATTTTCTTGTTGGAGCACATCAAAGCGATCATCCACATGTCTTTGGAAGATTGTCATCTGATTAAACAACATGTCTAAGGTGTAGCCGCCTTCGGGAGGTTGAGCAACATATTGGACAGTTGGTTCAAAATCCTCTTTGTAGTGAAAGTGACCTCTTGCATCTAGAATGATTCCTGTGTTCTTAAGGGAGGTTGTATCTGTAATTGCCTCCTTATCTCCTTGAATTCTTGTAACTTCCCGTTGAAGGTTAACATTTGCATTTTCCAAAATGTGAGAAATGGCTCGAGCATATGGTAAACCACCATCAAGAGATTCCATAAGTTGCATATGGTACATAATAGAAAGTGCCCAATCAACCGAACAACGGCGTCTCAATGCATTAAGGACCATTAATTCAAACTCATTGATACGCGAGTGGTTAGAATTCTTTGGAAAGAGGATATATGCAATAATAAGGTGGAGCATTCTGTCACTTACAGAGAGATTTGAGCCAAACAAATTTGATGACGAGAGAAGTTGTTGACAAGCAGTATTTTGCTGATTTGGCCTACACATGTTAATAAAAACTTCTACCTTATTGTATGGTAGCCAATCATGTGGAATAGCACCATTAACAAGAACCAAACCTTCATGCGGAACACCCAACAATTCACCAAATTCCTCAACAGTTAAACATATACTCTTTGATAGAACATGAGAGGTTAGAGTAATACACCAAATTCATCAGGGATAAGTTTTAAGTTGTGATAAAATTCTCCAACAAGGTCAGGAAACACTTCACCATTGTTACCTACAAACTTGGAAACCCCAGCAGAGGCCAACTGAGCAGGAAATAAAAAGCTATGAGTAGGAAAGGTATGAAGCCTACAAAACTTAGCTTTAAGAACCTTCCGATTGTGAGATTTGAAGGTGAGCCTTCTGGATTTGATGGTCTGAGGATGAATGTTAGAAGACTCTTCTTCAACCTGAGCCTTTCCCTTGCTGGATCTGGTAGCTCTCTCAGGACCCATAGAGATTTGTGAGAAATCTGAAAGTTGGGGTTTTGATTTGGGATTTTCGGAATAGGTGAGAGATTGGGATATTTGAGTATGAAATATGGAAGGAGAAGTGATTTTATAGTGATTTGGAGTAGTGGGTATTAAAATGTTGGTGAAGAAAAAAAGATGTTGGAGCTTTTATGAGGTGTGTCAATGGAGGTGGAAGGGTTTGAGAGGAGGAATATGAAGTTGGAATGAGAGATGAATGTTGACTATGACATAAAACACATTAAAAAGCACTTAAGCACAAAAAGGTGCGTGTGGCCGGTCTGCATGCTGGGAATGGGTTCTGCACTATAGTGAACCTGGTTCCTGGCTTTTGAAAAAAATAACGTTTCTGGAAAATGAACCAGGAACCGGTTCCTACCATTATGGGAACCGGGTTCCACATGCAAAAATTGCCAAAAACTTGAAAAAAATTGTTATGAAAGGAAAAGTTTTGTACAAACAATATATACACACATATTTTATCAAAAAAACATATAAAAGAAGGAGTGCACCTTATGAGAAACATTTAGTGATCACCTTCATCCAAAATACCAAGTTCTTTTTGAAGCTTTTTGTTCTTGATGGACCAAAGAGATCCATGTGTAACAATTGTAGTGGTCTTGTAGTAGACACCACATTCTTAGATTTGAAAGTTGTTTTGGTCTGTTTGCCCTTTTGGCATGCATTACATAATTTATCTTTGATGAACTTCATCTTTGGTAGACCAATAACTAAGTCATGCTTAACCAATTTGTTCAAGTGCTCCATGTGAATGTGAGCAATCCTCTTGTGCCATAACCAAGCGTCATTGTTGTTTACCATAAGACATTGTACCTTCATAGACAAATCATCTAAAGTAATCATAAAAATATTGTTAGATCTTATACCTTTGAGTTTTACCTCATTGATTGCCTCATCCATAATAAGGCATTCTTCTTTTTGGAATTTGATCTTGAACCCTCTATCACAAAGTTGACTTATGCTAAGAAGATTGTGCTTTAATCCTTCAACATAGAGAACATCCTCAATTTGAATGGATGGAGGTGTGCCAACTATTCCAACGCCAAGAATCTTTCCTTTGGTGCTGTCTCCATAGGTGCCATACCCTTTGGCTTTATGTACTAGATATGAAAATTGGTGTACATCTCCTGTCATATGCTTTGAACATCCACTATCAAGATACTAAACATTTGATGTGGATTTCAAGCATACCTACAAAAACAAATTATTCTTTGTTAGGTACCCAAGTTGCCTTGGGTCCTTCATAGTTAGTTCCCTTTTTCACCCATACATAATGCCCACTTGCTATACTAAAGTTTCTAACATAGCAAGCATTAGGTGTATGGCCTTTAATACCACAATAAAAACAAGTAGGTTCAAAGTTACTTCTATATCTAGAAGGATAAGATTTCTTCTTAGGAAATGTTTTCTTTTTCGATACATTAGCCTTTTTCTTTTGATGATTATGAACAACTTGCTTCTTTTCTACTTCCTTGGGATTGGAACTATTACTAGCCTTTACAAAAACAGTGGGATTGTTACTTGGTTTCTTAGTATTCACATAACCAAGACCTCTTTTATCATTTGGATAACGTTGTTGGCTTAGTAATCCTTCCAATCCTATTTGTCCTTTTTCATATCGTTCAATGACTCTTTTCAATTGAACAATTTGAAAGATATTTGATTCACACTTGGAGCATGAAAAGTTTTCTTTTTCTTTAATAAAATTTTGTTTTTGAAGATCAAAATCTTTAGTCATGGTGTCAATTTTTTCTAGAGAAATTAAAAGTTCTTTTTCTTCATTTGACACCTTTTTGTATAAACTTTTGCATTCTCCCAAGAGTTCATCAATAGCACCTTGAACATCATCATCAAAAAGATTAAATTCATTACTAACCTCTTCTTCATCGTCGGAGTGATGTGAAGCCATTAATGCTAGATTTGCAAATTCGTCGCTTTCCGAATCAGATGAAGAACTTATCTCATTATCTTCCCATGCAACATAAGCCTTTTTGTTCTTGAACTCCTTTTTGCTTTTGAATCCATTTTTCTTGGAGAGTTTTGGACAATCCGGCTTTATGTGACCTTGCTTTCCACATTCATAGCATGTGACATCTTGTGTTGATGTGGAGGCTTCTTTGTCTTCATGCTTATAGAATTTCTTTCTTTTGACAAAGTTAGCATTATGAAGATTATTTTTATGACCAAAATATTTTCCTAACCTTTTTACTAGAAGCAAGAGATTTTCATCTTCCTCTGATGCATCTTTATCTTGACTTTCTTTTGAATCAACTTTCAAAGCAATGCCTTTGGATTTCTTCTCATGATTCTCATGTTTTTCAAGTCTTCCAAGTTCCATCTCATATTCTTGAAGCTTTCCGAAAAGTGTTGCGGAAGTCATAGTTTCTAGGATTTTCTTTTCGGATATTGCCGTCACTTTTGGTTGCCATTCCCTCTCTAAGGACCTAAGCACTTTAAGATTTAATTCATCGTTAGTTAAAGTCTTACCAAGTGCCTTCAAATGGTTTGTCAAGTGAACGAATCTCTTTTGCAAGTCAAGGATGGATTCTCCGGGCAGGATTCTGAATAATTCATATTCTTGACTCAAAGTGTTCAATCTAGACCTTTTTACTTCGGCAGTTCCTTCATGAGTTTCTACAAGAGTATCCCAAATTTCCTTTGCCGTTGTACATGCCGATACTCGGAAAAATTCATCCATACTAAGAGCACTTTGGAGAATATTGATTGCCTTTTTGTCAAAGAGAACTTTTTTCTTGTCATCGTCATCCCATGATGTTTTAGGCTTTGATGACCCAACACCATTGACAATACATACCGGAGTAAATGGACCATTCTCAACAGCATTCCATATTTCTTCTCCTTGCGCTTCAAGATGAGCCTTCATGCAAATTTTCCAAAAGTCAAAGTATTCACCACAAAACAATGGAGGCTTGTTGTTACTACCACCATCTTTGAAAACCGAATTTTGATTTGGATTTGCGGAAGCCATTCTGGATCTTTAGGAACAAGTTACCTATAACTTGCTCTGATGCCAATTGTAAGTCTCAGAGTGCCTAAGAGGGGGGGGGGGTGAATTAGGTCTTATAAAACTTATTCGGTTTTATGAAAATACTTGAAGTACTTTTTGGTTAAGTGTTTGAAGGTTTTGATTATATCTTATCTTTTCCTTGATTATGGTGATGAAAGCGATAAATGCGGAAAAGTAAAGAACACGGTGATATATCCTGGTTCCCCTCACAATCCGAGAGTACTCCAGTCCCCTTTCCAACACGAAAGAGATTTCACTATAGTTTGAATGATTGTACAGCCTATGCTTACTATCTAACCTATAGGGTGATCAAAGGTTCTTAACACCTTTAAGACCAAACAAACACTAATGTGAATGAAGAAAAATCCTCTTCAAATCACAACACTTACTTCCAACAATCCTGGATAGTAAGGGAATAATTTCTTTAAGTAATACAATGATTAATTTGAAATAGATGGATAGCTTTATCAATCTTCAATTGATCTTCTTCTTCAAGATATAAACAATTCTCAAACAATGTATATAAATGTTCACAATGTATGTATGAAACTTGTAATGATAATGAAAGTGTATATGGCAAGTTTCACAAAATTATGAACACATGAAAGTATGAATTCAAATGTGAATGATGAAAAATTGTTTATTGAATAAGTATATTTGTTAATTTGAAAATTGAAGCATTGTTTTTGAAATAAGAAAATCTGCAGCATTTTATAAAGTCACAAGAACCTCTTCATTCATGCCAATTCATATGAAAAGTTGCAATGCATTCATGAAAGAGTACCATTGAAAATATGTTCAAAATCCAAAATAAAAGTTGCACTGGTTCGCTAGGAACCGGTTCTGACACTGACAGAACCCGGTTCTTAGTGAACGTTATAAGTCAGATTTCAAAAAAATATTATGCAGGAACCTGTTCCCCTATTGGTACAACCCGGTTCCTGGTACAAAATCCAGGGACATGTTTTTGAATAAATTTTGGAACCCGGTTCCCTGTTAGGGAGGAACCGGTTCCTGAAAGTTAATTTTCAAAAATTCTTTTTGAAAAAGATTTTAAACAAAGTTTTTCTTAATGTTAAAATTATGGGATATGTATATGTTGGTGAATGCATATTTTTGTGAACATCTATATTCAAGATTAAGAATTATTTATACCATTTGACATTTGATGATTCTTCAATAATTCTTCTATAATCTTCAAGACTTTTATATGATGTTGATAAGCTTTTTGCACATCCTTTGAATGTTGATGTCCATGTTGTCTTCATCAAAACTAATGCTTTAAATATGACTTGAGAAGCTTGCAATTACACATCGTATTCAGTCAGGATCATCTGCCATCTTGCTATTCTTCCAGAGAGGGCAGGCTTCTCGAATATGTATTTAATTGGATCCATCTTGGATATCAATAAGGTGGTATGGGTCAACATATATTGTCTTAGACGGAGAGCAGCCCATGCCAGAGCGCAACAAGTTTTCTCAAGCAGTGAATATCTGGTTTCACAGTCGGTAAACTTTTTGCTCAGGTAGTATATTGCATGCTCTTTTCAGCCAGACTCGTCATGCTGCCCCAACACACACCCCATTAAATTTTCTAAGATAGTTAGATACATGACCCAAGGTCTTCCCTTGACTGGAGGCATCAAAACAGGAGGCTCTTGAAGGTACTCTTTGATCTTGTCGAAGGCAGCCTGGCAGTCGTCGTTCCAATCCAAACTTGATCTTTCTTCAGTTATTTGAATATTGGTTCACAAGTAGCGGTTAGGTGAAAAATGAATCTGGAGATGTAGTTTAGCCGTCCTAATAATCCTCTGACTTCCTTCTCGGTGCAAGGAGAAGGAATTTCTTGTATTGCTTTTACCTTTGTAGGGTCTACTTCGATACCTTTACCGCTGACGATGAAGCCTAGGAGTTTACCGGACCTCACTCCAAATGTGCATTTGCCCGGGTTCAACCTTAGCTTGTATTTCTTTAGCCTTTCAAACAGTTTCTAAAAATGGTCAAGATGTTCCTCTTCTTTTGAGATCTGGCTATCATGTCATCCACGTAGAACTCTATTTCATGATGGATCTTGTCGTGAAATAGGGCTACCATGGCGCGCTGATAAGTTTCCCCAGCATTTTTCAACCCAAATGGCATAACTTTGTAACAGAACGTGCCCCACAGTGTGATGAAGGTCATTTTCTCCATGTCCTCAGGTGCCATTTTGATTTGATTATATCCTAAGAAACCATCCATAAATGAGAGCACTTTATGTTGTACGGTATTGTCAACCAGAATATTGATATGGGGAAGCGGGAAATCATCCTTAGGGCTTGCCCTATTCAAATTTCTGTAATCCACACACATGCGTACTTTACCGTCCTTTTTAGGCACTGGGACAACATTGGCGACCCATTATGGATAGGAGATGACGGCTAAGAATCTGGCATTGAATTGTTTTATGACTTCAGTCTTGATTTTCTCTGACATTTCTGACCGCATGCAACGAAATTTCTGTTTTACCGGAGGGCAGTCTTCTTTTGTCGATAGATGATGGACCACGATATCAGCGTCAAGTCCTGGCATGTCTTCATATAAACCGGCAAAGACCTCAACATAGTCATGTAGTAACTGAGTTAAGCGCTTCTTGACACTGGGTTCCAGATTGGCACCTACCTTGACTTATTTCTTGTCCTCTTCGGTACCTAAGTTAATTGTGTCAACCGGTTCTTCGTGGGGCTGTATGGTATTTTTTTCCTATTATAGTAACCTGGCTAGTTCCCATGGTACTTCACAATCTTCCTCACCTTCATCTTTGGCTTGGTAGATCGGATTTTTAAAGTCACAATAGGCCATAGCATAATCGTTACCCATGGGATCCTGAGTGGATGTGGATCTGCATTTTGATATGTGAGTGTATGTAAGAGCATAGCTATCTTTGAAAAAATAAAAATGTAGAAAAGAGAAGAACAAAGAGCATAAAATTTGCATGCAAAAACATCCATGATTCATTGATGACATATGAAAATGAAGTAACAACCATTACAAATGGACCGTTGTGCCTCGGGTAAGACACAAGGTTTTAAAAGTCTAAATTGTTTAATTAATACAAGTCTGACAAAAATTCAAAGACAATTACTGTTGGATAAAAGTAATAGGGACAAATTCTTTGGCTTCCCAGTTGTTGAGTCATCCACTGATAGTTGGAAAAATCTATTCTTCCAGGTCACAGCTGTCATCATTATCCTCCACTGTGTTGACTCCATGGTTACTGACCCGTAAAGGTGGTTCCCCTGCACGAGCATGACGAACATCTTTCTGGGCTCCTGAAGTAAAACCCAAACCAAATTTTTCAGATTTGTATGGAATATCCGGGAGTTTGCCCCAAATGGTACACCCACCTTCTTCGAATACTACCTTGGCATCCTTTAGAGAAGCCATCTTCAGCAGAGGTCTGGTAATCTTCGGAACTTTGGAAACAGTCTTGGTTGCCGCAACAATTTATGGGACTTCCTCGAAATGCTGACACGGAGTTTCGATGAATTCACCATCCATTTCCACATATCTGAAGGAGTTCAAGTGACTGACCATATATTCCTCCTCTCCATGGACAATGATGATTTTTCCCTTGATTGGGTACTTCAACATATGATGTAATGTAGAGGTGACGACACCAGCGTCATGAATCCAAGGTCGGCCCAATAAACAGGAATAGGAAGGGCGAATATCCACCACATAGAAAGTTGAATCAAAGGTTTGAGTTCCAACTTTAATGGGGATGTCCACCTCCCTGTGCACCATTCTCTTCGAACCGTCGAAGGCCCTTACCACTATGTTGTTGGGTTTTGTCAAACCTTCACAGTCTAGTCTATCCAGAGCCTTCTTAGGCAGCACATTCAATGATAAACCAGTATCTACCAAGACATGGGCCAAAGTAGTGCCCCTGCATTCGACAGAGACATGCAACGCCTCATTGTGTTTTCTCCCTCTAGGTGTAAGATCAGCATCAGAAAAGCCCAAACCTTTATCAGCTGTCAAAATGGCCACACAATCTTCGAATTGGTCAGCAGAGGTTTCCTACGGCACATGGGCAATTTTAAGAAATTTCACCAGGCCTTCGCATGTGCTTCAGAGCACAATAGTAAAGCTAGCATAGAAATCTTTGAAGGGGTCTTCCCTAGCTGTTCGACTACATTGTAGTCACTTCTCTTTATAATTTTCAAAATTTCTTCCATCTCCTTCTTGGAAGCCTCTAGGATAGATACTGATTGCGCCTTCATCCGGACAGGTTCAACCAAAATGCCTTTGCCCCGAGTCTCGATCGACTCGGTGATAGGGGTGTCAGCAGGGGTAACCACAAGAACTGTAGTAGTAGTATCAGCAGGAACAAGAGTAGGAACGATCACAGGTCTGGTAACAGTTTTCGGAGGAGCAATATCAGGGGAGAACACTCTTCCACTTCTGGTTATTTTGCTGGTTCGCAGAATGTTGCCGATATCGGGGTCAGCCCTCTCAAAAACTGAGTCTTCATCAGCCAGCCAATCTTGCTTGACATCGTGGAAGTAGACGTCACCCCCATAGTTCCAGGGGACAGTTTTATCTGAGGAGTATGGGATTGGCCCTGGCATAATAATTATCAGTGGATTCACCTTCGGAATGGATGTAATCCTGACGGGTCTTTTGGTGGAGACCCTGGGAGGATTGGCGGAAATGGTTATTATTGAGACATCCTTGTAAGCAATGGTTGGAACGAGAGTCTTTTCAAACAAAATCTCTTTGTCATCCATCAGGCGCTGGACACCTGCCTTCAATAAATGACAACCAGTCGGTAGAGATAAACAGAGGTGGCAACCTTCGCCACAACCCAAAAATAAACCGGCCTTCAACATGTTCCTCTTGACGGTCAGGAGAGGAGTAACAAGCTCATCAACAACAATAACAAACACATCATCTTCAACAGCGTTAATACCATGACCGTGCTTGGGCATAGGAGCAGTGATGACATTTGTGATCTCGGGGGAGTCAAATTCAATTTCCTTTTCCTCGAGAAAGTCTTGCACCTTGTTTTTCAAAGCCCAGCAGTCGTTTGTATCATGACCTGGAATTTTTGAATGGTAAGCACAACGGGAGTTTGGGTTGTAACCGGGAGAGGCAGTGTTGGGATTCTTCAGAGCTTCCCGCAAGGTTACCAGATTAGATCTCAACAAATGTGGCAAGACTTGAGGCAAATTCATATTTATCCGGGTAAACTGTCTTGCCAGTCTTTCTGTTCTCGGCTGACTATTCCTTTATTGAGTAGGCGCAAGCTTAGAGATCATGACGGCCCCTACCATTGGACGACATTCAGTTATGTCCTGATTACTTTGATGGTACACAACACCAACCTCTTTCTTCCCAGCAAATGGTTTCTTCAACGCGCTCGAGGATGCATCCTTTTGAATTTTCCACTTCTTATACCCGCTTCTACTCCTTTGCCAGTCATGATTAATTTGGTAAATCCAGCCGAGGAGCTTCTGATCAAGTGTTTGAAGAATGGACCAGACAGTGTGCCTAAGAACATATCCACCAATTCCTGGTCAGAAAGAGGGGGTTGGACTCTTCCTGTGAGATCTTGTCATTTTTGAGCATAGGTTTTGAAACCTTCACCTGCACCCATGGACATGCCTTGCAACTGCGTCTGAGTTGGAGCTAAGTCAGCATTATACTGGTATTGTGTTTAATAAGCGGCTTCCAAATCTTCCCAATTGTGGATGTTGGTCCCTTCCAATTGATAGAACCAATCCAACTACATTCCTGACAAGCTTTATTGGAAGAAATGCACCCATAGATTCCTATCCGCAGTATGGGGTTAAATTTTCCTGACGTATGATCTCAAATGCAATTTTGGACAAGAGACACCGTCATATTTAGAGAAAGTGGGGACCTTGAATTTCTGCGGTATGACAACCCCTGAGACAAGTCCCAACTCCTCAAAACCCAACCCGGGTACTTTATGGATCTCCATAGAATTTAAGATATCTTCCAACTATTTGTATTTTTTGTTAGCAGGAGGATACTGCTCTTCAGAGTAATCAACCTCTTCTTCCTCTTCAGATTCTGGATGGTCAGTCACTTCCTTGTTTTTCCCTTCTTGATTGTCCCCTTCACCTGATGATGTTGCAAAGTCTAGAGTCCGTCTGGCTTATCCTTTGAACCTTCTTCCCAGATTAAAAACACCGGTTGATTTCTTCGCTTTCTTCTTCTTTTCTTTGATCAACAGAGTTTTCAGCTCCTCTTGTCCTTTTGCCAAAGTCAAGAACACTTGTTGAAATTAAGCATTCTGCGCCTGAAGATCTTTTACTGTTTGTTCCATATCCATCTCACTGAAATAAATAGTAGAAATATAAGGAGACCTGTTGTAAGAAACCTGTTTGTGTTATGATGAACGAAGATGCATATGCAAATGATTTCAAGGAAATTAGAGATTTAAATTTTCTTTAGACAAAAAGGAACACACGTTATATTAATAAATCAAAGTTTGAGTACATCATGCCTCTTTGGGCTTACAAAGAAATAAAATACAAAATTTTAAGACAAAAAAGTTGAACGCATCCTTTTTGGTGGGATGTAGGCATTCAGACTTAGCTTTTCATGAAGCTGCTTGGTGAGTTCCAGAACTTTCTTCTCGCTGGCGTAGAATTGCGCCTCGAAAGTTTCTCGCTCCCCCTTAAGCTGTATCCAATACCTTTGCAAGTCTTCGAGAGAGGTGGGCATGTTAGGATGAAAGATATTGTATGGGACATCTCCTTCCACGACATGTTCTATGATAACTGGTAAGATGGAAGGATAAGGCATCACAAGTTTCTGAGAACGAGCTCACACCCACTTAAGGTAAGGCTCAAGGGGGATGGAATTCTTGTGCCCCAATGCCTTGCTATATACCTTGTTCAACATCCTCCAAGCTCGGGTAAACCTCTGGCGGTAACCTTGATCGTTATTCTCGTAATCAAATACCAACCCTTGAATAAGCATCTCATGTGGACCACCCCTTCGGGCGTAAACAAACTGTCATAAGGCCAAGCAGGGGTTGTAAGTGATACCTCCTCTAATTCCAAGTAAGGGGACATTAGGGAATTCTCCACAATGGTCGGCGATAGTAACATTCTCCACAGATCGGGAACACCAATGAATATCTGAATGTTTAAGCGTCATCAACCTATGGGACCACCTTGAACCTTGCTCGTTCTTCAATACAGATAGGGGAAGATGTGAAATAAACCATCTTGCCAAGAGAGGAGTACAACACATGAGGATACCTCTTTTCCTGATAGTGCGAGAGTGAAAAGAATGTAGGATGTCTCCAAGCAAAGTAGGCACCGGGTTACGAGACATGGAGATTTTGATGGTGTTTACATCTATGAGTTGGTCAGAATTTGGAAACAAAACCATCCCATAGATGAGAAGGGACACAATTTCCTCAAAATCTTGTAAGTCCAAGGAGTTCCAACAATCTTGAGCTTTCTCAAACAGGAACTTGGCTAAGAAATCTTTGACACCACTTCTTGCTTCCCAATTAGTTATGATATCAGATTGTTGCAAGTGTAGAGCTTGGACAATCCCTTCTGGTTTTGGATCTATTTCTGTACCGTTGAAGGGTAGTCGATTGAGAATGGGAATCCTCAAGAGTTGGGAGAATTCTTCTAAAGTTGGCACAAGTTGATAATCGGGAAATGTGAAGAAATGGTGTAGAGGATCAAAGAATTGTAAGAGCACCTTCATCATATCTTCATAAGTGTTGGAGGTAACCAAGTTTAGGAGGAGACCATGTCTTTCGGTAAATGGAGAATTCTCAGGAACCCTTGATGCTAACTCTTTAAGTTGAGGAGGGATCCTTACGAGATTGACTTGAATGGTTTTCCTGCGAATAGAATCCATGTCCTACAAAATAAAATAAACGTAAATCCCAAAAATCCTTGAAATGGTTAGTGAGTATGAGTATGATGCTATGATGGTTATGATGTTATGTACAAGTAAATATATACAAACAAAACAAACAAGTACTTAGGTTTAGCCTTGCATGGAGTCTCGTAGGTAAGTACCCTCTTGAAGTTTAGTTGGCTCAAACCTGTCCTAGCAATAGTAACCGGGTTCTAAGGGAGCTCAATATCACTGGTTTGTCTTCTCGGGCATTGTTTCAGCGCAAGCCTCTTTAATGGCGACCAAAATATCCCAAAAAACCAAACCTCAATGAGTGTAATATCGAGTATATACCAACTTCGGACTGCACCAAAGCAGTCATCTCACTACGTCTAAATGGCCAAGTTGGTCAAGTAAAGGTTCTAGAAGTCAGTTAGTGCTTCATGACATCACTTAGCGGCCCCGTATTCTCCTTGACTACTCAAGGGCTACCGGTACCCACAAATATGTCACACTAACATAGTTATTACTTAGACCATGTCGGTATACCCCACACAATTTCCACAACGTATTGCTACTTACCTATAAGGTATCCCAAATCCGGGTAGAGGATTTAAACCTAAACAAAGAACCAAAATGTAAAGAAAAAAAATCAAACAATGAAAGCAATTAAATGTGATCTAGACCTAAGGTAATCCCATTTTTAAATTTATCCCCAGCAGAGTCTCCAGTTCTGTAATGCGGTGGGAGAACCAACTTTATTATTTTGCATTTTATTGCAAAATTTGCGGATAGAAAGAGTCACCGCCGACTTTTCTTTTATCCAAAAGGAAAGGCTAAAAATAATAGGAAAGACCTTTGAGATTATTTCTTGAGTTCGGGGTGTAGATTATGAAAAGGGAAGGTATTAGCACCCTTTTCATCCGTAGTTATCTACGGGCTCTTAGATGCTTGCTAGATCACTTGCTTTTGTTTGAAAGTGTGCTTTGTGTGGTTTTTGAAAGTATTTTGAAAAGGCGCCATCGTTTGGGCAAACTTTGTAATAGTTCTCGTTCGTAAGAATGTATACAAAGTGTTGTTCTTTTGAAAATGTTTCAAGTTTGAAAGATGTTTTGAAAGTGTTGGTGTTTGTTTTGAAAATAACAAGGATGTTTTGGTTTGAAAATGAGCAAGCAACTAGGAACATTCTACCTACTCAAAAATCTTTCTTGTTTATTTCCTCTTTCCTTTGGCATTGTTATTTTACCATGGATTGGTAAGTAACCTTATCTTTGGATGTAAAGGGACGGGTATGGATCATCGTATAGCCATGATAGCAATGTTGTGAAAATATCTTAGCAATTCTCTTTGAGGGACTAAGAGCATTTTTGAAAGGCAACTTTGGACAGCGTCATCGAGGGACTATGATCTTGTATTTTTGATTTGTTTTTGGTAAGATATCCCACATGCATAACATGGCCATTTTATAAGGCAACAAAGTGGATTTACCCTAAGGGTGTAAGTGTGCAAGTGTGTTGATTTACATGCATTGTTTTGTCTTGATTAGGGTTTGCTAATCATTGGTTTTAGTCTTGCCATATAAACCCTAATTTAGTAGCATTTATATATAAAGCATTAAATTGAGGAAAATAAAAATACTAAACTATTACATCATTAGGGGAGGGGGTGTACAAATTTACAAATGGGGGATTTTGTAAGAAAATTAAATCTAATTAACTATTACAACCATATTGAATATTGTACAAAGTAACTGAATGAACAAACATGAATAAATATACAAGTATGTAAAAATGGAAAAGAAATAGATCTTTGTTTGGATTTTTTTATGAAAGGGGCTCAACCTAATTAAGAAAATTATTAGTGAAAATTAAATAAAACTAATTAAGAAATAAATTAAATCAAAAAGTATTTTTAAGGTTTTTTATGAAAGGATTTAAATTAATTGAAAAAAAATATAGTATATAAAAAATTAATTAAAATAAACCTAAGTTCTAAATTAATTTTAATTTACAAGAAAATAATATAATATAATAATTAAACCTAATTATATAAATATTAATCATGAAAAAGAAATTAATTTATTAAGAAAATTGTTTTTGTTCTTTTTATTTTTATAAAGAGAAATAAAATATAAATGAGTGTAAAAATAATAAAATAAATATTTTTTGGTTTTTTTGTTAATAATAATAATAATAATATTAATAATAATAATAATAATAAAGATGATAAAATAAAATATAAAAGCAAAATAAACTAAAAAATAAAAATAAAATAAAATAATGAAATAAATGACCAGGGGGTGCTGAAGCATGGCCAGGGGTTAGAAGCCAGCAAAAGACCAAGGCCCACTGCATTGAGGCCCAGGCATGTGTGTTTGTGACAAAAAAAAGAGTGAAAATGTGAAAAATGAACAAAAGGTAGCGCGCTGGGTGTTGAACCCACGCCCTCTTGGTTACCAGTGTGCTGCCTTACCGCTGGGGTGGCTATACATCCGTTTATTAAAATGAAATGATAAATACATAACACAAAATACTTCCAAGGCTTATACTTCGTCTTCAACCTTCAGCTAGCTAGAGCACCTGTAACTTGTTCATCTCTCAACAAAAATGGAAAGTACAAATATGAAAGTTATGACATTTCTTCCCACGAATCCAACCATATAAATAACTAAAGCTATAAATCCAAGATGAGTGAGAATTTTTCTGGCCCTAATTTAAAACCTAAAAATTTCAGAAACTTCAACTCCAAAATTCTCTAAGCTCATGCCATATAAATGCAAACTATGGATATGTACAACTTTATGGCAATGAGGTCTACATTTTATCTTTGGAAATGAAAGCTTCACAATGCCTATATGAGGAGTTCAAAAATCAGAAAACTCACCTTGCAAGAGGGTGTCATGTTTTGAGTTGGAGTAGCTTTCAATGAGTTCTAGTGATTGGGTTAGCTTCCTCAAGTTCCCAGGAAGCTAATGTGATGCTTGGCTTGAGCTGAAAGTGGCTGAGGAGTTCTGGAGAAGTAAAGTTGCAGACCCCTGTTTTTGAAAATGGAACTTGATTATGGAAGTGTTACAGTTTGGAAAAAGGACTTTGGATGGTTTGTATTTGATGTTTAGAAGCTTTAGGAACCAAAAGGCTTGGAAACACACAAGGAAGAGGTGAGTTTCAAGTTTTTGGTTAGATTATGGAAAAATGGAGTTTTTATGTGTGATTCTGAGTTCTAGGGTGTTTAAGGGCTTAAGCATGCGTGTGTTAGCTTGCAAATAGTGTATGTATTTATAGGCAAGAGGTTTTGTGTTCTACAACAAGTCAAAATTTGAATTTACATGTTGTAAAACCTTTACTTGTTTTTGAAGCAAACATGACAACCATCTTCCCAAAGCTTGTACCATGCTATTGTAGAGTGGTTGAACTTTAAACAAGCTTTCTTATAACTTGTAGATGTTGTGTGTGCAGAAGGATCCATGGAGAGGCTCAAGAAGGGTTGACATTTGCAAAAGCATACTTTTCCAAAATGGAAGTCTTGCCTTTCTTCCAAAAATGGCAAGTTAACTTAGACAAAGCTTGGATTTAATGGATAATAGCCATAAAGTTTGTGTAATATTATGATTAAGGATAGATACACAAGTTAGAGGGCCTGAAAAGTGGGATTATGGAGCATGGCTATGGATTTGGTTCATGTTCATCACAAAATTCTGCCTTGTAAAACAACTTGAAACCCTAACTTCTGGCCTTCGATTCTCCTTGCTCAAAAATGATATCAAGGATTTCTTGGACATTTTAGAAAGCTTGTAATGTTATATACAATCCCTCTTTGAATCACATTTGCAAAATCCAATTGGAACTATATGAAACTTGGTCCAGAAGTTAGGTCAAAATCCTGACCAAAATGCTCAAAATTTCACTGAGTGTTTTAGTTTCATGACCATGTTTTCATGGATTAATAACTTGAAATCCATACATTTATAGGAGGAGTTGTGTTCAGAAATGTTTTATATCTCATTGAGATATACAACTTTCATGTTAAAATTTTCCTTTGAATCATCTTGCATCATGGTGAATAATTGGCTCAAAGTTGTGAAAAAAATATGAAGTTTTCAATACTTAGAAAAATTTCAAAGTTTGGAAACTTTGACTTTTCAAAATAAAATCTTGACTTTTTGATTTATTAATGAGAAAGTTTCATATTTTGACATGTTTTGATGAATTGGGATCTTTGACACTTGATTTTGACCAAAAAGTCAAAGTTTGACTTTTCAGTGTACAATTGACTTTTGATTAGTTGACTGAAAATCAACTATCAATCAATTGATCTTGAAGGAAGTTTTGAGTCATACCATTAGGTAAAAATGATGCATTTGAAACCTTGAGATCATCTCTCAAACCAATTAACCATTTGCTAGGTCAAAAATCAGAAATTGCCCTTTCTCAGTAAAAACCCTAATTTTGACCATTTTGCCCTTTTGATGATTTGATCAAGTTTCTTGAGGAATTATGGTCCAAACTTGATCAAATGACATATAGGAGTTCACAATGTTGATATGGATAAAAAATTATGAAATTTGACTGTAAATTGGCCATAGTTGACTCTTTCCCCAATATAGCTGATTTTTAGGTCAATTGATCAATTGACTGAACAAAAATGTTATCCATGACTTGAAACTTGACATGAGCGATCTTGAGGGTCCATAAGGACTCATGAAAGTCATATGAGGCATTAAAAGTTCAATTATCGTTGTGCAATCTCAAACCCTAATTTCAGTCATCAATGCTTAAGGAGGTGTCTTGAGCTAATCAACCCTAGTGCAGTCTTGAACCAAAGGAGATCTTGTGAGAAAATACTTGATAAATGAGAGGGAAAATTTTGGGGTACAACAAACATGTTTATAGTTGTTTACTACCTTGCTACCATGTCCCCTCCTTCCCCTCTATATTAAGAGCACACTAGCAAGTTCCAAAGGGAGACGGGGAAAAAAGAGGAGAAACTCCCAAGAAAGAAAGACATGCACACGCTTACTCATAAGCATACTGAAACTATCAAAGTCCTTATAAATAGTCCCAATCGAGGGAGTGTTTAGGAACACCCTACTCACTCCCTAAAGTCTGCAGGATATATTCCCAATCACCAACCCCTAAGCAAGCATCTCCACGCCCAGAAGTGCCAAATCGAAGCTTCCAACTGTTGGTAAGATTGGTAAAGAGATCAAACTTTGTATGTGCATGATGTATTAAGGACATGGGTTCGATACCCAGGTCTTCATTTGTTTTATTTTTAACATTTGTGTCAGATCCAGTCTGAATAGGCCAAAGCGCGCAGGATCGAAGGACCTGGGTTTGACACCCAGGTCCTGCATCCTTATTTGGCTAATATTTGTCTTTCAGTTTCAAATCAAAAGGCAGCATTCAACCCTGGATCAAAAAGTAAAGCATCCCTTCTTGGATCGAAAAAAATCACATTCCCCTCTGGATCGAAAAGCCCATCATTCTCCCTAAATCGAAAGGCCATGTTTTTCCTTTGAATCGGAGGAGGGTTCTTCTATCTTTAATTTTGCTTTATTCATTTCTTTATTGATTTTAAATTAACTTTAAATATAAAAAAATCACAAAAAAGTATTAAGTTAGTATTTTTAATTAAACTAATTTTGTAAATAAATGAAATAAATATTTTAACTATTTCTTTAATTTAAAATAAATAAAAATTTAGGATCTAATTTAGCTTTAATTATTTTATTTTCATAATAAAAACAACAAAAAAACTTAGATTTTAGTTAATTTTTTTTCTTATTAAATTTTAGGTATTAATTTAACTTAGTTATTTTCTTAAAATAATTTAAAATAAATAAAAAAAGATTTTTCTTATTTCATTTAGATTTTTTTTAGGCTTTAGACGTCTTTACCTTTCGCGCGTTATTTATTCTCGCATTTTTACATTATTGTAGCTGTATACTGGATGTAATAGATTAAAATAGGACTTTATTGCTTTCTTTATTTTTTCCCCATTTGAACATGTAAATACCCCCTCCCCAAAGCACTGTAATAGCGTAGATTTAAATTCCTGCACTTTAAATTTCTGCAAAAATATTAATTGTTAGTAATTAGGCTTGTATGAAAAGACTGAAATCAAACGCTAGCAAACTTAACACAAGACTAAAATAACTGAACATAACACACCATGCACATATACACCTCTAGGGTACCCCACTTAGGTTGCCTTCGGAAAACGGTCACAATTCTCGAAATGTGAGAAGTTTTAGTGGCTTCCCTCTAGTTTGAAAGATCACAAGTCCCTCGATGACCCTCTCGATGCTGCCTCAGTTAAAACTGATCTTAGAACTTTAGGACAGTTACTAAAATTCCTTGCCAAGTTACCTTCGTGACCATTACATCCCTTCGAATGTCCCTCATACATCCAATGATAGGGCTACCTACTCACTAATAGTAGGATAGCAATGTCTAAAGGATAGGAGGAAAAGAACTACCTTTTCGAGTACAAGTGGATAGTTGTTATATGCTTGCTCAAAATAAATTTTACACATAAACATTTCAAAACACTTTCAAAAACATTCGCTTTGTCAACACTCTTGAGGACTGATACAAGAGTTATCACAAAGCGAATCGCCACACTAAGGCATTTCAAAAAAAAAATTCAACATACAAAGCACAAGAAATTTTCAAAACATGAGCTAGCATCTAAGAGCCGTAGATAACTACAGATGGAAAGGGTGCAAACACCTTCCCTTTCCATAATCTACCCCCCTTACTCAGAAAACTCTCGAAAAGGTCTTTTTCTGTTCTTTTCACCATTTCCTTAATTTGGATAAAAGAAAAGTCAATGGCGACTCTTGCTTACCATAACATTTTCAAATACAAACGCAAAACCAGTATAACAGTCGGTTCTGCCACCGTATCACAAAAATGGCGACTCTGTTGGGGAATTTTAAAAAGTGGGGTTACCTTAGAGTATAGTTCATTGTAAATTGCTTTACCTTGTATGCTTTATTTGCTTTACTCTTGAGGGCTTTTGGTTGGGTTACTATAGATCCTACACCCGGATCTGGGGCACCTTTTAGGTAAGTAGTAATAGATCATGGGGACTGTGTGGGGTATACCGACACAGTTGAAGCGATAACTATGTTGATGTGACACTTTGGTTGGTACCGGTAGCCCTTGAGTAGTCAAGGAGAATACAGGGCCACTTCATGGTGTCATGAAGCATCAATTGGCCTTAGAACCTTTAATTGAACAGCTTGGCCATTAGGAAGTAGTGAGATAGATGTCTTTGGTGTAGTCCTAAGTCGGTTGATACTCGATACTACACTCATTGAGATTTTACTCTCGAGTTTTGTTTGGTGGCAAGTCAGTTGTCGATCAGAACAAAACTTGTGAGAAAAATTAGTGATATTGAGATCCCTTAGAACCCAATTACTGTTACTAGGACAGGTTGAGCCAACTAAACTTCAAGAGGGTACTTACCTACAAACCCCATGCAAGCCTAGACCTAAGGCTGTTTGTGTGACTTATTTGCTTTCAACTTGAACTACTTGAAGGGTTTTATTATCTAACAACATGATTTCCTTGTAGGATTTGTTTACAGTCATTATCCAATAACCTGGATTTCTTGCAGGGTTTACTTACTTATGCCACCTTACACTTTGGCTTAATTCATAGCATACACATCATATCATTATCCCATAGCATCTCTTTAACCATTTCAAGGATCTCAAGGGTCTGTCATGTAGGTTATGATGAGGCAGACGTCTAGCAAGGGGCAAAGGGATTTGTTTTCCTCTAACCAAATGCCTCCAGAAGACCAAAACATGACAACTTGAGTCAGGGGTAATGACCCACTCGACATGGTGAGCTTGATTCTCGTAGAAGGACCTTCAATGATACGGAGTTATTCAAGCAAAGATGCAGTCAACTCCTAACATCTTCTTGTGTTTACCCCGTGAGACCCTTGAAAATATCGCATAAGCATATCATTCATGTCATTGCATAGCAGGTATTTCAAGACAGGTTTCTTATCTTTTCGCTGTTTATTTCAGCAAAAGAAATGGCTTTTGAACAGACAGTAAAAGACCTTCAAGCCCAAAATGCTCAGTTCCAACAAATGTTCCTGGCTCTGGCTAAGGGACAAGAAGAACTGAAAGCTCTCGTCATCAAAGAGAAGAAGAAGAAGAAGGCAAAGAAACCAACAAGTGTTTTGAATTTGGGAAGATGACTCAGAGGACCAGCCAAGAGAGCTCTAGATCTCTCAACTCCATCAAATGTGGGGGATAATCATGAAGATGATAATAACCCGGGGACTGATGAAGATGAACTGATTACTCTGAGGAATAATATCCTCCTGCTGATGATAAATACAAACAACTGGAGGATCATCTCAACGCCATGGAAATTCAGAGGGTACCTGGCTTGGACTTTGAAGAGTTAGGGTTGGTTTCTGGAGTGGTCATCCCACCAAAGTTCAAGGTTCCCACATTTTCTATATATGACGGGGTCTCTTGTCCTAAACTTCATTAGAGATTATACGTCTGAAATATCCAGCCTCACACTGCTGGCTGTAAGTTATGGGTCCATTTCTTCCAAGAAAGTCTGCCGACACTCAACTGGAGTGGTTTTATCAGTTAGAAGGAATTGACATTCATACCTGGGAAGAGTTGGATGCTACTTTCTACAGGCAGTACCAATATAGTTCCGACCTTGCTCCAACCCTTACACAATTGCAAAGTATGTCTATGCATTCCGGCGAGGCTTTCAAAGACTACGCCCAAAAATGGAGAGATCTTGCAGGGAGAGTCCAGCCTCCTCTGTCTAATAGGGAGCTGGTAGACATGTTCTTGGGCACTTTGTCTGGTCCATTCTTCAACCACTTGTTCAGAAGTTCTTTGGCTGGGTTCACCGAGTTGGCACTGACAGGTGAAAGAGTAGAAGTGGGTATCAAGAGTGGGAACATTCTGATGGCTGCATATTTTAATGCTGAGAAGAATCCATTCAACGGCAAGAGGGAAGATAATGCTGTATATGGCCAGGAGGGACGTGCTAGAGGTAACCACAACCCATATGTGGGGGCAGTACTGGTCTCTAATCCTACGCCTGTGTAATGACATAAATAGGGGAATCAACGTAATGAGGTCGCACCTAAAAGACAATTCACCAAGATCAACATGTCACTAGCTCAAGCGTTACAACATATGTTGAAGGCAGGGTTGATTACGTTAAAGGCTCCTCTACAGAACCCCAATACTTCTGCTCCTAGTTACCACCCCAATAAAAGGTGTGCATACCACTATGTTGTTGGGTTTTAAGGTAAAACCTTCATAGTCTAGTCTATCCAGAGCCTTCTTAGGCAGCACATTCAAAGATGAACTAGTATCAACCAGGACATGGGCCAAAGTAGTTCCCCTACATTCGACAGAGACACGCAATTCCTCATTGTGTTTCCTCCCTCTAGGTGTAAGGTCAGCATCAGAAAAGTCCAAACCGTTATTAGCGGTCAAACTGGCCACATAGTCTTTGAATTGGTCAGCAGAGGTTTCCTGTGGCACATGGGAAGTTCTAAGAAATTTCACCAAGGCCTTCGCATGAGCCTCAGAGCATAACAGTAAAGCTAGCATGGAGATCTTTGAAGGGGTCTGCCCTAGCTGCTCGACTACATTGTAGTCGCTTCTCTTTATAATTTTAAAAATTTCTTCCATCTCCTTCTTGGAGGCCTCTGGGATATATACTGATCACGCCTTCATTCAGACAGGTTCAACCAAAATGACTTTGCCCAGAGTCTCAGTCGACTCGGCGATAGGGGTGTTAGTTGGGGTAACCATAGGAACTATAGTAGTAATGTCAACAGGAACAAAAGCAGGGAAGATCACAGGACCGGTAACAATTTTTAGGGGAGCAATCTCAGGGGAGAATACTCTCCCACTTCAGGTTATTTTACTGGTTCCCATAATATTGTCGATGTCGGGGTCAGCCTTCTCAAAAATCGAGTCTTCATCAGCCAACCAATCTTGCTTGACGCCGTGGTAGTAGACGTCACCCCCATAGTTCCAGGGGACAGTTTTATCAGAGGAGTACGGGATTGGCCCTGGCATAGTAATTATCAGTGGAGTCACCTTCAGAATAGATGTAATCGTAACGGGTCTTTTGGTGGAGACCCTGGAAGTATTGGTGGAAATAGTTACTATTGAAACATCCTTGTAAGAAATGGTTGGAACGAGAGTCTTTTCAAACAAAATCTCTTTGTCATCCATCAGGCGCTAGACACCTGCTTTCAATAAATGACAACCAGTTGGTAGGGATAAACAGAGGTGGCAGCCTTCGCCACAACCCAGAAATAAACCGTCCTTCAACAGGTTCTTCTTGACAGTCAGGAGAGGAGTAACAAGCTCATCAACAACAGTAACAAACACATAATCTTCAACAACGTTAACATCACGGTAGTGCTTGGGCATAGGAGTGGTGATAACATTTGGGATCTCAGGAGCATCAAACTCAATTTCTTTTGCTTCGAGAAGGTCTTGCACTTTGTTTTTCAAAACCCAGCAGTCATTTGTATCATGACCTGGACTTTCTGAATGGTAAGCACAACGAGCGTTAGGGTTCTAACGGGGAGAGGCAGTGTTGGGATTCTCCGAAGCTTCCCGCAAGGTTACCAGATTAGATCTCAAAAAATGTGGCAAGACTTAAGACAACGTCATATTTATCTGATTAAATTATCTTACCGGTCTTTCTATTCTAGGATGGTTGTTCCTCTGTTGAGTAGGTACAGGCTTAGGGATCATAAAGGCCCCTACCGTTGGACGATGTTCAGTTCTGTCCTGACTCCTTTGATGGTACACAACCCCAACCTCTTTCTTCCCGATGAATGTTTTTCTCACGACACTGGAGGATGCATCCTTTTGGATCTTCCCACTCTTGATCCCAGCTTCCACTCTCTCCCCGGTCAAGATTAATTCAGTAAACCAGCTGAGGAGCTTCCAATTAGATGATTAAAGAAAGCACCAGACAAGGTACCGAGAAAAAAGTCTACTAGCTCCCTGTCAGACAGGGAAGGCTGGACTCTTCTTGCTAAGTCCCTCCACTTCTGAGTGTAGTCTTTGAAACCCTCACTCGAACCCATAGGCAGACTTTAGAGTTCAGTATGGGTGGGAGCAAGGTCTACATTGTATTGATACTGCTTATAAAAAGCAGCAGCCATGTCTTCCTAATTATGGATATTGGCCCACTCTAGTTGATAGAACCAATCTAGATGAGTCCCAGATAGTCTATCCTGAAAGAAGTGGACCCATCAATCTTTGTCAGCAGTGTGAGGTTGTATCTTCCTCACATAAGATCGGAGGTGCATCTTAGGACACAAAACCTCGTCGTGCTTAGCAAACACTGGTGCCTTGAACTTATGTGGAATAACAATACCAGACACCAAACCTAGCTCTTCAAAGTCCATCCCAGGAATTTTCTAAATCTCCATTGCACTTAAGTGATCTTCCAACTGTTTGTATTTGTCGTCAGCTGGAGGATACTGCTCTTCAGAGTAATCATCCTCTTCTTCCTCTTCAGATTCTGGATGGTTAATCCCTTCCTTGTTTTTCCCTTCTTAATTATCCTTTTCACCTGATGATGTTGCGAAGTCTATGGACCATCTGGCTGGCCCTGGGAACCTTCTTCCCAGATTCAAAACACCGGTTGATTTCTTTTCTTTCTTCTTCTTTTCTTTGATCAGCAAAGTTTTCAAATGCTCTTGTCCTTTTACCAAAGTCAAGAACATTTGTTGAAACTAAGCATTATGCGCCTGGAGATCTTTTATTGTTTGTTCAAGATCCATCTCACTGAAATCAACAGTAGAAAGAGAAGGAGACCTGTTGTAAGAAACCTGATTGTGTTATGATGAATGAAGATGCATATGAAATGATTTCAAGGAAATTAGATATTTAAATTTTCTTTAGACAAAAAGGAACACACGTTATATTAATAAATCAGAGTTTGAGTACATCATGCCTTTTTGGGCTTACAATTAAAGAAATAAAATACAAAACTCTAAGACAAAAAGGTTGAACGCATCCTCTTTGGTGCAATGTAGGCATTCAGACTTTTCTCTTCCTGAAGCTGCTTGGTGAGTTCCAAAACTTTCTTCTCGCTGGCATAGAACCGGGCTTCGAAAGTGTCTCGCTCTTCCTTTGGCTGTATCCAATCCCTTTGCAAGTCTTCGAGAGAGGTGGGCATGTTAGGATGAAGGATAGTGTATGTAACATCTCCTTCCATAACAGGCTCTATGATAACTGGGAGAATGGATGGGTAAGGCATAATAAGACTTTGAGCACGGGCTCGTACCCATTTGAGATAAGGCTCAAAAGGGATGGAATTCTTGTGCCCCAGTATCTTGCTATCCACCTTGTTTACCATCTTCTAAACTTGCATGAACCTCTGATGATAGCCTCGATCGTCGCTTTAGAAGTCGAACACCAAACCTTGGATGAGCATCTCATGAGGACCATCTCTCCGGGCATACCCAAACTGTCGTAAAGCTAAGAAAGGGTTCTAAGTGATACCTCCCCTAATGCCAAGTAGATGGACATTAGGGAATTCTCCATAACGGTCAATGGTAGAAGTATCATCTGAGGATCTTGAACACCAATGAATATCAGAGTGGGTGAGGGACATCATCCTTTGAGACCATGTCAATCTTTGCTCATTCTTCAATGTTAATCGAGGTAGGTGTGAAATGAACCACTTGGCGAGTAGGGGAATACAACACAAAAGGGTACCTCTTTTCTTCATGGTGTGGGTATGGATGAAATGTAGGATGTCTCCCAACAAGGTAGGTATAGGATTACGGGAGAGAAAGACTTTGATGGCATTTACATCTATGAATTGGTCTGAGTTGGGGAAAAGAACCAAACCATAGATGAGAAGGGCCATGACATCTTCAAAGGCTTGAAAATCCATATCTTTCCAGAATGAACGAGCTTTCTCTAATAGAAATTTGGCTAGGAACCCTTTGACTCCACTTCTAGTCTCCCAATTTGCTATGCTATCGGCTCTCTTCAGATGTAGAGCTTCGGCCATAACCTCAGGTTTTGGGATCCCTTCTAGACCGATGAACGGTATCTGATCAAGCACAGGAACTCCTAATAGTAGAGAGAACTCTTCTAGTGTAGGTACCAACTGGTAGTCAGGAAAGGTAAAGCAATAATGTATGGGATCAAAGAATTGTAAGAGCACACACATCATTTCTTCTTGGAAATTGAAGGTAGCCAAACTGAGGAGTCGTCCATATTTCTTGGTAAAAGGAAAATCCCCGGGCACCCTTGATGCTAACTCTTGGAGCTGAGGGTGTGCTTTCACGAAGCTAATTCAGATGGTGTTTCTTCGGACGGAGTTCTTGGCCTACAAAGCAAAAACAAAGATAAAGTCCTAAATCCTTGAAATGGTTAGTGAGATTGCGTATGATGTTATAATGTTCATGATGTTATGTACAAGTAAGCATATACACACAAGGCAAAAACAAGTCCTTAGGCTTAGGCTTGCATGGAGTTTATAGGTAAGTACCTTCTTGAAGTTTAGTTGGCTCAAACCTGTCCTAGTTAATAGTAACCGGGTTCTAAGGGATCTCAATATCACCAACCTTTCTTTTAGGCATTGTCCCAGCACAATCAATCTTTTCTTGTGGCTGGGATATCCCAAAAGTCTAGTGTCAATGAGTGTAGTATCGAGTATCAACCAATTTTAAGCTTTCCACCAAAACTGGTTACCTCACTACGTCCTAATTGGCCAAGTTTGTTCAATTAAGGTTCTAAAGTCAGTTAGTGCTTCATGACGCCACTCAGCGGCCCCATATTCTCCTCGATTCAACACAAGGGATACCGGTACCCATAAATGCATCACACTAGCGTAGCCTTTATTTCAACCATATCGGTCTACGCCGTACAATTTCCACAATCTATTGCTACTTACCTAACAAGGTGTCCCAGATCTGGGTGGAGGATCAAAGACAGCCCAAATAAGGAACCATAATGTAAAGCAAACAAATCAAACAATGAAAGAAAGTAAATGTGATCTAGCCCTAAGGTAACCCCACTTTTAAAATATACCCCAGCAGAGTCGCCAGTTCTGTAACGTGGTGGGAGAACTGACTTGATTGTTTTGCGTTTGATCGCAAATGTTGCGGTTAGCAAGAGTCTCCACCGACTTTTCTTTTATCCAAAAGGAAAGGTTGAAAAGAATAGGAAATACCTTTCAAATGTTTTCTTGAGTTCGGGGGGTAGATTATGAAAAGGGAAGGTATTAGCACCCTTTTCATCTATAGTTATCTACGGGCTCTTAGTTGCTTACCAGAAAAGGAGCCACCATTTAGGCAGACTTTGTAATGATTCTCGTTCGTAAGAATGTATACAAAGTGTTAATCTTTTGAAAATGTTTTCAAGTTTGAAAGATGTTTTGAAAGTGTTGGTGTTTGTTTTGAAAATAACAAGGATGTTTTTTGTTTGAAAATGAGCAAGCAACTAGGAACATTCTACCTACTCAAAAGTCTTTCTTGCTTATTTCCTCTTTCCTTTGACATTGTTATTTTACCATTGATTTGGTAAGAAACCCTATCTTTGGATGCAAAAGGGACGGGCATGGGTCATCGTATAGTCATGAATAACAATGTTGTAAGAATATCTTAGCATTTTCTTTGAGGGACTAAGATCATTTGTAAGGAAACTTTGGATAACGTCATCGAGGGACTATGATCTTGTATTTTTGTTTGTTTTTGCTAAGACGTCTTACATGCATATTATGACCATTTATTTCTCAAGGCAACAAGTGGATTTACCCTAAGGGTGTAAGTGTGCAAGTGTATTGAATTACATGCATTGTTTTGTCTTTGAATTGGGGTTTTTCTAAGCTTTGATTTTATCTTTCCATACAAACCCTAATTTACTAGCATTTATATATAAAGCATTAAATTGCGGAAAATAAAAATACTAAGCTATTACATCAATAGGGGAGGAGGTGTACAAATTTACAAATGGGGAAATTGCAAGAAAATTATATCTAAATAATTATTACAACCATATTGAATAGTGTACAAAAAATAAAAAATGCAAGAATGTAAATGGAAAAAGAAATGATTTTTGTTTGTTTTTTATGAAACGGTTTAGTTTTGACCTAATTAAAAAATGATTAAGGAAAATTAAACAAAATTAACTTAAACTAAATAAGAAAAGAAAATAAATAAAAAAAAGATTTTTTAGGGTTTTATTTATGAAAAGGTTTTAAATTAATAAACATAATATGGATATTAATTAATTAAAAGAAACCTAAGTTCTAAATTAATTTTAATCACAAGAAAATAGTATAATGGTTAAACCTAAACCTAAATATTAATTATTAAGAATGAAATTAATTTATTAAGAAAATGTTTTTGTTCTTTTAGCTTTATAAAACAAAATAAACTAAATAAATGAAAAAATAATAAATAAAATATTTTGTGGGTTTTTATTAATAACAATAAAAAATAATATTAATAATAATACTAATAATAATAATAATAATAATAATAAAGGAAAAAAATAAGAAAAAGAAAATAATAATGAAAATATGGGCCAGGGGGTGCTGAAGCAAAGCCATGGGTTAGAAGCCAGCAAAATAAAGAGAAGGCCCAATGCTGGGCCCAAGCGCTGCAAAGAAAACAAAAAATGTAAAAAAGTGTGAAAAAGAACATAAGGCAGCGCGCTGGGTGTTGAACCCACACCCTCTTGGTTACCAGTGTGCTGCCTTACACTGGGGTGGCTATACATCCGTTAACATTGACTCAAAAATATATACATAACATAAAACTTGCCCTAATTGTACTTCATCTTCAACATCCAACCAAATGATCTGTAACTTGCTCATTCTTCAACCATTTTCAAAAATGTAAACATGAAACTTGTGTAATTTTTCACCACGAATCCAACCATGTAACTAATTTAAGCTAATTTTCAAAGATAAGGATGAATTTATGAAAGTACCAAATTTTGACCTAAATGTTTCAGCAAGTTTAAACTCAAATTTCTCCATGCTCAAGCAACATAAATGAAATCTATGGACATGTATAGTTTCATGGAAATGAGGTCTACATTTTATCTTTGAAAATGGAAGCCTAACAATGCCTAAATGAATAGTTCAAAAGTCAGAAAACTCACCTTGCAAGAGAGTATCGTGTTTTGAGTTTGAGGAGCTTTTGATGAGTTCTAGTGATTGGGTTAGCTTCCTCGAGTTCCCAGGAAGCTAATGTGATGCTTGGCTTTAGCTGAAAGTGGCTGAGAGTTCTGGAGAAGTCCACTTGTAGGGCTCTATTTTTGAGTTTGGAAATCGATGAAGATGGTGTTACAGTCGTGTAACAGGGATATGGATGGCTTATTTATGATGTTTGGAAGCTTTTGGAAGCAAAAGGCCAAGAAACACACGAGTGAAATGGAAGTTTGAAGTTCTTGGTCAGAATATGCAACAATGGAGTTTTGTGATACAGTTTTGAGTTTTTGTGTGTTTTAGTGCTTAAGCATGCGTGCCCTTTTCTTGCAAAATGACTTGTGGATATGTATGGAAAATATTATGAGGCTTGAGAGGGCCAGAATCACACAAGTACAAGTTATGGGATTTTGCTTGTTTTTGAAGAAAATTGAAAATGTAGTTTCAAGACAAAGTACAAGCATGGGCTGAGTTGTTTAGAGACTTTAGACAAGTTTCTTTTGGGTTATAGGTTGTGTGTGATCAGAATAAAATAATTGCAAAGCACAAGAACTGATTTTGTGCACAAAAGTTACTTTTCCAAAATGGCAATGTGCACTTTCTTCCTAAAATGGTATTAAGCATGGGCAATGCATACAATGCTTGAGTTGAAGCCTCTAACGGCTGTGCAAACATTTAATTATGGAGTTCCAAACAAGTTTGAGGCATACAAAGCAAATATTGTGCAGCCTAGCATGGATTTGAATTCTTGTTCATCACAAAATTCTGCCTTGTAAAACATTTTGAAACCCTAACTTCTGACCTTTGATTCTCCTTGATCACAAATAATCTCAAGGAGTTCTTTGAATTTTTAGAAAGATTGTAATGTTCTCTATAACCCCTCTTTGAATCACTTTTGCAAAATCCAAATGGAACTATGTGAAACTTGGTCCAGAAGTTAGGTCAAAATCCTGACCAAATTGCTCAAAATTGCACTAAGTGTTTTAGTTTCAAGACCATGATTTCATGGATTAATAACTTGAAATCCAAGAATTTCTAGGAGGAGTTGTGTAAATCAAAGTTTTAGATCTCATTGAGATCTATAACTTTAATGTTGAAAGTTTCCTTCGAATCATCTTGTATCATGGTAAAAAATTGGCTCAAAGTTGTGAAAAAATATGAAGTTTTCAACACTTAGAAAAATTTCTAAGTTTGGAAATTTTGACTTTTCAACATGAAATATTGACTTTTTGATTTCTTAATGAACGAGTTTCATATTTTGACATGTTTTGATGAATTGTCATCTTTGACACTTGATTTTGACCAAAAAGTCAAAGTTTGACTTTTCAGTATGCAATTGACTTTTGATCAGTTGACTGAAAATCAACTATCAATCAAATGACCTTGAGCAATGTTTTGAGTCATGCCATTAGGTCAAAATGATTCAATTGAAACCTTGAGATCATGTCTTAAACCAATTAACCATTTGCTAGGTCAAAAATCAGAAATTGCCCTTTTCATGACGTGATCAAATTTCTTGAGGAATTATGGTCCAAACTTGATCAAATGACATATAGGAGTTCATAATGTTGATACGGATAAAAAATTATGAAGTTTGACTGTAAATTGACCACGATTGACTTTTTCCCCAATACAACTGATTTTTAGGTCAACTAATCAATTGACTGAGCAAAAATGTGATCCAAGACTTGAAACTTGGCATGAGCAATCTTGAGGGTTCACAATGATCCATGAAAGTCATATGAGGCATTAAAAGTTCAATTATCCGTGTGCAATCTCAAACCCTAATTTCAGTCATCAGTGCTTAAGGAGGTGTCTTGAGCTGATCAACCCTTGTGCAGTCTTGAACCAAATGAGATCTTGTGAGGAAATACTTGATAAATGAGAGAGCAAATTTTGGGGTACAACAGCTGCCCCTGTTCAATCTTCTTAAAACTGAAGAGTTAGATTGTCGGATCCGTCATTAGTGACTTTAAGGTGGAAGATGATTGAACACTAGAGTGCCCATAAATTTGCACTCGAAGATGAATTGTGAATGGGCTTATGGATGCCATATGGAGGAATGATGGAGATTTGTCGGGGATGGGCTTGTAGATGCCATCCAAAGGTGATTGTTGATAGAAAGTGGACTAAGTTTGAATTTTATTTCAACTAGAAAAGAATCAAAATAAATCTTTGGAGCGATTTATATGAACCAGAAGACGTCTTGTATGTTGTTTGACTGGGAAGAATCAGAATAAATCTTGGAGCAATTTATTTGAACCAAAAATGTTCATTTGGAAAGTAATCAGGGTAAACCATTGAGAGGTTTAAATTGAACCAAAAGAGGTCTTGAATATTCTTTAATTGGAAAGAATCAGAATAAATTATTGAGAGATTTATCTGAACCAGCAAGGATTTGGAGATGAATCCGGATAAATTGTTGAGAAACTTATCTGAAATCGAAAAGGGCGTCTGCGAGAAAGAATCAGAATAAACCATTGAGAGATTCAAACTAAACTGGCAGGGATCTGGAGAAGAATCATAATAAATCATTGAGAGATTTATTTGAACCAGAGAAAACATCTGCGGGAAAGAATCAAAATAAACCGTTGAGAGATTCAAACTGAACCGAAGGGATCTGGAGAAGAATCAGAATAAATAGTTGAGAGATTTATTTGAACTAGAGAAAACGTCTGCGGGAAAGAGTCAGAATAAACAGTTGAGAGATTCAAACTGAACCGGCAGGGATTTGGAGAAGAATCAGAACAAATCATTGAGAGATTTATCTAAACCGGAGAAAACGTCTGCGGGAAAGAATCATAATAACCCGTTGAGAGATTCAAACTGAACAGGCGGGGATCTGGAGATAAATCAGAATAAATTGTTGAGAGATTTATCTAAGCCAGAGAAAACGTCTGCGGGAAAGAATTGGAATAAACCATTGAGAGATTTAAACTGAACCAGCAGGGGTCTGAAGAAAACATTTGTTATGTAGATGGTCGACCAGTCCTTTCTTGGGAATTGATCGCTAATTGACTAATTGAAAATTTGACGATAATTTTCTATTGATTGATCTTTCCTGAAAAGGTGAAAGGTTAGTTGCATGTAATGCCATGATGTATGAAATGCATGGTATAATGTTGTTTCTCAAAATAAATGAGATTGCGCTGTATGCATATGTGTTTTCAATGCTATGACGTATGGATGTAATGTATGGACATGTCAATAGTTATGCCACAGTGTTACTGGAATCGGGGAAGATAAATTCCTTAGTACCGCTGGGAATGAGGAGTGTAAGTGTTCATATTTTGAAGTTAAAGTGTTGATGGATGAGTTTCCATTTATTAGAGAAATAAACTTTGTTGTGGAAGGGAAATGTCGTGCATTCCTTGTGGACCTCGTGAAAACCTGCTGGGGAATCCTGAGAAACTGGGCGACTTTCACTGGGGAATCTTTGAAGCGGTAACCAGAAGTTTTGTTCCATCGGGGATGTGAGAGCACTTGATACCATTAGGTTGTATACTGGAGATATGTTAGTGATCCTGTATTGGGATGTCTTAACTTCTTCTCTTGCTGGAAAAGTACCTGCAGGAGACTTTATGGAATGGTCTAAAGATATTATCCTGTTTATTAAAGCCATTAGTAATTGTCTTTTTATTTTCTGTTCCTCTTTTTTTTGCTTATTTGTAAACAGTAGTCACGTTCAAATGCATATGTTCAAAAATAATCATTGGACGTTTTTGCAAACAGAACACGAAAAATAAAAGAAAAACAGATAATTTTTCACTTTCAAAGGAATATCTTTGTATTAACTTGAATAAGTATTTTTCTACAACAAGACAAACATGAAGAAGTGAAAAGCACAAGAAGGGGGTTGAATTGTAAAACTGAAAATCAATGCAATGAACACGATATTTTTATCCTGGTTCATTTGATCTCAAACTACTCCAGTCCACCCGTCAAGGTGATTTCGCCTCTCTCCAACGAGGTCTTAATCCACTATATTCAACAGAATATTACAATCTGCTTTAACAACTGCTAAAGCCTTCTTGATACAAACCACAAACCGGTTTGTCAAGGAAACACTTTCTTACAAAGAAGAGAAATCTAGGTGTGTGAATGTTTTCTACAAAACTGTTTATCACAACTGTGATATTACACAACTTAAGCTTATTGAAACTAGATTGCTAAAAGTAATTGAGTAAGGAAATATGAAGCTTTTAGCAAACTGAGAGAAGGAAGATGATGATTAGCTTTTAGGCGTGTAATTTTATGTAGAGCATTAGCCAATTCAATCTTCATTATCTTGTTTATATAGCACTGAAATTGTTGAACGTTGGAGCAATAATCTTGATTCAATGCCAATAACAAACTTTCCTTATTAAGAAGATCTTGTATGGAATGATGTCGTTGGTAATAATTCGCTTTGAATGCACAGTACCGTTGCTACTTAAAGCGTGTTCTGGCTTGGGCTCATTCTGACTCTGCTTAAGTGCTGATGAACTGTTGTTGTATTTATCAGAGTGTTGAGCGCAGTTCTGTTCATCAAGCTTCAGCATTCGCGTGAGTTGTTCTTCTGATTCTGGTATTCTGATATAGCAACTTCTGATGCAGATGTTGATAACCAATATTCTGATGCTGATTATGATGCACTCTTACTGATACCTATCAGAGTTTCTGTAAACCAGAAAGGTAATTTTTAGGTAGCAAATAGTTCTTACATGAATCACATAATTAATATATCATTTCATTTTGTTATCATCAAAACTTAAACTTAGGGTAGTAGATTCAAACTTTGTCCTAACAATCTCCCCCTTTTTGATGATGACAAAAACTAGATATTTTTAATTGAAAATAACGTGAAAAAGTATCAGAGATAACTATATGATAAGATGTATCAGAGTAAGAAGTTATCAAAGATAAGGGATAAAGAGATATGAGAGTTGGGATCGGAGATACTCCCCCTGAATTTATAACTTCCCTTTTTAATTCCAAGGGTTCTTCAGGATCAGATCTTTATTGACTTTCTTTGAACATCAGAATATCAGAGTGTTTAACTATTAGAAGCTTTAGATCAGAATATTAGAGCAGAGCTTCAGATCAGAATATCAGAGCTTTATCAGAGATTTGCTTTGGATCAGAGTATCAGAGCTTTGGTCTTCAGTGAATTAGAGAGCATTCTTGTACCTGTAGACTTAAGCAAAAAAAGGAAAACATTCAAAAATTTCAGAGTTAGAATGTTTGAGACTTTTTGTCTCAGTAATCCGTTATTGAAAAATATCATTCTTGTTCTCCCCCTTTTTGTCAGCAATCAAAAAGTGTAAGTGATGTGCTAAAACAATTAGAGCAGAAAAACTTGTCATATTAAAATAGTCAGATCCAGACAAAACAGTACAGAAGATATGCAAAGAAAACATGAAAATAGCATGAATGAAAATCTAAGGTTGGGGAGGAAGGCGTGTGAACAGAGTCTCCAACATTGCTTTAATCTGATCAGCAGTTTCAGTCTGCTTGTGCACAATGCTGACTACTGTATCTATCTTTCTATCCTGCACATCCATCCTTTCCTTCATCTTCTGATCATTTTCATCCATCCTTTGCTGCAGACGAATATCATTCAGCTTCAGCTCTTCCAGAGTTTGCCTGTCCAAGGCAGCTTGAGAAACATCAGAAGCAGGGAGCTTCTGAGAGCTTTCTGCAACATCTTCAGCTTGACTGGCTTCAGCTTGAATTGTCTGATCTTCTTCTGGCTGCACTTTTGAAGCTGGACGCTTCTCAGACCATGGCTCACTATCCAGAAGGAGCACGTCTTCTTTCAGCAGCTGACTTCCTACTTCGTTCAGAAGCTTGCTGAAATTCTGCTGTGCTTGCTCATAATTGATGTCTTGCAATTTTAGAGCTTCAGCACGTACCCAAATTCTGAATCGTGACCAGAGCTGGTCTGAGGCAGCAGGGTCAATCATTCCAGGACAGACTTGCTTTAGAGAAGCAATCCATTGCTGCAAACCTGTTTCAAAATTCACAATGCCAGAGCCAACATCTGGCTGTTTTGGTTTTGGAATGGCTATTTTATTTTTCAGATCAGCAAGATGGTCAAGGATTGTTAAATCTATGAAGGTCCTGCTGGGGTCTTCTGTGGTTTGTTTGGGAGCTGTTTGTTTGGGAGATGGAGTGGGAGAGTCAGAAATAATGATTGGACTGTTTGGGGTTTTGGGAGTGTTTGGTGCGGGGTCTTCTGAGTGTTAGTGCCTCAGAAGGGTCATCTTCTGGTTCGGTTTCATCTATTGTTGGGATGGGGATTGGGATTTCATGAGAAGCTGGAGTGGGAATTGATGTTGGAATAGCAGAAGAATTTAAAACAGAAGCAGCAGATAAATTACCTCTTTTCTTGGGTGTCTGCTGGGATGTTCCTTCTGAAGGGGCCTTCCTTTTCTTCGTCTTCTTCAGTGTAACTTCTGGTTGAGGTTGGTGCAGATCTTTGATATTCAGCTTGGGATCTGTACCATCAGCCTTGCACGCGTCCAAGTATCTGAGAACCACCACTGGTTTAGATTCTATCTCAGAAAATAATGGAAAGTCGCTCAGTGGGACTCTTCTGCTGGTGATGTCAGCAGTAGGAGTAACACTGGGTTCCTTTCTGATATTCTCTATTAACTTCATTTTCTTCAGATTCTTCGCGTTCAGAGGCTTGCCAACAGTTGGTTCAATGGTGCTTAACTCTTGAGCTTCTATCAGGTGCTCTATCAGCCTATTCCCAGTCAGAATATCTGATATTAACCTTCCAAAGGGTATCCAATCCCTCTTTGTTCTTTCTTCTTCCCTGGTTTCCTTCACGCTTGTTCTGAGGTGATTAAACAGAAGATGAGCCAAGTTGATTTTTACCTTTTGATTGATAAAATAGATCAGAAACTGCTGATCTATATTTATGTAATCAGGGGAACTTGTTGGCTTCCTATGATTAAAACACCCCAGAATGATCTTCGCCCAAACTTTGTGGTGATCCTTTAGGTCTCTGATTTTGCTGCTAGGCACCCCATGGGTGAAAATCTGTTCTGCTATGACACCAACGTCAGAGCATCTTTCAGCCATATCAATACAGCGGACGCCACCGCCACTGTAACCAATCAGTTTTGCTATGTGATCCTCAGTGATCACAATCTTCTTTCCCATTATGTAGGAGGTGACTTGATGCGTTGAAGAGGACGCATGAATCCAGAACTCCTTGACTAACATTGGGAATTTTGGTCCAACCAACCTGTCGAAATATCTCTCCCATTTTTGTGCCCTAACTTATTCTGTCAAGTCAAAACCATTCTCTTTCAGACTGCCAAAATCAATAATCAGTTCAGACAACACTTCTAGATTCTTCACTGGTGTAAGGAGTGTTCTGAATGGAACTTGGTACTGTTCAGAGGAAGCTTTCTTCTGAGAACCTGCAGAAGCACTGCTGGAGGTTGCCATGTTCACACTTAGGGTTTTTCTGAGAAAACTGAGAAAATGGGTTTAAGTTTGAAAGAGATGACCACAGAGAAAATGCAGAAAATATTTGAGATATAATGAGAAACTGTAAAAGATTAATGTGAGAAGTTAACGTGCTTAAATAGATTTCAGAATATTTTGAAAGTGTAAACGGTTTCAAGAAAGAGAAATAAAATCATGATTACGTTTTAAAAACATGATTACTTTCATTTAATGCTTGCTGATTTTGGGGGATTTGAGAAAGATACTTGAAACGGTTACCAGACATGTGTCTCAATGCACCCAATAAGCGTTTTTCCTTCTCAGAAGCGTGCACGCGTTTTGCTTCAGAGATTTGCTGATGATTGGATGACACTTGTTTGATTTAGTGATCAGCACGTCTATCCTTGAGCTGAAACGCTCATATCTTTAAGACTAGCATCTGATACAATCTGCATGTTCTATCTTTCTGAAAAGAGATTGATCAGAAGTTCACAGTAAAACAAATACATTCTGAAGATAAATATATGGAATTAAAACATTTTCACTCTGGGCAGATTTTCATGCTGAGATATTTCAGAATGAAATTGAACCTATCTTCAGAAAGGTGTTTAGTGAGAATATCAGCCCATTGATGGTCTGTATCTATAAATTTTAAGTTCAAAATTCCTTTCTGAATATAGTCCCTAATGAAATGATGTTTTATTTCTATATGCTTAGCTCTAGAATGTAAAATTGGATTCTTACTTAAGCAAATAGCAGAAGTATTGTCACAGAGTATAGGGATGTTACTCTCAAAAATCTGGAAGTCTTCAAGCTGACTTTTCATCCAGAGCATTTGTGTGCTACATCCTGCTGCTGCTATGTACTCAGCTTCTGCTGTTGATAGCACAATTGTGGATTGCCTTTTGCTGGACCAAGAGATCAGATTTTCTCCCAGAAACTGGCAGCTTCCAGAAGTACTTTTACGCTCTACTCTGTCTCCAGCAAAGTCAGCATCGCAGTAGCCTACTAAACTGTAATCACTAGATTTTCTATAAAATAAACCCAGATTAGTAGTACCTTTCAGATACTTGAAAATTTGCTTAACAGCTGTTAAGTGAGATTCTCTAGGATCTGATTGGAATCTAGCACAAATACATACGCTGAATAATATATCAGGTCTTGAAGCTGTCAGATAAAGGAGAGAACCAATCATACCTCTGTAGACTTTCTGTTCTACCTTTTTGCTTACCTCTTCTCTTTCCAGAATGCACGTGGGATGCATTGGAATCTTTGATGGCTTACATTCTGAGAGGTCAAATTTCTTCAGAAGATCTCTGATGTATTTGCTCTGATGAATGTAAGTTCCCTTTGGAGTTTGATTGATCTGAATTCCTAGAAAGAATTTCAGTTCCCCCATGAGGCTCATCTCAAATTCTGCCTGCATACACTTAGCAAATTTTCTTCCAAGAGAAGGATTAGTAGAACTAAAAATAATATCATAAACATAAATTTGACAGACTAAGATGTCATTCTTAACTGACTTACAAAATAAGGTAGTGTCCACCTTCCCTCTGGTGAATTCATTTTCTAACAGAAAGTTACTTAGTCTTTCATACCAAGCTCTGGGAGCTTGTTTCAGACCATATAGTGACTTCTTTAGTTTGAAAACATGTTCTGGATGTTTTGTATTTTCAAAACCAGGGGGTTGGTGCACATAAACCTCTTCTTCTATGTAACCATTTAAGAATGCACTTTTGACATCCATCTGATACAGAGTGATGCCTCTATTAACAACAAATGAAATCAAAATTCTGATAGATTCTAACCTGGCGACTGGAGCAAAGGTTTCTGTATAGTCTATCCCCTCTTGCTGACTATAACCTTGTGCAACCAGTCGTGCTTTGTTTCTGATGACTTCACCTTGTTCATTTAGCTTGTTTCTGAACACCCATCTTGTTCCAATGACGTTGAATCCTTTTGGTCTGGGAACAAGATCCCATACGTCATTTCTGGTGAATTGATTCAGCTCTTCTTGCATTGCCAGAATCCAGTCGTTTTCCAGAAGTGCTTCATCAATGGAAGAGGGTTCAATCAGAGACAAAAGTCCCATGAGGGTTTCTTTAGAGTTTCTGAAGCTTGCTCTTGTTCTGATTGGATCTTCCTTTCTTCCTAAGATTGTTTCTTCTGGATGATCCAAGCTGCTTCTGGGTAATCTTTTCTGAGGTTGATCAGCAGCTATTGTAGGATTGCTAGCAGTGCTCCTTTCAGATGTTGAAGGAGTGTCTGTGTTGAGAGCTTCTGATGACTTGTCTTCAGAACCTGTAAATTCAATTTCCATACCT
The DNA here is from genome assembly GCA_948472305.1 of Vicia faba. NCBI lineage: Eukaryota > Viridiplantae > Streptophyta > Magnoliopsida > Fabales > Fabaceae > Vicia > Vicia faba. The sequence goes on along the minus strand of OX451739.1, from coordinate 1,143,838,700 downwards.
GCAAAAACTTCATTCTGCTTTGACTTTTCAGAGTCAAGCTTATCATCAAAACGAACACTGATTGATTCTTCCACAATCTGTGTTTCTGTATTGTATACTATGTACCCTCTTGAGCGTTCAGAGTATCCTAACATAATACACTTATGTGCTTTAGAGTCAAACTTGTTCAAATAATTCTTTGTATTTAACATAAAACAGGTACATCCAAATGGATGAAAATATGAAATGTTGGGCTTTCTGTTCTTCCACAATTCATATGGAGTCTTTTCTAGAATAGGTCTTATTAAGATTCTATTCTGAATGTAGCACGCTGTGTTTATTGCCTCTGCCCAGAAGATCTTAGCAACGTTTGTCTCATTGATCATGGTTCTGGCCATTTCTTGCAATGTTCTGTTCTTTTGTTCTACAACTCCATTTTGTTGGGGAGTTCTAGGACAAGAGAAATCATGCAGAATGCCTCTGTCATTAAAGAATGACTCAAAATCTTTGTTTTCAAACTCTCCACCATGATCACTTCTGACTTTAACGATTCTAAGATCCTTTTCATTCTGAACTTGGTTACAGAAGGTAACAAACAAAGAGTGTGACTCGTCCTTGTGTCTTAAGAAATTTACCCATGTCCATCTGCTATAGTCATCTACGATTACTAACCCATACTTCTTGCCACTGACTGAAGCAGTTTTAACTGGTCCAAATAAGTCAATGTGCAGAAGTTCTAATGGCTTAGAGGTAGAAACAACATTTTTAGATTTAAAAGAAGGTTTTGCAAACTTGCCTTTCTGACATGCTTCACACAGAGCATCTGAATTGAACTTCAAATTAGGAAGTCCTCTGACCAGATTGAGTTTGTTAATCTGAGATATTCTTCTCATACTGACATGCCCTAATCTTCTGTGCCAGATCCACTGCTCGTTGTTAACAGACAGAAGGCACTTTACATTCTGACTTTTCAGTTCAGAAAGTTTGATTTTGTAAATGTTGTTTTTCCTCTTTCCATTAAACAGGATAGTCCCATCTTTCTGACTAACAGCTTTACATGATTTTTGATTAAAGATTATATCATAACCGTTATCACTTAATTGACTTATGGATAATAGATTATGCATTAATCCATCTACTAGCAGAACATTATTAATAGAGGGAAGATTTCCATTACCTACAGTTCCAGAGCCAATTATCTTTCCCCTCTGATTGCCTCCAAAGCCAACGTGGCCTCCAGGCTTAAGTTCCAGGCTTTGGAACATATGCCTTCTTCCCGTCATGTGTCGCGAGCAGCCAGAGTCCAGGTACCATGACTAGTGTTTCTGATTTGCTGCTAAAGATATCTGCAACATGTATTATTTTATCCTTAGGTACCCAGATTTTCTTGGGTCCTGATTTGTTAGATTTACCAAAACTCTGGTTGAATTTTGGTTTCAGAGTACTTATTGCTAGTGTATTTAATATCATGTGTGTGACCATACACAAAATGTGAATTCAGAGGTGTGTGTTTAATGGTTAAATCCATGACATTCTTTGGTGTAGGAACCTTACCTTGGTATCCTATTCCCTTCTTGCCGTTTCTGCTAACTCCATAGATCATTGAAGCCATTTTGCTTCTATCTATGCTTTTAGCAAGGAACTTCTGGAAACTGTGATCATACTCCTTGATGATCTCATCAGCGTTGCTGGGAGTTTCAGAAATTGGTTCCTTCTGAGAGTTTTGTAAAGTATTTTCTAATTTTGAAATTTTATTTCTCAGCTCAAAATTCTCCAATTTAAGACTCTTAGTCTTATTAGAGTCAGATTCAAGATTCCTTTTCAGGTTTCTGAATTTAACTCTAATCTGCTGATACTTTTCCAGAATTTCATTAAGGCTTTCAGCAAGTTCAGCCTTGGTAAAATTAACTGCAAAGTCAGGAAATACCTCTTCAGTATCTGATTCTGAGTCTGATTCAGAAGCTTCACTATCTTCTGAAATGTTGGCCATGAGAGCTATGTTTGTTCTCTCATCATCTGATTCTAAGTCAGCTTCAGACGAGTCAGAGTCATCCCATGTAGCCATGAGACTTTTCTTCTTTTCTCTTCCAAACTTCTTTTTGGGCTTTTCCCTCTGAAGCTTTGGGAAGTCACTCTTGTAGTGTCCTTGCTCATTACACTCATAGCAGATGATGTCCTTGGTGTTTGGCTTTCTGCTTCCTGAGGAGCCTTCAGATCTTCTGTATCCAGAGGAAGAATCTGTCCTTCTGTATCTGGAAGAAGACTCATTCTGATCAGATCTTCTGGGATTCCTGAACTTCCTTTGTCTCTGCTTCCACAGTTGATTCACTCTTCTGGAGAGGAGGGAGAGTTCGTCTTCTTCTGATGAAGATCCATCAGATGTTTCTTCAACTGCCTGCAAAAATTTAGACTCAGATTTTTTGTTAGATTTTAATGCTAAAGGCTTACCTTGCTTCTGGGGTTCATCAGCTTCTAGCTCTATCTCATGACTTCTGAGGGAGCTGATAAGTTCCTCCATAGAAATTTTGTTGAGATCTTTTGCTAGCTTCAGAGCTGTAACCATTGGCCTCCACTGCTTTGGTAAGCTTCTGATGATTTTCTTGACGTGATCAGCAGTAGAGTAGCCTTTGTCCAGAACCTTGAGACCAGCTACCAGAATCTGGAATCTTGAGAACATTGTTTCAATGGATTCACTTTCTTCCATTTTGAATGCCTCATACTTCTAAATGAGCGCCAGAGCTTTAGTTTCTTTGACCTGAACGTTGCCCTCATGCGTCATTCTGAGTGAGTCAAACATGTTCTTTGCTGTGTCTCTGTTGGAGATCTTTTCATATTCAGCATACGAGATGGAGCTGAGAAGGATGGTTATGGCCTTGTGGTGATTCTTGAAGTCACGCTTTTGTTGGTCAGACATTGTATTCCTATCAATCTTCTGACCGCTTGTATTCACAGGGTGCGTGTATCCATCTGTCACCATGTCCCACAGATCAGCATCATGTGCCAGAAAGAAGCTTTCAATTCTGTCTTTCCAATAATCAAAATTTTCTACATCAAAGACTGGAGGTTTGCCGTTGAATCTGTCTCTGTCCTCATGGTTGTCATTGCTGGTGTGAGAATAAGTTCCTGCCATTGTGTTTTTCTGACGCTGGATCTTGTACTGACACGGTTAAGTGTTTTAGCTCAAAACCAGGCGCTCTGATGCCAATTGAAGAAGTGAAAAACACAAGAAGGGGGGTTGAATTGTAAAACTGAAAATCAATGCAATGAACACGATATTTTTATCCTGGTTCGTTTGATCTCAAACTACTCCAGTCCACCCGTCAAGGTGATTTCGCCTCTCTCCAACGAGGTCTTAATCCACTATATTCAACTGAATATTACAATCTACTTTAACAACTGCTAAAGCCTTCTTGATGCAAACCACAAACCGGTTTGTCAAGGAAACACTTTCTTACAAAGAAGAGAAATTTAGGTGTGTGAATGTTTTCTACAAAACTGTTTATCACAACTGTGATATTACACAACTTAAGCTTATTGAAACTAGATTGCTAAAAGTAATTGAGTAAGGAAATATGAAGCTTTTAGCAAACTGAGAGAAGGAAGATGATGATTAGCTTTTAGGCGTGTAATTTTATGTAGAGCATTAGCCAATTCAATCTTCATTGTCTTGTTTATATAGCACTGAAATTGTTGAACGTTGGAGCAATAATCTTGATTCAATGCCAATAACAAACTTTCCTTATTAAGCAGATCTTGTTTGGAATGATGCCGTTGGTAATAATTCGCTTTGAATGCACAGTACCGTTGCTACTTAAAGCGTGTTCTAGCTTGGGCTCATTCTGACTCTGCCTAAGTGCTGATGAACTGTTGTTGTCTTTATCAGAGTGTTGAGCGCAGTTCTGTTCATCAAGCTTCAGCATTCGCGTGAGTTGTTCTTCTGATTCTGGTATTCTGATATAGCAACTTCTGATGCAGATGTTGATAACCAATATTCTGATGTTGATTATGATGCACTCTTGCTGATACCTATCAGAGTTTCTGTAAACCAGAAAGGTAATTTTTAGGTAGCAAATAGTTCTTACATGAATCACATAATTAATATATCATTTCATTTTGTTATCATCAAAACTTAAACTTAGGGTAGTAGATTCAAACTTTGTTCTAACAAAACATTCTAGTAAGAGAATGTCGTCGTAGAAAATGAAAATTGATACAAAGAAAAGATATCTATGTGAAATAATCCCATGGGGTTCCCATTCTGCTATAGCCTTCATGTCTCTGAGCGTCTCACCCACTTGCTGCTTTGTACGAAGCTGATTGGATTGATTAGAACTGTTTGAGTTTGTCAGTCGATGCTAAAGGTTGTCTGTAAGGTGATCCAATGGGACATAGTCATACGCTTTAATTCCCTAACTTTTTCCTGGACCGCCCTTTCGGGTTTTCAGTCCACCGGGATAACCTTTTTTCCCAAGCCGCCCTTTTGGGTTTTCAGCTTGCCAGGTGTACAGATTTTTTTGTATTTTATATCAATTTTTTCCTAAACCTTTGTGGTTTGCCGGGATGCCCAAATTTTTTCCTAGGCCAGTCGACCTAGCGGGTCTTTATTTATGCGTATATCTTTTGACTATGTCTGCATTTACAGGGTGCAGAAGGTCGTCGCCATCCATAGTGGTTAAGATCACTGCTCCACCAGAGAATATGCTTTTGATCACAAATGGTCCTTCGTATATAGGAGTTCATTTGCCCCTGGGATCAACTTGTGGCAATATGATACGCTTGATTACCAGATCACCAACCTGATATACCTGACGTCTGACCTTCTTGTTAAAATCTGTGATCATACGTTTTTGGTACATCTGACCATGACAGACAGCCGTAAGCCTCTCCTCATCAATCAAATTCAACTGGTTATCTCGAGTTTGAATCCATTCATCTTCATTCAGCCATGCCTCCTTTATGATTCTCAGAGAAGGTATTTGGAATTCAATTGGTAGGACGACTTCCATACCGTATACCAAGGAGAAAGGAGTTGCCCCTGTTGATGTTCGTGCCATGGTACGGTAACCATGGAGAGCAAATGGAGACATCTCATGCCAGTCCTTGTAGGTTACTGTTATTTTTTATATGATCTTCTTGATGTTCTTATTTGTAACTTCGGCAGTGCCATTCATCTTTGGTCGGTAAGGGGAAGAATTATGGTGCTGGATATTGAATTGCGCACATAGTGCGGTGATGATATTATTATTGAGATTGGTACCATTGTCTGTGATGATTCTCTCCTGGATACTGTACCGATAAATGAGATTCTTTTTGATGAATCGGGCCACAACATTCTTGGTAACGGAAGCGAAAGAAGCTGCCTCAACCCACTTCGTGAAATAGTCAATGGCCACCAAGATGAAATAGTGTCCATTAGAAGCTGTAGGTTTGACTTCTCCAATCATGTCGATGCCCCACATCGCGAATGGCCAGGGAGCAGTCAGGACGTTTAGAGGAACTGGAAGCACATGCCCCTTGTCAGCATAGATCTGACACTTGTGACAGGTTCATGAATGCTGATGGCAATCTGCTTCCATGGTAGACCAGTAGTACCCTTCCCGTAGGATCTTTTTAGCCATCGTATGCCCACTAGAATGGGTTCCAAAAGTGCCTTCATGTAGATCAGCCATGAACTTGTCCACCTCAACCTTGTCTATGCAACGAAGCAAAACAGAGTCGTGGTTGCGCTTGTAGAGAATGCTATTACTGAGGAAGAACTTAGCAGAGAATCTTCTCAAGAACTTCTTATCATTGACTGAAGCTCCCTCCGGATACTCTTGGGCTTCGAGATACCTCTTAAATTCATGGAACCAAGGCTTGTCCACTACCTCTTCAATATTGATCTTGTGACAGTAAGCTGGTTCATCCATCCCCTCAATGGTAATATGGGGAGCCTCGTTACCCCACTTGAGTTTAAACATGGATGACATAGTGGCTAGCGCGTCCGCTAGTTTATTTTCCTCTTGTGGAAAATGCTCAAAGGTAATTTCCTCGAAATGTGGGATTAACGTCAACACATGTTCTTTGCAGGGGATGAGATTAGGGTGCTTCGTGTCCCATTCTCCTTTGGTTTGACTGATGACTAAGGATGAATCTCCAAATACACTTAAGGATTTGATTCCCAAATCTATGGCAGCTTTGAGACCCAAAATACACGCTTCGTATTCTGCCATATTATTAGTACAATTGAGACAAAGTCTTACAGTGAAGGGAGTATGACATCCTTCAGGGGATAAGATTACATCACCTATGCCATTGCCGAGTGCGTTGGAAGCTCCGTCAAAAATTAAGGTCCATCGGGATCCTTGTTCAGGTTCATCATATGGTCTGAGTTCTTAATAATTGTTTACCATCATGATGCCTTCATCTGGGAACTCGAATTTCATGGACTGATAGTCATCCACAACCTGATGAGCAAGGTGATCGGCTAGCACACTGCCCTTTATTGCATTTTGGGTAGTGTGCTAAATGTCGTACTTAGTCAGGATCATCTGCCATCTTGCTATTCTCCCAGAGAGGGCAGGCTTCTCGAATATGTATTTAATTGGATCCATCTTGGATATCAATAAGTTAGTATGGGTTAACATATACTGTCTTAGCCGGCGAGCAGCCCATGCCAGAGCGCAACAAGTTTTCTCGAGCAGTGAATATCTTGTTTCACAATCGGTAAATTTTTTGCTCATGTATATTGCAAGATCTTTTTGGCCAGACTCATCATGCTGCCCCAGCACACACCCCATTGAGTTTTCCAAGACAGTTAGATACATGATCAAAGGTCTTCCCTCGACTGGAGGCATCAAAACAGGAGGCTCTTGAAGGTACTCTTTGATCTTGTTGAAGGCAATTTGGCATTCATCATTCCATTTGACTACTTGATCTTTCTTTAGTAATTTGAAGATTGATGCACAAGTAGCGGTTAGGTGAGAAATGAATCTGGCGATGTAGTTTACCATCCTAAGAATCCTCTTACTTCCTTCTCGGTGTGAGGAGCAGGCATTTCTTGTATTGCTTTTACTTTTGTAGGGTCCACTTTGATACCTTTACCGCTTGTGATGAAGCATAGGAGTTTACCGGACCTCACTCCAAATGTGCATTAATTCGGGTTCAACCTTAGCATGTATTTCTTTAGCCTTTCAAACAGTTTCTACAAATGGTCAAGATATTCCTCTTCAGTTTGAGATCTGGCTATCATGTCGTCCACATAGACCTCTATTTCGTGATGGATCATATCATGAAATAGAGCTACCATGGCACGCTGATAAGTTCCCTCAGCGTTTTTCAACCTGAATGGCATAACCTTGTAATAGAACGTGCCCCATTGTTTGACGAAGGTCATTTTCTCCATGTCCTCGGGTGCCATTTTGATTTGGTTATAGCCTGAGAAACCATCCATAAATGAGAACACTTTATGATGTGCGGTATTGTCAACCAAAATATCGATATGGGGAAGTGGGAAATCATCCTTAGGGCTTGTCCTATTCAAATCTCTATAATCCACACACATGCGTACTTTATCGTCCTTTTTAGGAACTGAAACATCATTGGCGAACCATTGTGGATATGAGGTGATGGTTAAGAATCCGGTGTTGAATTGTTTCATGACTTCAGTCTTGATCTTCTCTTACATGTCTGGCCACATGCGACAGACTTTCTGTTTTACCAGAGGGCAGTCTTATTTTATCAGTAGACGATGGACCACGATATCAGCGTCAAGTCCTGGCATGCCTTCGTATGACCAGGCGAAGACCTTAACATAGTCATGTAGTAACTGAGTTAAGTGCTTCTTGACACTAGATTCCAGATTGGCACCTACCTTGACTTCTTTCTTGTCCTCTTCGGTACCTAAGTTAACTGTGTCAACCAGTTCTTCTTGGGGATGTATGGTCCTTTCTTCTAGTTGTAGTAACCTGGATATTTCCCCTTTCACTTCACAATCTTCCTCACCTTCGTCTTCGTCTTGGTAGATCGGATTTTCAAAGTCACAATAGGCCATAACAGAATCGTTACCCATGGGATCCTGAGTGGATGTGGATATGCATTTTGATATGTGAGTGTGTGTAAGAGCATAGCTATTATTGAAAAAATAAACATGTAGAAAAAGAAAAACAAAGAGCGTAAAGTTTGGATGCAAAAAAGTCCATGATTCATTGATGACATATGAAAATGAAGTACCAACCCTTACAAATGGACTGTTGTGCCTCGGGTAAGACACATGGTTTTAAAAGTATAAATTGTTTAATTATTACAAGTCCGACAAAAATTTAAAGACAGTTACTGTTGGATAAAAGTAATTGGGACAAAATCTTTGGCTTCCCAGTTGTTGAGTCGTCCTCTAATAGTTGGAAAAATCCATTCTTCCAGGTCACAACTGTCATCACTATCCTCCACTGTGTTGACTCCATGGTTGCTGATCCGTAAAGGTGGTCCCCCGACACGAGCATGACGAACAACTTTCTGGGCTCCTGAAGTGAAACCCAAACCAAATTTGTCATACTTGTAGAGGATATTTGGGAGTTGGCCCCAAATATTGAACCCACACTCTTCGACTACTGCCTTGGCATCTTTCAGAGAAGACATCTTCAATGGAGGTCTGGTAATCTTCGGAATTTTGGAAATAGTCTTGGTCACTGCAACTGTTTGTGGGACTTCTTTGAAATGCTGACACGGAGTTTCGATGAATTCACCATCCATTTCCATGTATCTGAAGGAGTTCAGGTGACAGACCATATATTCGTCCTCTCCATGGACAATGATGATTTTTCCCTTGGTTGGGTATTTCAGCATCTGATGTAATGTAGAGGTGACGGCACCAGCGTTATGAATCCAAGGTCGGCCAAATAAACAGGAATAGGAGGGGCGAATATCCATTACATAGAAAGATGAATCAAAGGTCTGAGTTCCAAATTTTATGGGGATGTCCATCTCCCCATGCACCATTCTCTTCGAACCATCGAAGGCCCTTACCATTATGTTACTGGGTTTTAAGGTCAAACCTTCACAGTCTAGTCTATCTAGAGCCTTCTTAGGCAGCACATTCAAAGATGAACCAGTATCAACCAGGACATGGGACAAAGTAGTGCCCCTGCATTTGACAGAGACATGTAATGCCTCATTGTGTTTCCTCCCTCTAGGTGTCAATTCAGCATCAGAAAATCCCAAACCGTTATCAGCGGTAAAACTAGGCACACAGTCTTTGAATTGGTCAACAGAGGTTTCCTGTGGCACATGGGCAGTTTTAAGAAATTTCACCAAGGCCTTCGCATGAGCCTCAGAGAACAATAATAAAGTTAGCATAGAGATCTTTGACGGTGTCTTCCCTAGATGCTCGACTACATTGTAGTCGCTTCTCTTTATAATTTTCAAAATTTCTTCCATCTTCTTCTTGGAGGCCTCTGGGATATATACTGATTGCGCCTTCATCCAGACAGGTTCAACCAAAATGCCTTTTCCCCGAGTCTCAGTCGACTCGGTGATAGGGGTGTCAGTAGGGGTAACCATAGGAATTGTAGTAGTAATGTCAACAGGAACAAAAGCAGGAATGATCATAGGACCTATAATAGTTTTCTGGGGAGCAATCTCAGGGGATAATACTCTCCCACTTCGGGTTATTTTTCTGGTTCCCACAATTTTGCTGATGTCGGGGTCAGCCTTCTCAAAAATTGAGTCTTCATCAACCAGCCGATCTTGCTTGACGCCGTGGTAGTAGACGTCACCCCCATAGTTCCAGGGGATAGTTTTATCTGAGGAGTACAGAATTGGCCCTGGCATAGTAATTATCAATGGAGTCACCTTCGGAACAGATGTTATCCTAACGGGTCTTTTAATGGAGACCCTAGAAGAATTGGCGAAAATAGTTACTATTGAAACATCCTTGTAAGAAATAGTTGGAACATGAGTCTTTTCAAACAAAATCTCTTTTTCATCCATCAGGCGCTGGACACCTGCTTTCAATAAATGTCAACCAGTTGGTAGGGATGAACAGAGGTGGCAGCCTTCACCACATCCCGGAAATAAACCGGCCTTCAACGGGTTCTTGTTGACAGTCAGGAGAGTAGTAACAAGCTCAACAACAACAGTAACAAACACATCATCTTCAACAGCTTTAACATCACAGTCGTGCTTGGGCATAGGAGCGGTGATAACATTTGAGATCTCAGGAGCATCAAACTCAATTTCTTTTGCTTCGAGAAGGTCTTGCACTTTGTTTTTCAAAACCCAGCAGTCGTTTGTATCATGACCTGGGCTTTCTGAATGGTAAGCACAACGAACTTTAGGGTTGTAACGGGGAGAGGCAGTGTTGGGATTCTTCGGAGCTTCCCGCAAGGTTACCATATTAGATATCAACAAATGTGGCAAGACTTAAGACAACGTCATATTTATCCGGGTAAATTGTCTTACCGGTCTTTCTGTTCTAGGCTGGTTGTTCCTCTGTTGAGTAGGTGCCGGCTTAGGGATCATGACGGACCCTACCATTGGACGTAGTTCAGTTCTGTCCTGACTCCTTTGAGGGTGCACAACCCCAACCTCTTTCTACCTGATGAAGGGTATTCTCACGGCACTGGAGGATGCATCCTTTTAGATGTTCCCACTCTTGATCCCAGCTTCCACTCTCTCCCCAGTCAAGATTAATTCAGTGAAGCCGACTGAGGAGCTTCCAATTAGATGATTAAAGAAAAGACCGAACAGGGTACCCATAAACATGTCCACTAGCTCCTTGTCAGACAGGGCAGGCTGGACTCTTCCTTCTAAGTCCCTCCACTTCTGAGCGTAGTCTTTGAAACCCTTGGTCGAACCCATAGCAAGACTTTGGAGTTCAGTACGGGTGGGAGCAAGGTATGCGTTGTATTGATACTTCTTATAAAAAGCAGCGACCAAGTCTTCCTAATTAAGGATATTGGCCCTCTCCAGTTGATAGAACCAATCTAGTTGAGTCCCGGATAGACTATCCTGAAAGAAGTGGACCCATAAATCTCTGTCAGCAGTGTGAGGCCATATCTTCCTCACATAAGATCGAAGGTGCATCTTGGGACACGAAACCCCGTCGTACTTAGGAAACACTGGTTCCTTGAACTTTGGTGGAATAACAATCCCAGAAACCAAACCCAACTCTTCAAAGTCCAGCCCGAGCACTTTCTGAATCTCCATTGCACTTAAGCGATCTTCCAATTGTTTGTATTTGTCGTCAACTGGAGGATACTGCTCTTCAGAGTAATCATCCTCTTCTTCCTCTTCATATTCTTGACGGTCAGTCACTTCCTTGGTTTTCCCTTCTTGATTATCCTTTCACCTGATGATGTTGCAAAGTCTAGGGTCCGTCTGGCTGGCCCTGGGAACCTTCTTCCCATATTCAAAACACCGATTAATTTCTTTGATTTCTTCTTCTTTTCTTTGATCAGCAAAGTTTTCAAATGCTATTGTCCTTTTGCCAAAGTCAAGAACATTTTTTGAAATTGAGCATTCTGCGCCTAGAGATCTTTTATCGTCTGTTCAAGTTCCATCTCCTTGAAATAAATAGTATAAAGATAAGGAGACCTGTTGTAAGAAACCTGCTTGTGTTACGATGAATGAAGATGCATATGCAATGATTTCAAGGAAATTAGAGATTTAAATTTGCTTTAGACAAAAAGGAACACACGTTATATTAATAAATCAGAGTTCGAGTACATCATGCCTTTTTGGGATTACAATGAAAGAAATAAAATACAAAACTCTAAGAAAAAAAGGTTGAACACATCCTCTTTGGTGCGATGTAGGCGTTCAAACTACGTTCTTCCTGAAACTGCTTGGTGAGTTCCATAACTTTCTTCTTGCTGGCATAGAATTGGACTTTAAAAGTGTCTCTCTCTTCCTTAAGCTGTATCCAATCCCTTTGCAAGTATTCGAGAGAGGTGGGCATGTTAGGATGAAGGATAGTGTATGGAACATCTCCTCCCACAACAGGCTCTATGATAACTGGGAGAATGGAGGCTTAAGGCATCATAAGACTTTGAGCACGGGCTCGTACCCATTTGAGATAAGGCTCAAGAGGGATGGAATTCTTGTGCCTCGGTTTCTTGCTATCCACCTTGTTTACCATCTTCCAAGCTTGCATGAACCTCTAATGGGGTAGCCTCGATCGTTGCTTTTGAAGTTGAACACCAAACCTTGGATGAGCATCTCATGAGGACCATCTCTCTGGGCATACCCAAACTGTTGTAAAGCTAAGCAAGGGTTGTAAGTGATACCTCCCCTAATGACAAGTAGAGGGACGTTAGTGAATTCCCCACAACGGTCAATGATAGAAGTATCATCCGAGGATCTTGAACACCAATGAATATCAGAGTGGGTGAGGGACATCATCCTTTGATACCATGTCAATCTTGCTCGTTCTTCAATGTTGATCGAGGTAGGTGTGAAATGAACCACTTGGCGAGTAGGGGAATACAACACAAAAGGGTACCTCTTTTCTTCATGGTGCGGGTATGGATGCAATGTAGGATGTCTGCCAACAAGGTAGGTATAGGATTACGAGAGAGAAGGACTTTGATGGAATTTACATCTATGAATTGATCCAAGTTCGGGGAAAGAACCCAACCATAGATGAGAAGGGCCAGGACATCTTCAAAGGCTTGAAAATCCATATCTTCCCAGAATGAATGAGCTTTCTCTAATAGAAATTTGTCTAGGAACCCTTTGACTCCACTTCTAGTCTCCCAATTTGATATGATGTCGACTCTCTTCAGATGTAGAGCTTCGGCCATAACCTCAGGTTTTGGGATCCCTTCTAGACCGGTGAGCGGTATCTGATCAAGCACGGGCACTCCTAATAGTAGAGAGAACTATTCTAGTGTAGGTACCAACTGGTAGTCAGGAAAGGTGAAGCAATGATGTATGGGATCAAAGAATTGGAAGAGCACACACATCATTTGTTCTTGGAAATTGAAGGTAGACAAACTGAGGAGTCGTCCATATTTCTTTGTAAAAGGAAAATCCTCGGGCATCCTTGATGCTAACTCTTGGAGCTGAGGGTGTGCTTTCACGAAGCTGATTCAGATGGTGTTTCTTCGGACGAAGTTCATGGCCTACAAAACAAAAACAAAGATAAATTCCTAAATCCTTGAAATGGTTAGTGAGATTGTGTATGATTTTATGATGTTCATGATGTTATGTACAAGTAAGCATATACACACAAGTCAAAAACAAATCCTTAGGCTTAGGATTGCATGGAGTTTGTAGGTAAGTACCCTCTTGAAGTTTAGTTGGCTCAAACCTATCCTAGTTAATAGTAACCGGGTTCTAAGGGATCTCAATATCATTGACCTTTCTTTTAGGCCTTGTCCCAGCACAATAAATCTTTTCTTGCGGCCAGGATATCCCAAAAGTCTAGTCTCAATGAGTGTAGTATCGAGTATCAACCAATTTTTAACTTTCCACCGAAATCGATTACCTCACTACATCCTAATTGGCCAAGTTTGTTCAATTAAGGTTCTAAAGTCATTTAGTGCTTCATGACGCCACTGAGCGGCCTCGTATTCTCCCCGATTCAACACAGGGGATATCGGTACCCACAAATACGTCACACTAACGTAGCCATTGTTTCAACCATATTAGTCTACCCCGTGCAGTTTCCATAATCTATTGCTACTTACCTAACAAGGTATCCCAGGTCCGGGTTGAGGATCAAAGCAAGCCCAAATAAGGAACCATAATGTAAAGCAAACAAATCAAACAATGAAAGCAAGTAAATGTGATCTAGCCCTAAGGTAACCCCACTTTTAAAATATTCCCCAGCAGAGTCGTCAGTTCTGTAACACGGTGGGAGAACTGACTTGATTGTTTTGCATTTGATCGCAAATGTTGCGGTTAGCAAGAGTCGCCACCGACTTTTCTTTTATCCAAAAGGAAAGGTTGAAAAGAACAGGAAAGACCTTTGAGATGTTTTCTTGAGTTCGGGGGATAGATTATGAAAAGGGAAGGTATTAACACCCTTTTCATCTGTAGTTATCTACGGAATCTTAGTTGCTTGCTAGATCACTTGCTTTTGTTTGAAAATATGCTTTGTGTGGTTTTTGAAAGTATTTTCAAAAGGCGCCACCGTTTAGGCAGACTTTGTAATGATTCTCGTTCGTAAGAATGTATACAAAGTGTTGATCTTTTGAAAATGTTTTCAAGTTTGAAAAATGTTTTTAAAGTGTTGGTGTTTGTTTTGAAAATAGCAAGGATGTTTTTGGTTTGAAAATGAGCAAGCAACTTGGAACATTCTACCTACTCGAAAGTCTTTCTTGTTTATGTCCTCTTTCCTTTAACATTGTTATATTCCAATTGATTTGGTAAGAAACCCTATCTTTGGATGTAAAAGGGACGGGCATGGGTCATCGTATAGTCATGAATAACAATGTTGTAAGAATATCTTAGCATTTTCTTTGAGGGACTAAGATCATTTGTAAGGCAACTTTGGATAGCATCATCGAGGGACTATGATCTTGTATTTTTGTTTGTTTTTGCTAAGACATCTTACATGCATATTATGACCATTTATTTCTCAAGGCAACAAGTGGATTTACCCTAAGGGTGTAAGTCTGCAAGTGTATTCATTTACATGCATTATTTTGTCTTTGAATTAGGGTTTTTCTAGGCTTTGATTTTATCTTTCCATACAAACCCTAATTTACGAGCATTTATATATAAAGCATTAAATAGCGGAAAATAAAAATACTAAGTTATTACATCAATAGGGGAGGGGGTGTACAAATTTATAAATGGGGAAATTGCAAGAAAATTTAATCTAAATAATTATTACAACCATATTGAATATTGTACAAAAAATAAAAAATGCAAGAATGTAAATGGAAAAAGAAATAATTTTTGTTTATTTTTTATCAAAGGGTTTAGTTTTGACCTAATTAAAAAATGATTAAGTAAAATTAAACAAAATTAACTTTAACTAAATAAGAAAAGAAAATAACTAAAAAAAAGATTTTTTAGGGTTTTATTTATGAAAAGGTTTTAAATTAATAAAAATAATATGAATATTAATTAATTAAAATAAACCTAAGTTCTAAATTAATTTTAATTACAAGAAAATAATATAATGGTTAAACCTAAACCTAAATATTAATTATTAAGAAAGAAATTAATTTATTAAGAAAAATGTTTTTGTTCTTTTTGATTTATAAAACAAAATAAACTATATAAATATAAAAATATTAAATAAAATATTTTTTGGGTTTTTATTAATAACAATAAAAAATAATATTAATAATAATACTAATACTAATAATAATAATAATAAAGGAAATAGAAATAAAATAAAATAAGAAAAAAATAATAATAATGAAAATATGGGCCAGGGGGGGTGCTGAAGTAAAGCCAGAGGTTAGAAGCTAGCAAAATAAAGAGAAGGCCCAATGCTGGGCCCAGGCGTTGCAAAGAAAACAAAAAATGTAAAAAAGGTGTGAAAAAGAACAAAAGGAAGCACGTTGGATGTTGAACCCACGCCCTCTTGGTTACCAGCGTGCTGCCTTACCACTGTGGTGACTTTACATCCGTTAACATTGGCGCAAAAATAAATGCATAACATAAAACTTGCCCTGACTGTACTTCATCTTCAACCTCCAGCCAAAGGATCTGTAACTTGCTCATTCTTCAACCATTTTCAAAAATATAAACATGAAACTTGTGTATTTTTTCACCATGAATCCAACCATGTAACTAATTTAAGCTAATATTTAAAGATAATGATGAATTTATAAAAGTACCAAATTATGACCTAAATGTTTCAGCGAGTTTAAACTCAAAATTCCGCATGCTCAAGCAACATAAATGAAATCTATGGACATGTATAGTTTCAGGGCAATGAGGTCTACATTTTATCTTTGAAAATGGAAGCCTAACAATGCATAAATGAATAGTTCAAAAGTCAGAAAACTCACTTTGCAAGAGGGTATCGTGTTTTGAGTTTGAGAAACTTTTGATGAGTTCTAGTGATTGGGTTAGCTTCCTCAAGTTCCCAAGAAGCTATTGTGAAGCTTGGCTTGAGTTGAAAGTGGCTGAGGAGTTCTGGAGAAGTCCACTTGCAGGGCTCTGTTTTTGAGTTTGGAAATGGATGAAGATGGTGTTACAGTCGTGTAACAGGGATATGGATGGCTTATTCATGATGTTTGGAAGCTTTTGGAAGCAAAAGGCCAAGAAACGCACGAGTGAAATGGAGGTTTGAAGTTCTTGGTCAGAATATGCAACAATGGAATTTTGTGATACAATTCTGAGTTTTTGTGTGTTTTAGTGTTTAAGCATGCGTAACCTTTTCTTGCAAAATTACTTGTGGATATGTATGGAAAATATTATGAGGCTTGAGAGGGTCAAAATCACACAAGTATAAGCTATGGGATTTTGCTTGTTTTTGAAGAAAAGTGAAAATATAGTTTCAAGACAAAGTACAAGCATGGGATGAGTTGTTTAGAGACTTTAGACAAGTTTCTTTTGGGTTATAGGTTTTGTGTGACCAGAAGAAAACAATTTCAAAGCTCAAGAACTGATTTTATGCACAAAAGCTACTTTTCCAAAATGGCAATGTGCACTTTCTTCCTAAAATGGTATTAAGCATGGGCAATGCATTGAATGCTTGAGTTGAAGCCTCTAACAGTTGTGCAAACATTTAATTATGGAGTTCCAAACAAGTTCGAGGCCTGCAAAGAAAAGATTGTGCAGCCTAGCATGGATTTGAATTCTTGTTCATCACAAAATTCTGCCTTGTAAAACAACTTGAAACCCTAACTTATGACCTTAGATTCTCCTTGCTCACAAAAGATCTCAAGGATTTCTTGGAACTTTTAGAAAGCTTGTAATGTTCTCTACAACCCCTCTGTGAATCACTTTTGCAAAATCCAAATGTAACTATGTGAAACTTGGTCTAGGAGTTAGGTCAAAATCCTAAACAAAATGCTCAAAATTTCACTAAGTGTTTTAGTTTCAAGACCATGATTTCATGGATTAGTAACTTGAAATCCAAGCATTTCTAGGAGGAGTTGTGTAAAGAAAAGTTTTATATATCATTATGATCTACAACTTTCATGTTGAAAGTTTCCTTTGAATCATCTTGTATCATGGTGAAAAATTGGCTCAAAGTTGTGAAAAAATATGAAGTTTTCAACACTTAGAAAAATTTCTAAGTTTGGAAATTTTGACTTTTCAAAATGAAATCTTGACTTTTTGATTTCTTGATGAACAAGTTTCATATTTTGACATGTTTTGGTGAATTGTGATCTTTGACACTTGATTTTGACCAAAAAGTCAAAGTTTGACTTTTTAGTGTGCAGTTGACTTTTGATCAGTTGATTGAAAATCAACTATCAATCAAATCAACTTGAGCAATGTTTTGAGTAATGCCATTAGGTCAAAATGATGCAATTGAAACCTTGAGATCATGTCTCAAACCAATTAACCATTTGCTAGGTCAAAAATCAGAAATTTCCCTTTTCATGATGTGATCAAATTTCTTGAGGAATTGTGGTCCAAACTTGATCAAATGACATATAGGAGTTCATAATGTTGATATGGATAAAAAATTATGAAGTTTGACTGTAAATTTACCACAATTCACTTTTTCCCCAATACAACTAATTTTTAGGTCAAGTGATTAATTGACTGAGCAAAAATGTGATCCAAGACTTGAAACATGGCATGAGAAATCTTGAGGGTTCATAATGATCCATGAAAGTCATATGAGGCATTAAAAGTTCAATAATCCTTGTGCAATCTCAAACCTTAATTTCAGTCATCAATGCTTAAGGATGTGTCTTGAGTTGATCAACCCTTGTGCAGTCTTGAACCAAAGGAGATCTTATGAGAAAATACTTGATAAATGAGAGGGCAAATTTTGGGAACAACACTATGATATTCAACTCCCGATCAAAAGGTCTAAGCCTTTAGAGGGAGGATGACAAAAACGATACCACCGACTCTATAATATGCTTTTGAACAGACCCTGCTGATGATGTACATGTGTTGTTTCAAATCCTAAACAGTGGAGTTATAAGGAAGATAATCCCTAGTCAACCCCTTTGAGCCTAAGAAGTAGGAGTTTTTCTTTTCACACAAATTAAAACCCTTAATCATAACCTGAGACAAGGTAGTTTTCTCAGTTAATTCAGATGTGCATTCAGTCGCAAGCTCATCCTTCATACACGAAAATAATGTAAAAGATGCCTTCCAAAAGATGGTGATGGTTCCGCATAATCATTAAAGCAGACAATCATTAGTTTTCAAAAAGCCCGCTAAGTCAAAACCTACGAAGGAGACCTAATAGAAAAAACGGGGGCATCCCACTAACTGTAATCACAAAAGAGACAGTTAAGGAAAAAGTAGGGATAAAAAAAAAGAGGTCCTACAAATCCTCAACAAAAAAAGAAAAAGGTTACAAAAATGACTACCTTCTCAAATAAACGTTCAATTTCTTAACCATCACCAAGTATCAGAGCAAAGATTTCAGACTCAATTGGAATCTAAACGCACAATTAACTGAGTTTAGGGCTGAAGAACATCAAGAAGAATGGGTTGGGTACAAATAAAATTTGAGCCTTTATCCTTTGTTTCTTAAACCGTGAACCAAGCCACGTTATAAACCTTAAAAGTCCTAGCTGAAGCATAGGTTAGTTCGAAATCATACTATTACCAAAGGTATTCTGAATCCAGTAGGGTTCACTATAAATCCTGAGCTGATATCACACTTTTACAAAATTTGTTTGTTTTACAAAAAAAATGAATTTTCAAACTTTAAGACAAACATACACTTTGCATTCTTAAAATACCATTGTTTGCATATGACTATTAGTTAACCAGTATAGAAATTTGCACGACGGATATTCGATGAACAGAAATCCTCTGAATAAAATCACCTTAGATGAAAAGACATTCCAGTGAGAGGCCTTTCATAATCAAGGGGCATAACATGGTGTCCAGCTAATCTGGGGAAGTCAAGTCAAGATTCGGGGAACCTCTCAAAAATTCCGAATAGCCAGGGATAAATCTCCATCTGAATCACTTGGGGCATTGGACATGAATTTTAGCAACGAATCATTTACGATCAAACAAACATCTTCAGGAAGTGTGGAAACACTTACTACTACGGACAATGACAATTCTACGTACCCGGTGAACATGGACATAGTAAGAAAATACTACGCATGAACAAAGACCCGCTAGGTTGACTGGCCTAGGCAAAAATAAGGGAATCCCGGCGAACCAAAAGGGTTCGGGCAAAAATTAGGGATATACATATGAAAAAAATTGTACACCCGGCCAGTCGAAAACCTGAAAAGGCAACTTGAGTAAAAAAGGGTATCCCGATGGACTAAAAATATGAAAGGATAGTCCAGGCAAAAGTTAGGGACTAAAGCGTACCACTATGTCACTTGTCTATCAATAGAAGGTTTACTACCCTGATCTGCATTCACCAAGGACTCCAAGAGTTGGGATAATAGTCAAACCATCCACAAAATCCTAGAAGATACCTTCTCCAACAGGTATAGAGGAAGGGGAATTATACTACAAGGTCACTGCCATGTTCTTAGCATGAAACCTATTGATGTCGAGTGTTCTCATACCCTCGACAGAGCAAGAATCTCCAATTACTTCTCCAACATCTAAGAATTCCCCAGTGAAGTCGCCAAGCTTCTCAGGATTCCCTAACTAATTTATTCTCAAAACAACAAAACAAGAATTCCCAGTGGAAACATTCTAAATAAAGAAGACTTTCTTCTAGAAACAGTTCAAGTACGATCCAGAGACGGATGTCATTCTGACACTTATTTCAACACATCATCTAGAAACAGTTCAGGTACGATCCAAAGACGGATGTCATCCTGACACTTATTCCAGATTCTCATCTAGAAATAGTTCAGGTACGATCCAAAGACAGATGTCATCCTGGCACTTACTCCAGATTCTCATCTAGAAACAGTTCAGGTACGATCCAAAGACGGATGTCATCCCGACACTTACTCCAGATTCTCATCTAGAAACGATTTAGGCACGATCCAAAGACGGATGTCATCCTGGCACTTATTCCAGATCCTTATCTAGAAACAGTTCAGGTACGATCCTAAGACGGATGTCATCCTAATACTTATTCCAGACTATCTTCTAGCAACAGTTCAGGTACGATCCAGAGATGGATGTCATCCTGATACTTATTCCAGATTATCTTCTAGCAACAATGCATGTACGATCTAGAGACGGATGTTATCCTGATACTTATTCAACACATCTCCAGATACAATCATGACATAGATTCACTCTGACAATCTTCAAATAGTCCATGGAGTTTACCTTCCCTAACATAGTTTATTTCTCTAACAACGGAAGTTTGTCTCCCAGCGTTTCAACTTAAACATATTTGAAGACCTACATTCTTCACCTCTAACAACAATCAGGGATTTATTTTCCTTAGTTCAACAATACAACAATGGAACAACTGACACGTTCATACAATGAATTTATGCATCATTTTAAAAACATCATAGCATATGCAACACAAATGCATATATCACAATCTCATTTATTTTGAGAGTGTCATGCAATTCATACATCATGACATCACATGAAACTGACTTTACCTTTCTAGGTTGAGTTCGCATAAAGACAAACACTGTCAACCTATACAGCAGGTCAAAAATTAATTCCCGAAAGCAGACGGGGAAACTATCTACACGACTAAGTGGTATGAACTCCCGAAGCAAGACAGGTTTACCAACAAATACAACAGGCCATGAATTAATGCTCGAAACCAGGCGGGGGAACTATCTATGTGACATACAATTTTCAAATTCCAGATTAATACATGTAACAAGCCAGGAGAACTATCTGCGGACGGCAGATTATAGATTAACACCTGAAACAAGCCAAGAAAACTATCTACATGAGCAGATTGAAGATTAATACTCGAAACCAGCTGGGAAAACTATCTTCCTTTCTCCAAGGTCAGAGACTAATACTTGAAACCAGACAAGATAACTATCTCAATAACCAACAAAAGCAATTTCCAGATTAATACCTGTAACGAGCCAAGACAATTATCTCAGAGACCGACAATTTTCAAGTTCCAGATTAATACCTGAAAGTAGACAGGACAACTATCTGCGAACAACTGATTTGTAGATTAATACCTGAAACCAGACAGGAATACTATCTACACGACCAGGCGAAGCAATCTTACACGGGTTCCTTCTCATATATCTCTGGGTGCAGACTAACACGGACTCATCCTGGAACAGCCCTACATAGGCTCTTTCTAATATATTTTTAGATAACAGTTAATTCCATTATCCCCAGCAAGTTACTATGAAGCCTGGATTTCAACCAGAAAACAACAAACTTTCATCTCTTCATAGATAACTCTTCAGCAGAGCCTTGGACAACTGAAGTTCCTAGACTCTATTTCCCACAGAGTTTTCCTCAAGAAGGAGAACAATAGAAACCCATATTCCCCAGCAGACTCCTCCTTAGACAACAGGAACAGGAACCCCCAAAGGAACCATGTATGAAATCAACATCTACTTTAGATGGCATCTTTAAGCCCATCTCAGATGACTCTCTGACATCTTCTCTAAATGGCATCTGTAAGCCCATTCCCGTCATTATCAACCATCAGTGTTACTACATGTGAGTTCAAATTTCTGGGAACTCTAGTGTTCAATCATCTTCCACCTTCAGATCACAAAAGGTAGATAAGCCAATCTAAATCTTCAGGTTTAAGAAGATTAAATAGGGGAAGCTGTTGCACCCCAAAATTTTCCCTCCCATCTCCCAAAGATTTTTCTCACAAAATTTCCACTAAGTTAAGGCTGCACAAAATTTGCTTTGATTGAGTACCTAACCTCCTTCAAGCTTGCTTCAAATTTCCAAGCTTTGATTGAAGCCTTGGCCTTTTGCTTGTTTGCTGTATACAAGCTTCGACTGGGCATTTGTTTCCTCTGAAACAACCTCATTCGATTTAAAAGGGAAGGGCCTCCTGTTGGTGCTCCTTCGATTCAGAGGGTGTTGGCTTCTTACTGGTTTCTTTCGATTCCGAAGGTGTTGGTAATGGCCTCCTGCAGCTTTCCTTCGATTCAGAAGACAAGTGCCTTATCTACGCTTGCCTTCAATTCATAAGGCAAGAACTTCCTTCAAGCCAGCAGGCACAAGGCAATGGCCTCCTGCATACATCCTTCGATTGCACCATTGGCTTTACATGCTTGCTTGATTCACAATGCAATGGTTACCTGCATGCCTGCTTCAACTGAGTAAGGGCCTCTGCAGGTTTGTCTTGATAACTACCTGCATGTAAGCTTGATTCCTTCTTTGATTGGCCATTTTGATTTCTTTGGAGCAAGCTTGATTCCTGCTTCAACTGAGCAATATCTCCCTTAGAAAATTTGTTTTGACACGCATATTTTTTACTTTGTTGGCCCATTTGAAGGAATTGCAAGTGACACATACAAGTGATACATATGGTCCCTTCAAAAGAGCACACACATTGGTTCAAAATGAAGGATACATATATTGCTGGCGAAAACGAAAGAGAAATATGCAAAGATGCTGGATGGCCCAAAATCCCACATATTGCCATACTCAAGTTTCCTGCACAAGCATTCATACTGACTGAAGCTTCGATTATCCTGGAAAGAGTTTTTGTTGGGGCTAGCTGAGTAGGGGCTCAATTGAAGAGGACCCAATGATGAGACTTGAGCCATTCGAAGAACACACCTTGGTGGCCCATTCGAAGAGGGCACAAGGAATACATATGGACTATTCGAAAGACACTCAAAAGGCCCATTTAAAGGGTACACAAAAGGTCCATTCAAAAGACCCATTCGAAGGATATACAAGAGGTCCAATCGAAGGGCAGGGACTAGAGAGCATTCGAAAGTCAAAGGTGTCCACATTCATTCAAGTTCAAAAAGAGACGAGAATTCCATGTGTTTTTCCAAAATTCAAATTCTCATTCATGGCCTTAAAGAACATGTTTATGGTTGTTTACTACCTTGCTACCATGTCCCCTCCTTCCCCTCTATATAAGGAGCACACTAGCAAGCTCAAAAGTGGGACGAAAAAAAAAGAGGAGAGACTCACAAGAAAGAAAGACACGCACACGCTGCTTCATAAGTATACTGAAACTATCGAAGTCCTTACAGATAGTCCCAATCAAAGGAGTCTTCAGCCACACCCTACTCACTCCCTAAAGTCTGTAGGAAGTGTTCCCAATCACCAGCCCCTAAGCAAGCATCTCCATGCCCAGAAGTGTCAAATCGAAGCTTCCAACTGTTGGTAAGATTGGTAAAGATATCAAACTTTGTATGTGCATGATATATTAAGGACCTGGGTTCGACACCAAGGTCTGGATTTGTTTTGTTTCTAACATTTGTTGCAGATCCAACCTGAATAGGCCAAAGCGTGCATGATCGAATGACCTGGGTTTGATACCCAGGTCCTGCATCCTTATTTGGCTAATATTTGTCATGCAGTTTCAAATCGAAAGGCAACATTCACCCCTGGATCGAAAAGCAAAGCATCCCTTCTTGGATAAAAAAAATCACATTCCCCTCTGGATCGAAAAGCCCATCATTCTCCCTGAATCGAAAGGCCGTGTTTTCCCTTTGAATTGAAGGAGGGTTCTTCTATATTTAATTTTGCTTTATTCATTTCTTTATTGATTTTAAATTAAATTTAAATAAAAAATCACAAAAAAGTATTAAGTTAGTATTTTTAATTAAACTAATTTTGTAAATAAATTAAATAAATATTTTAACTATTTTCTTTAATTTAGAATAAATTAAAATTTAGGATCTAATTTAGCTTTAATTATTTTCTTTTCATAATAAAAATAACAAAAAAACTTAGGTTTTAGTTAATTTTGTTTTCTAATTAAATTTTAGGTATTAATTTCACTTAGTTATTTTCTTAAAATAATTTAAAATAAACAAAAAAATATTTTTCTTATTTCATTTAGATTTGTTTTGGGCTTTAAACGTCTTTACCTTTCGCGCATTATTTATTCTCACATTTTTACATTATTGTACCTGTATACTGGATGTAATAAATTAAAATAGGACTTTATCACTTTCTTTATTTTTTCCCCATTTGAACATAAAAATACCCCCTCCCAGAAACACTGTAATAGCGTAGATTTAAATTCCTGCACTTTAAATTTCTACAAAAATATCAACTGTTAGTAATTAGGCTTGTATGAAAAGACTGAAATCAAACGCTAGCAAACTTAACACAAGACTAAAATAACTGAACATAACACACCATGCACATATACACCTCTAGGGTACCCCACTTTGGTTGCCTTCAGAAAACGGTCACAATTCTCGAAACGTGAGAAGTTTTAGTGGTTGTCCTCTAGTTTGAAAGATCACAAGTCCATCGATGACCCTCTCGATGTTGCCTCGGTTAAAAGTGATCTTAGAACTTTAGGACAATTACTAAAATTCCTTGCGAAGTTGCCTTCGTGACCTTAACGTACCTTCGAATGTCCCTCATACATCCAACGATAGGGCTACCTACTCACTAATAGTAGGATAACATTGTCTAAAGGATAGGAGGAAAAGAACTACCTTTTTGAGTACAAGTAGATATATGTTAGATGCTTGCTCAAAACAAATTTTACACATAAACATTTCAAAACACTTTCAAAAACATTCGCTTTGTCAACACTCTTGAGGACTGATACAAGATTTATCACAAATAGAATCGCCGCACTAAGGCATTTGAAAAACAAATTTTCAACACACAAAGCACAAGCAATTTTCAAAACATGAGCTAGCATCTAAGAGCCCGTAGATAACTACGAATGGAAAGGGTGCTAAAATCTCCCCTTTCCATAACGTACCCCCTTACTCAGAAAACTCTCGAAAAAGTATTTTCTGTTCTTTTCACCCTTTCCTTAATTTGGATAAAAGAAAAGTCGATGGCGACTCTTGCTTACCGCAACATTTGCGAATACAAACGCAAAACCAGTATAACAGTCGGTTCTGCCACGATATCACAACAAGCATATGGTTAGCTTCAAGGAAATGAATGATGTCTACATTTTATCTTCACAAATGAACCACTAATGATGTTTGTATGAAGAGTTCAAATTCAAGAAAACATACCTTCAAACTGAAATTTGTGTTTTGATTTTGAGTTGGAGAAGTCAAGTTGCAAGTGGCTGTTTTTGAGTTTGGAAAATAGTGATGTTACAGAAGTTGTTCTTGAGTTTGAAAAACTTCTATATGATGTATGTGGAGTATGTGGATGATTTTTTTGGACAGAAATGCAAGGTTTGAAAGATTTGAAGATGTTGGTTTCTAAGCTCAAGAGTGGAGGTTTTGTGGACAATTATGGTTTTTTGAGAGTATGAGGGGTTTTGAGAAACTTGTCTACACAAAAAAAACTTTTGGCCCTTTAGCTTGAAAATGTCCTCTTTATTTATAGAGGTGGTTTGAGAGAATGAGAGAGTTTGTTTTACAAGCTGTCAAAATTCTGGTTTGGTTGAGATGAAACAACCAAGTTATGTGAAATTTGATGTCTCAATGCATGGTACAAAAGGGATCTGAAGTGGTTAGGCGTTTTTGGGCATGTTTCTTTTCACTTTGACATTGTGTGTGTATAAAAAACAGTTGAGAGGCTCAAGGAGAGATGACTTTGTATAAAGTATGCTTTATGTGAATGGCAATGGTGCCTTTGTGCCATAAATGGAATGATGCAATGGACAATACTTGAATCACTTGGATAATGGTTCAATAAGTTTTGTAAACATATGATTATGGATAGATTTGCAAGTCAAAAGGCCTGCAAAGTAAGATTATACAGCATGGCATAAGGATTTTGTTATATGTTCTTTAACAAAATGACTTGCAATTCAAGAATGGATGCCCAACTTCAGGCCCTTGAATCTCCTAGCTCAAGTATGATAAATTAATGCTCTTAGACATTTTGGAAAGCTTGAAACATTTTCTAAATCTTTCATGTTGACTATTTTGGATAAATAAAATTGGAACTTGATGAAAAATGGCCAAGAAGTTGAGATAAAAACTGACCAAAATCTGTTGAAATTTTCACTAAGTGTTTATACAAAAATGTCATGACTTCATGGGCTCATATTTTCAAATCTAAGCATTTTTTGGACATCAACCCTCTAATACAAAGTTTTAAAATTCATAAAGATCTACAACTTTTATGTTGAAGGTTTTCTTTGAATCATCTTTCATCTTGGTAAAAAAAATGTCATGAAGTTATGAAATTATCATGTTTAAAACACTTAGAAAAATTTCTAAGTATAGAAAATGTTGACTTTTCCAAAGACCTTTTGACTTTATTGATTTCTTGATGATCAAGCTTCATATTTTTTAATGTCTTGATGAATTGTGATCTTTGAAACTCAAATTTGATCAAAAAGTCAAAGTTTGACTTTTCAGTACACATTTGACTTTTTCATCAGTTCATCAAATTTCATCTGTCAATCCAATGATCTTGAGAAATTTTTTGAGCCATGAAATTAGGTCAACATGTTATATTTTAATCCTTGAGATTTTACTTTAGGTCATTAGATCATGTATTAGGTCAAACAATCCTTGATCAGTCAAATACAGTCAAAACCCTAATTTTGACCATTTTGCCCTTTTGGTGATTTGAACAATTTTCCTGGGGAATTGTGATCCAAACTTGATAAATTGATACATATGACTTAAAAATGTTAATATTGGTCCAAGATCTTGAATTTTTACTGTAGGTTGACTATAATTGGCTTTTTACCCAATACAACTTATTTTATGTCATCTGATCAATTAACTGAGAAAACTTGAACTATAAGACTTGAAAATTGACATGAGAAATCTTGAAAGTTCATAATGATCCATGAAATTCGTATGATTCATTAAAAGTCCAATTGTCCTTGTGAAAACTCAAACCCTAATTTGAGGCATCAGTGTTGAGGAGATGTCTTGACCTAGTCAATCCTTGTGCAAGCTTGAGCTATTGAAGATTTGTGGGAAATGTCTTGAGAAATGAGAGGGAAAATTTTGGGGTACAACACCCACATTGAAAATGGCCAAGGAGCAGTCATGACATTCAAAGGAACTGGAGGCACATGAACCTTATTAGCATAAATTTGGCACTTATGGAAAATCCTCGAGTGGAGGTGGAAATCGGCTTCCATGGTCGACCAATAATAACCAGCTCTCAGAATCTTCTTGGCCATGGTATGTCCACTTGAGTGAGTACCAAAGATGCCTTCGTGTATGTCCTCCATAATTCTCTCTGCTTCCTTCTTATCCATACAACGAAGCAGGTTGAATCATGGTTGCGCCTGTATCGAATCCGATTGCTCAGGAAGAACTTGGCAGAGAACATCCACAAGAATTTCTTATCGTTGATTGACACCCCTTCGAGATACTCTTGAGCTTCAAGATATATTTTAACTTCATGAAACCAAGGCTTCTCTTCTACATCATCAGTGTGAATCTCATGGTAGTGCGCCGGTTCATTAAATCTTTCGACAATAATTATGGGAGCTTCTTTGTCCCACTTGACCTTGAATATAGATGACATGGTTTCTAGGGAATCCACCAATTGGTTTTCTTCCCCCGGGATATGTTCAAAGGTAATCTTTTTAAAGTATGGGATTGGGGTTAGAACAAGCTCTTTGTAAGGGATATAATTTGGATATTTTGTATCCCACTCTCCTATAACATGACTGATTACTAAAGTTGAGTCTCCATATACACTTAAGAATTTGATTCTTAGGTCAATAGCAGCTTTAAGACCCAAGATGCATGCTTCGTACTCAGCCATGTTATTGGTACAATCAAAGCAGAGTCTGCCATTGAAAGGCGTATGGCAACCTTCAAGGGAAATGATCACAATACCAACTTTATTACCCAGTGTGTTGGAAGCTCCATCAAAAACCATAGTCCATTAGGATCCTTGCTCAAGTCCTTCATACAGTCTAGGATTTTCACAATCCATAATCAGCATAATATTCTCATCTGGGAATTCAAAGTTCATAGAATGGTAGTCATCCACAACTTGATGTGTCAAATGATCTTCCAGCACACTTCCTTTGATTGCTTTTTATGTAGTGTAGTGGATGTCATATTCGGTTAAGATCATTTGCCATCGGGCTATCCTTCCGGAGAGAGCTGGCTTCTCAAAGATGTATTTAATGTGATCCATCTTAGAGATCAGTAGAGTGGTATGAGTCAACATATACTATCTTAGTCAGCGAGAAACCCATGCCAAAGCACAACAAGTTTTCTCGAGCAGTGAATATATTGTTTTACAGTCGGTAAACTTTTTTCTAAGGTAGTATATTGCATGCTCTTTTCGACCAGACTCGTCATGCTTCCCCAACACACACCCCATTGAATTCTCTAACATGGTTAAGTACATAATCAGAGGTCTTCCTTTAACTAGTGGCATCAGGATTGGAGGCTCTTGCAAGTACTCTTTGATTTTGTCAAAAGCAATTCGACAGTCATCATTCTATCTTACCACTTGATCTTTCCTCAGCATCTTGAAGAGTGGTTCACAAGTAGTAGTTAAGTGAGAGATGAATCGGGCAATGTAGTTCAGTTGTCCTAAGAAGCCTATGACCTCCTTCTCAGTATGGGGAGTGGCATTTCTTGAATAGCTTTAACTTTGGTAGGATCGACCTCAATTCCTTTGCCACTGACGATAAAGCTTAGGAGCTTTCCATACCTTACCATGAAGATGCATTTTCTTGAATTCAACCTCAACTTATATTTCTTCAGCCTTTCAAACAGCTTGTACATATGATCATGGTGCTCTTCCTCAGTTTGTGATCTTGATATCATGTCATCCACATAGAATTTTATCTCATGATGAATCATGTCATGAAATAAAGCCACCATAGCCCATTGATAAGTTGAGCCTGCATTTTTTAGCCCAAAAGGCATGACCTTATAATAAAAGGTGCCCCACAGTGTGACAAAAGTAGTCTTCTCCATGTCTTCAAGTGCCATTTTTAATTGGTTGTACCCAGAGAAGCCATCCATGAAGGAAAATACCTTGTGTTGAGCAGTGTTGTCAACCAAGACATCAATATGCGGTAGGGGGAAGTCGTCTTTGGGGCTTACCCTATTCAGATCTATGTAGTCTACACACATACAGACCTTATTGTCTTTATTTAGCACTAGAATAACATTTTCAACCCATTTGGAATAGGATGTCACTGCCAAAAAACATGCATTGAACTGTTTCATTACCTCGACCTTAATCTTCTCAAACATATCAGGATGCATGCGATAGACCTTTTGTTTAATCAGAGAACAACCCTCTTTCATTGGCACACGATGAACCACGATATCAGTATCGAGTTCTGGCATGTCCTCGTATGACCAAACTAATACCTCAACATATTCGTGCAACATCTGAACCAATCGGCTCTTGACACTGACTTTCAGGTTGGCACCAATCTTGACTTCTTTCTTATCTGCCTCAGTACCCATGTTTATCACTTCGATCAGTTCTTCGTGCAGTTAGATAGCCTTTTCCTCTTGTATCAGGAGTCAGGCGAGTTCTCCAGGTATCTCACAATCTTTTTCACCTTCGTCTTCGGCTTGATCGATTGGATTTTTGAAGTCAAAAACGACAATAGCAGAATTATTGTCAATGAGATCCAGAGTGGATGTGGATCTGCAAGTGTGTGTATGTACATGTAAGGTCACATGACTATTTTGAAAATGCAGTAAAGTAAAAGAAATACAAGGAGCGCAAAATTTAAATGTAAAATCGTCCAATGTTTTTATTAAATGAGCATATGATTTATGAAATGACAACCCTTAACAAATGGACCATTGTTCCCCGGGCAAGGCACAAGGTTTAAAGTTATTGTTTTAAAACATAAATTATAAAAACAAACTTCTTAAAGCAATAAAAATAGGAAATAGCAGTTACTCCTGGCTAAAGGAGATTGAGATGAAGTCTTTGGCCTTCCAGTTGTTGAGTCCACCGTCAGTAGTTGGGAATATCCAGTCGTCCAAGTCACCATCACTGTCAGTGACTTCCAGAGCATAGACTTAACTGTTGCTAATACGGAGAGGTGGTCCCCCAGCACAAGCACGTCGTACCTCTTTCTGAGCTTTTGAAGTAAAACCCATCCCAAATTTGTCAAATTTGTAGGGAATATCAGAAAGTTGTCCCCAAATAGTGCAACCTCCATCTTCTAGAAAAGCCCCAGCATCTTTCAGAAAGGCCATTTTTGGTGTGCCCTTAGAGACCTCAGGAATAGTAGCTTTAGCAATAACAATCGTTGGAGGAATTACCTCAAATGTTTGGCAGAGGGTTTCAACGAATTCTCCATATATTTCAACATATTTGAAAGAATTCAAATGACTGACCATATATTTTTCCTCTCCATAGACCATGACAATCTTCCCTTTCACCGGGTATTTCAACTTTTGATGCAATGTAGAGGTAAGCGCACCAGCCCCATGGATCCATGGGAGTTTGAGCAAGCAAGAATAGGCCGTGATGATATCCATTACATAAAATGTTGAATTGAAGATTTGAGATCCCACCTTAATCGGAAGGTCAACCTCTCTATGGACCATCCTCTTTGACCCATTGAAGGCTCTTACCACAATGTCGTTGGGTTTCAGCACCAACCCTTCACAGTCCAATCTACCCAAATCACCTTTAGGTAAAAAATTTAGGGAGGATCCAATATCTACCAACACATGTTCCAAAGTAGTGCCTTTACAATCAATGGAGATGTGCAGATCCTTGTTGTGATTCTTCCCCGCTGGAGTTAAATCTGAATCAGAAAATCCCAATCCATTATCAGCAGTTAGGCTTGCAACACAATTCTCAAATTGATCAGCAGTGGTCTCTTGAGGTACATGGGTGTGATACGGTAGCAGGACCGACAGTTATACTGGTTTTGCATTTGTGTTCGCAAATGTTGCGGTAAGCAATAGTCGCCATCGACTTTTCTTTTATCCAAATTAAGGAAAGGGTGAAAAGAACAAAAAAAGACCTTTTCGAGAATTTTTCTGAGTAAGGGGGGGGGGGGTAGATTATGGAAAGGGAAGGTATTATCACCCTTTCCATCTGTAGTTTTCTACGAGCTCTTAGATGCTTAGCTCATTTTGTAAATACCTCGTGCTTTGTGTTTTTGAAAAATGTTTTGAAAATGCCTTAGTGCGGCGATTTGCTCTATGATAACTCTTGTATCAGTCCTCAAGAGTGTTGATAAAGAAAATTCTTTTTAAAAGTTATTTTTTGAAATGTGTATGTGGAAAAATGGTTTAGTTTTGAGCAAGAATCTATGAACTATCTACTTTACTCGAAAGGTCATTCTTTTCCTCTTTTCCTTTAGACAATGCTATCCTACTATTAGTGAGTAGGTAGCCCTAGTCGTTGGATGTTTGAGGGACAGGCGTAGGATCGTTGTTATGGTTATTGAAGGCAACATGTAGGGATACCTTTAGCAATTTGAAGGGACGTCATCATATATTTGTAGGCAACATCGAAGGATAAGATCATATACCGTAGGCAACTTCGAGGGACATCGAGGGACTATGATATTTTATGATGATTTATACCGAGGGTCTTTGCTAATGGTATCCCTACTTTCGAGGGATATGACCATTATTTTTCGAGGCAATGAGAGAGGTTACCCTAGAGGTGCAAGTGTGAGAAGTGTGTTCAATTCAGTTATATTTATCTTGAAATTAGGGTTTTCTACTGTTTCTTTTTAGATCTTGCCGTACATGCCTAATTACTAGCAGTTAAATATATACAAGCTTACAAGAAATATAAAGGCGAGAAATAAAGTTCTTACGCTATTACAGGGCTTTGGTGTAGTTACATAAATAATGAAACTGCGAGAATTTAAACTACGACTATTACAATTATTGTACGACCTATACAATTTGTCTAATAAATATAAATATCAAATGAATAAAAATAAAGATAATAAAAATGTTAAGAAAATAATTAAAACCTAAGATTCTAAGTGTTAGAAAATATTTTTTTGGTATTTCTTGTTTGGAAAATAATAAAAGTGTGAATTAATAATTAAAAACCTAACTCTGATTAATTTACAAGTTAATTATGAAATAAAATCAATATTGATTAAATCAAAACAACTTTTATGTCAAAACATATTTTAAATAATTAAAAGCCTAAAACTAATATTTAATGATTTTTTTGTGATTTTATATGTTAATTAAATTAATGATAGAAAACAAATTAAGTGAAAAATAAATAAATGAAAAGGGTTAGAAAAGAAAATAGTCAAAAAAGTGAAAAATGCATGGGGTGGGTGTTGAAGCCATGCCCCTTGGGTCATAGTCAGGCGCCTCATCCACCAAGCCAAGCTATTGTTTGTGATTTAAGCATGTTCTACTAACAACAGGAACTCATTTGGACAGTTAATAAACATTAGCAATGTATGAAATTAATTATATGAATGTTTAAAAGAAAAGCGAAATGGAGAAGATGAGTATGCTTGTTTCAAGCATCAATGGCCATGACTTTCAACCTATTCTTACCCTTAGATACCTCAAGAATGATTTGTAATTGATGGCTTACACTGAAAGTGGTTGGATCTTTGGTTTTGAATTTGCCCTAGTTTTGACAAAATTTGAGGTTTTTAGAGAGTGTTATTGGGCAGCCAATTGCGTGCTCTCTAGTGTATGAGGGTGTTGTGTTTATATAGAGGATGAATTTAAGTCAAAAATTATGGAAGAAATCTCATGGCATCAATTGCATGATTTGTTTCCAAAATTCATTTGAAAAACTTTCCAAACTTGTGAAAATCTTGTCTTAATGATATTTGCTTGGTTGTCACGATTTTGACAGCTTTCTAGGAGCTACTTGGACCCCAAGAAATTCAAATCTTTAGCCTTACATGCCTTGTGCATTAATCTTGCATTTTATTTGATTTAATTTGAGTTTAAATGAATAAAAAAAAATGAAATAAAAATTAAAATAATGCATGGATCGGTTTAGGGGTTCTTAATCATGTTGTAAACACGTTCAAACCTTAAAACCTAGGCTCATTAGTCCACAAGTTCAATATTTCTCAATTTGCACTTCATGCACTTTCTAAAAAATTGCCTAACTTGTGCAAGCCATAACTTGCTCAATTTTTATCTTTTGGAGATGATCTTTGACTTTTTAGAAATCTAAAGATGTCCCCTACAACCTCTATGTTGACCATTTTTCATCTGGAGAAATTATATTGATGTAAATGGTCTTGTAAAAAAGTGTATTTTGTTGACTTTCTAAAAGTGACCAGTAATGTATGAGTTTGTATCTTTCCAATGGTGCATTTCTTGAACTTGAGGGCTGAAGAGAAGTCGTAGGTAATTGAATTCTCTTCAAAATGAGCCTTGGTGGAAAAATTTATGATAAAGTATGAGAAAGTTATGGTTGGTCAAAGTTCAGTTGACTTTTCCTAAAAAAACCCTAATTAACAATTCTTGACATTTGATGAATTAGGAGAATTTTTTGAGGAATCATGATCAACCCTTGATTAAATGATGGATATCACTTCAAAATGTTTAGGTTGACCAAAAACCTTGAAGTTTGACTATATATAGGCCACATTTGACTTTTGACCTAGTACAGTTGATTTCCAGGCATCTGAGCAATTGACTGAGCAAACTTGTAGTGGAATGCATGAAATTTGTCATGGAAAATCTTGAAGGAATATTAGGACCATGGAAAACATTTGTTACCTTTGGAGCTTACATATCTAAATAAAAAGTGAAACCCTAATTAGAGGTTTATTGCTTAGGAGGAGAGTTTGTATGATCAATTCTTGGTCAACCTTGAGCAATTGAGGACCTCTAGAAGTATGTCTTGAGTGAAAATGGGAGAGAAACTTTTGGGGTACAACAACTGCCCCTGTTCAATCTTCTTAAACCTGAGGATTTAGATTGGCTTGTCTGCCTTTCGTGATCTGAAGGTGGAATATGATTGAACACTAGGGTGCCCAGAAATTTGCACTCTCATGAAGTAACATTGTTGGTTGATGCTAATTAGGAATGGGTTTACATATGCCATTTGGAGTAGATGATTGAGAGTCGTCAGAGATGGGCTTAAAGATGCCATCAGAAGTAGATGACGGAGAGTCATAAATGGTCCCTTTGTAGGGATTCCTGTTCCTGTTGTCTGAGGAGGAGTCCATTGGGGGATGTTGATTTTTGTTGTTTTCTTGTTTGAGGAAAACTCTGTGGGGAATAGAGTCTAGGAAATTCAGTTGTCCATGACTCTGCTGAGGGGTTATCTTTGGATTGGAGAGATGAAAGTTTGTTTTTTTCTGGTTGAAATCTAGGCTTCGCAGTAATTTGCTAGGGAGAATGAAATTAACTGCTATTTGGAAATGTATCAGAAGAAACCTGTGTAGGGCTGTTTCAGGATGAGTCCGGGTAAGACTTCATCTGGAAGTGTATGAGAAGGAACCTGAGTAGGGTTGTTTTAGGAGTTATATGAGAGGGAGCCTGGGTAGGTCAGCTTCAGGATGAGTCCGGGTAAAACTGCATCTGGAAATTGTAAGAAGGAACCTAGGTAGGGTTGCCTCAGGATGAGTCCATGTAAAACTGCATCTGGAAATTATAAGAAGGAACCTGAGTAGGGTTGCCTCAGGATGAGTCCATGTAAAACTGCATTTGGAAATTCAAGAGAAGCATCTTGGGTAGGGTTGCCTCAGGATGAGTCCGTGTAAAACTGCATCTGGAGATTGTGAGAAGGAACCTAGGTAGGGTTGCTTCAGGATGAGTCCGTGTAAAACTGCATCTGAAAATTCAAGAGAAGGAACCTGGGTAGGGTTGCCTCGGGATGAGTCGGTGTAAAACTGCATCTGGAAATTCAAGAGAAGGAACTTGGGTAGGGTTTCCTTAGGATGAGTCCTTGTAAAACTTCAGAAGGAGGGAGAAGGAACCCGTTTAAGATTGCTTCGTGAAGATCCCGTACCAAGCTGTATTTGGAAGTCATAAGAAACCCGTGTAAGATTGCTTCATGAAGAGCCTGTCTAAAGCTGTATTTGGAAGTCAAAATAAACCCGTGTAAGATTGCTTCATGATGAGCCCGTGTAAAGCTGTATTTGGTCGCACAGATAATTACTCTGTTTTGTTTCAGGAGCTAATCCTATACCTGTTGAAAATTATTGATTATAAATATGTGTTGATTGATCTTTCCTAAAAAGGTAAAGCGTTAGCTGTATGAAATGTCATGATGTATGAAATGCATTGTGTAATAGTGTTCTCAAAATAAATGAGATTGGGTTATATGTATTTTGTATGCATGTGTAATGATGTATGAACATGTAATATTGTTGCGCAATATCTTTGTCTGGGAAAATAAATCCCTGACTGTTGCTGAAGAGCACCGGGAAGCTGAATCCCAGACTTCTGTTGGAAAGAGAAGAAAGTGATTCTTCAATTTCTGCTGGGGATAATTTTGTTGGCGATTCTCTTTCTTTGTCAATGATCTTCGACTCCTGTTTGAGAATGATTTTGCCGAGGGGAAGAGTTATGTTGGAAGATTTCACCAATTTGGATAAATAAACTCCGCAGGGGGATGAACTTCTGTAGCTAGAGAAATAAACTCTACATGGGATAAGGCTTTATAAATTTCTCGAGGTTTATAAAACTCTATTGCAGAAGGAAAGCTTTATGCACTGCTTGAGGATTTCGTGAAATCCTGTTGGGGAATCCTGAGAAGTTTGACGACTTTACTGGGGAAAACCTGATATCAGAGCAATAGTTAGAAATTCCTAATCTGTCGGGGATACAAGAATACCTGACATCACTATGTTGTAAGCTGAGGATATGGCGATGACTTTTTATTAAGATGCCCCTGCCTCTGTACCTGCTGGAGAAAGTACCTGCGGAGACTTTGTGGATGGTTTGAGTATCATCCCAACTTCTGAGGTGCTTGGTAAATGCTGATCAGGATGATAAGTCTTCTACTGATAAACAAATGACAAGATGGCAGGACATAGCCGTACATTTTTAATCCCTAACTTTTTCCTGGACCACCCTTTCGGGTTTTTAGTCCACATGGATACCCTTTTTTGCTCAAGCCGCATTTTCAGGTTTTTGACTTGCCAGGTGTATAATTTTTTTGTATATATCCCTAATTTTGCCCAAAATCTTTTGGTTCACCGGGATGCCCTTAATTTTCCTAGGCCTGTCAATTTAACGGGTCTTTTTCATGCGTAGTATTTTCTAACTATGTCCGCGCTCATATGATGTGGAGAGTTGTCATCGTCTATGATGACAAATGTTGTAGAAATGCCAGAAAATGTTTATGTGATCGCATGTGCCCTTTCATATGTGGGAGCCTGTGTGGGGATGCTTCAGGATAAATCTGGTGCACCTGATGTTCGATCAAGTTTCTGATAGTCTTGAATTTCCTAGATATCTTTAAGAACTGTCATGGAAGGATTCGAAGACATGAGACTGACACCATCTAATACTACTGCCACCGACAAACAATTTGGTGGTACCAAAGGTTCAAGTTCCACAATGATTTTCTGCTGGAATCCCGGATCAATGTAACAGCCCCCGAGTGATTCAAATGGAGATCTGCCCCTGGCTATTCAGCATTTTTGGAGAGATTCTTTGCATATTGGCTTGACTGCCCCAGATTAATTAGACACCATGTCATGCCCCTTGATTATGAAAGGCTTGTTATTGGGAATTTTTTTTCCGTCTGAGGTGATTCTGTCCATTGAGGGGGTCTTCATTCACTGAATATTTGTTATGTGAATTTCTCTACCATTTGAACAATTAACCATATGAAAGCAATGTAATTTAAAGAATGCAAAGCTTATATCTGTCTTGAAATTTTTTGAAAATGCGTTTTTGCAGTAAAACAAAATTTGTAAGAATGTGATATCAACTCATGATTTATAGCAAACCTTACAGGAGTCAGGATCCCTTTGTAACAGTATGCTCTCGAAATAACCCATGCTTCAGCTATGACTTTTAAGGGTTATAATGTGGCCTAGTTTAAAGTTCAAGAAAAAAATGATAAAGGCTCAAATTTTATTTGTACCCAACACGATCTTCGTGATATTCTTCAATCATATGCTCAGTTAATTATGCATTATGAATCCCAGTTGAGTTCTGGAATGTTGGGCCCGATATTCCGGTGATGGTTCATAAATTGAACATTTGTTTGAGAAGGAAGTCTTTTTTTTGTGACCTTCTCTTTTTGTTGAGGATTTGTAGGACCTCTTTCTTTTTTGATTTTTCTATCCCTGTCTTTTGCCTTAACTGTTTCTTTTATGATTACAGCCAGCGGGATGCCCCAGTTTTTTTCTTAAGTCTCCTTCATAGGTTTTGACTTAATGGGCTTTTATTTTAAGAGATGATGACTTCTTGTTCTTAATGATTATGTGGAACCATAACCATCTTTTGGAGAGCATCTTCTACACTATTTGTCGTGTATGAAGGGAAAGCTTGCAACTGAATGCACATCTGAATTAACTGAGAAAACTACCCTATCCCAGGTTATGATTAAGAGTTTTAATATGTGTGAAAATAAAACTCCTACTTCTTAGGCTCAAAGGGGTTGAATAGGTATTATCTTCCTTATAACTCCACTGTTTAGGATTTGAAACAACGCCTGTACATCGTCAGCAGGGTCTGTTCAAAAGCATAATGTAGAGATTGTGGTATCGTTCTTGTCATCCTCCCTCTAAAGGCTTAGAGATTTTAATAAAGAGTGGAATATCACAAAAGGGAAGTAAGAAAGAAGTTTAAGCATAATGAAAACAAATTAATTCAAGACAAACATGTGCAATGCATTAATGAAATAACAAAGTTTGACATGACAATAATTGTTTGAACAAACAAAGAAAATACAACTTGAGAATTCAAATGAACAAAAATGCTCTCAATCCTGGCCATGATTTGGCATGGGAGCAGTGATCATGTTGGGAGTCTCAGGAGGGTCGAACTCAATCTCCTTGGCGTTAATCATATTTTGAATCTTGTATTTCAGTTCCCAACAATCGTTAGTATCGTGCCCAGGATTTCCAGAATGATAGGTACACCTTGCATCCGGATTGTAGTTAGGAAAAGAAGTCTCAGGGTTTGGATGAGGTCCTATCAACATAACCAAATTCATCCTCAACATATGTTGTAATTCTTGATACTGAGGCATGTTGATCTTGGTAAACTGTCTCTTAGGCTCGTCTTGCCTTCGCTAATTACCCCGTTGTTGTGGTTGTTGCTTGTTGCACGCGTGACGAATTAGAGACTAGTGCTGCCCCTACAGATTGGTGGTAGTATGCCTTATTATAATCCTTTTAGACATACACATCATTGGCATCCCTCTTACCAGCAAATGGCTTCTTCTCAGCATTAGAAGATACAGCCATCGGGATCTTCCCACTCTTGATACCACTTTCGATCCTTTCTCCAGTCAGAACCATCTTTGTGAACCCGAATGAGGAACTCCCACTCAACAGATTAAAGAATGGGCCCATGAGAGTGCCCATGAACATGTCTACCATTTCCCGATCATGCAAAGGAGGTTGTACCATGCCAGCTAGATCCCTCCATTTCTGGGCATATTCCTTGAAGCCTTCGTTAGAACCCATAGACATGCTTTGAAGTTATGTACGACTTGGAGAAAGATCAACATTATATTGGTACTGCTTGTAGAAAGCAGCAGCCAAGTATTCCCAGGTATGAATGTCTGTTCTTTCTAGCTGATAGAACCACTCCAGTTGCATGCCAGCTAAAATTTCTTGGAAGAAATGGACCCATAACTTCTGGTCAGTAGTGTGAGGCTGGATCTTCCTAACATAGGACCTTAAGTGCAACTTAGGATAGGAGACACCGTCATACTTAGTGAATTTTGGAACCTTAAACTTTGGTGGGATGACCACTCCAGGAACCAGCCCTAACTCTTCAAAGTCCAAGCCAGGTACCTGCTGAATCTCCATAGCATTGAGAGGATCCTCCAGCTGTTTGTAT
The DNA here is from genome assembly GCA_948472305.1 of Vicia faba. Lineage (NCBI taxonomy): Eukaryota > Viridiplantae > Streptophyta > Magnoliopsida > Fabales > Fabaceae > Vicia > Vicia faba. The sequence goes on along the minus strand of OX451739.1, from coordinate 1,143,799,719 downwards.
TTATCGTCAACAGGAGGATATTGCTCCTCAAAGTAATCAGCTACTGCTTCATCAGCCTCGCGGTTGTTGACTTCTTCATGATTATCCCATTCGTTTGATGGAGTTGTGAGATCTAGAGCTTGTTTAATTGGTCCTCTGAGTCTTCTTCCCATATTCAAGATGCCAGTCGGTTTCTTTGCCTTCTTTTTCTTCTCTTTGATGACGAGAGCTTTCAGTTCTTCCTGCCCCTGGGCCAAAGCCATGAACATTTGTTGGAACTGAGCGTTTTAAGCTTGAAGGTCATTTACTGTTTGTTCAAGGGCCAATTCTTTTGCTAAAATAAACAGTGAAAAAAATGAGAAAATTGTACTGGAAGACCTGTTATGAAATGGCATGCATGCAATGTTTTCAAGGATCTCACGGGGTAAACATAAAAATGTCAGAAGTTGAAATTTGCAGCTTTGAAGAACTTCGTATCGTTGAGTGTCCTTCTACGAGAGTCAAGTACACCATATCAAGTGGGTCATATCCCCTGACTCAAGTTGTTGAGTTTTGATCTTTTGACATCATTGTGTCGTACCCCTATTTTTCCCCCTAAGATCCCTTCATCATACCATATTGATTCAATCACAAAAAGATCACATTAGGGCTTTTGGTTCTCCTCCCCATCTTTAGCTTTGCTCTTTGAGGAATCACCAAGCACCTTGACTTGTTCTTCTTTTGTGATCATGCATGTTTTTTTTTACTTTCCTTTTAATTAATAAAAAGCAATCTTGGTTTGTCTTACTTGTTAATAATGTAGGTAAAGGCAATGTGGCTTAGCAAGTTGATCTATGGGTTCATGAGTTTATCTCCATGCCCTGGTCAATAAAGTTTGAGAAATTTAAACCTCACCATTGAAGTTATTTTGGAAGAAATGGCATGGAAAGGTTTATTTTGATTCACCACATTTCAAATTTATCAAGATTGATTGAAAAGTACAAGGGGTTGATTGAAGAAGTTGTCATGGTTAGACAAGGCCTTGTTCCCATTAGACACAAGTGCATATTTCTCTCAATAGTCAAGATATGGAAGTGGTTTTGGTTGTTATAAGTTCTAATTATCATCCTCAACAACTTCTATTTACAAAGAAAAAGAGTTGATACAATAAGGTTGTTCAAAATTGTCAAAGTTCCTCAAAGCATTTTCTTGATCTAGGAGCTAGGGGTATTAACTTCAAAGAAGTATATCTTGGTCATATTTTGGTATTTTTGAGTGATTCCAAAAACATCATTCTCTTCAAAGGGTTATTAACAAATCACTTCAAAAGTTTCAAGGAGTTTTCACGTGGAAGAAACTTGATGATGAAGAAAGATTATAAGTCCTTCAGATGAACCCCCAATTTCCCATGTGTAACTTCAAATGATCATAACTTGGTCAATTTTTATCACCTTGAGCCCTCTCGTTTTCCCTAATGATCTTGAGGATATGAAATTTATTACTTCTTTTATGTGCAAAGTGAGAAAATGGATGTAAGATACCTTAAGGATACAAAAGATTATAGGTCATTTCATGATTTTTTTTCCAACTTCAACAATTAATAACTCTCTCAATTTTTGGAGATTTTGAATGTTTCAAGTTTCAAAATTTCATTCAAGAGGTCTATTTCATTCCATCTTTTTTTGTAAAGAGCAAATTCCAAGAGGAATGCCATGTTTGGATGCAAAACATTATAGGTCACTTTTGAAGAAAAACTTGAAATATTTCTAAGTATGGAAAGTCAACTTCTTTTTCCCAACATTGACTCATTGCAACTTTCAGCTCAAACATCCATTTGATTCCATTCTTTTCCCATTGCAAAGCTTGTAACCTCATATTTCTAAAGCATCAAGAATCAGGCCCTAAGACCCCTTGAGCTGAGAATGCCATTGATTTGAATTTGGTAGCTTGAAACTGAAGTTTCTTCAAAAGTCAGAATTTAAAATCCTTGATTTAACTTCTAAACACATTTTTCTGTGCGTTTTTGTTTCTAAACATTTTTAGTGAACTTCCAGAAGCGATTAGCATAGCAAAACGCACGTTTGGATGAGTTTTGATTAAAATAGAAGTCCCACTTTTCTTGTTTGCAACTTCACACGATTTCCCTCCAAACTTCATCATTTCACACGCTTGAACATTCCATTTGATTCCCTATAAATCGAGGGTCATCCCTCATTCATTTCCTCAAGCTTGAACAACCAAAATCACCCTGCCAAACTCATTCCATAAATCACTTTTCTGCAAATTCGAAATCAGTGTTCAAGCCTTTTTCAATCCATTTTTTCTATCAATTCACCTTCCTTGATCTTCCCTGAAGCGAACTGTGATACGTTGGGAGAACTGACTTGGGTGTTTTGTGTTTTATCGGAAATATTGCGGTTAGCAAGAGTCGCCACCAAATTTTCTTTTATCCAAAAGGAAAGGCTAAAAAGAATAGGAAAGACCTTTTTCATCCATAGTTATCTATGGGCTCTTAGTTGCTTGCTAGATCACTTGCTTTTGTTTGAAAATGTGCTTTGTGTGATTTTTTGAAAGTATTTTGAAAAGACGTCTTCATTTAGGCAAACTTTGTAATAGTTCTCATTCGTAAGAACATATACAAAGTGTTTTGAAAATGTTTCATGTTTGGAAAATGTTTTGAAAGTGTTTTTGAAAGTGTTTGTTGTTTGTTTTGAAAATAGCAAGGATGTTTGATTTGAAAATGAGCAAGCAACTAGGAACAATCTACCTACTCAAAATTCTTAGTTCATTTCTTCCTTTCCAGTGATATTTCTATCTTACCATTGATTTGGTAAGAAGCCTTATCTTTGGATGTAAAGGGACGGACGTGGGTCATCGTATAGCCATGATAGCAATGTTGTGAGATATCTTAGAATTTCTTTTTGAGGGGCTAAGATCATTTTTGAAAGGCAACATTGATAGTGTCATGAAGGGACTATGATCTTTGTATTTTTTCATTGCTTTTTGCTAAGATATCCCACATGCATAACATGGCCATTTTTGTAAGGCAACAAAGTGGAATTACCCTAAGGGTGTAAGTGTGCAAATGTGTTTTTGATTTACATGCATTTGTTTATCTTGAATTAGGGTTTGCTATTGTTGATTTTAGTCTTTCCGTACAAACCCTAATTACTAGCATTTATATAAAGCGATAAATTGCGGAAAGTAAAATTACTACGCTATTACATCATTAGGGGAGGGGGTATACAAATTTACAAATGGGGATTTGCAAGAAAATTAAACCTAATTATCTATTACAACCATATTGAATATTGTACAAGAATAAATAAATAATGTACAAATGCAAATGGAAAAAGAAAGGATTTTTGTTTGGATTTTTGAAAGGGTTTTAATCTTGACCTAATTAAGAAAATGATTAGTTAAAAATAAACAAAATTAAATTTAAACTAAATAAGAAAGAGATTAAGTTAAAAAAGCATTTTTAGGGTTTTTTTATGAAAAGGTTTTTAAATTAATAATAATAATAATAATGAAAATTAATTAATTAAAAGAAAACCTAAGCTCTAAATTAATTTTAATTTACAAGAGAATAATATAATAATTAAACCTAATTATCTAAACATTAATTAAAAAAGAAATTAATTTATTTTAAGAAAATATTTTTGTTCTTTTGTCTTTGTAAAGAAAATAAAATAAATAAGTGTAAAAATAATAAACAAAATATTTTTGGATTTTTTTTGTTAATAATAATAATAACAATAATAATAATAGTAATAAAAAATAATAAAATAAAACTGAAATAAAATAAAATGAGAAATGAAATAAAATAAAACAAAGTTGGGCCTGGCTGCAAAAGTAAACAGGGGGTTAGAAAAAGAAGGAAAAAAAAGGAAGGCCCAAAGGGGGAGGCCTAGCGCTGCTTGCTGAAACAAAAAGAGAAGGGGAAATGTGAAAAATGAACAAGAGGTAGTGCGCTGGGTGTTAAACCCATGACCTTCCGTACATACACGCGCTACCTTTGCCACTGGGGTGGCTGTACATTGGTTAACTTAACTGAAATAATAAATATATAACACAAGTCTTGCCCTGAATGTAAACTTCATCTTCAACCTCTAGCCATTGATCCTGTAACTTCACCATTTCTCAACAAAAATGAAATATGCAAACATGAAAGTTGCTCCATTTTTCCATACGAATCCAACCATATAATTATCAAAAGCTATAAATCAAAGATGAATGATAATTTCTAAAAGTACCAAATTTTGACCTAAATATTTCAGAAAGTTCAAACTCAAAATTCTCCTAGCTCAATCAAAATAAATGAAATCTATGGACATGTATAGTTCCAGGACAATGATGTCTACATTTTATCTTCACAAATGCAAGCCTAACAATGCCTAAATAATGAGATGGAAAGTCAGAAAATGTACCTCAAAAATGGAAATCGTGAAATGAGTTTGAGCTTGTTTCAAGGTGCTGCAATGACCAGGTTAGCTTTCTTGAGTCTCTAGGAAGCTAATGCAATGCTTAGCTTGAGTTGAGAGTGGCTGAAATTGCCTAGAGAAGTCAAGTTGCAGACCCTATTTTTTTGTTATGGAAGTTATAGTAAATGGTGTTACAGTTTTGGAATAAGGATGGGGATGAGTTGTATTTGATATGTAAGAGCTTTTGGAAGTGAAAGGGTAAGAAATGCACGAGGGAAATGGAAGTTTGGTATGTAAAGTCAGAACTTGCACAACAATGGTGTTTTGAGGTAACTTCTGGCTAGAGGGAGTTTGGGAGTGTTTCCGCGTGTTCAAGCTCGTGTCCTAAGTTGCATAAAAATGTCTCAATGTATAGGAAAAGGTTTTGAGATCTTTTGCTAATCAGAAGTACAAGTTCACATGTTATGGCTCTTTTTCTTGTTATTGAAGCAAGCTTGATACACATTGTCCCAATGCATAAGACAAGGCTATCTAGAGTGGTTACAAGCTTTAAACATGTTTATCTGACTTTGTATGTTGAGTGTGTGCTGAACGAACAAGTTAGAGGCTCAAGAAGAGTGACCTTTGTACATAATGCCACTTTTCCAAAATGGCAGTGTTGCCTTTCTTCCTAAAATGGTATTAAGCATGGGAAATGCATTGAATGCTTGGATTAAAGCTTCTAGAAGATGTGATAAAACATTAATTATGGAGTGACAAACAAGTTTGAGGACTGCAAAGCAAGGATTATGCAGCCTAGCATGGATTTGGTTCATGTGTTCATCAAGAAATGACTTGTAATTCAAGTTTGAAAACCCTAACTTCTTGCCTTCGATTATCCTTGCTCAAGTATGATCTCAATGAGTTCTTGGACATTTTGGAAAGCTTGTAACATCCTCTGAAAACCTCTATGTTGGACATATTTGAAAATTCATCTTGGAACTATGTGAAAATTTGCCATGAAGTTAGGTCAAAATCCTGCCTAAACTAGGGCAAATTTTCACTAAGTTTCTGAGTTTCATGAACATGTATTCACAAAACCATAACTTGAAATCCATGCATTTCTAGAAGAAGTTGTGTTATACAATGTTTTAGATCTCATTTATATCTACAACTTTCATTTTGGAAGTTTCCTTTGAATCATCTTTCGTCATGGTGGAAATTTGGCTCAAAGTTATGAAAAAATATGAATTTTCCAACACTTAGAAAAATTTCTAAGTTTAGAAATTTTGACTTTTCAAAATGAAATCTTGAATTTTTGATTTCTTGATGAACAAGTTTCATATTTTTACGTTTTTGATGAATTGTGATCTTTGATACTTGATTTTGACCAAAAAGTCAAAGTTTGACTTTTCAGTGTATAGTTTACTTTTCATCAGTTGACTGAAAATCATCTATCAATCAATTGATCTTGAGGAATGTTTTGAGCCATGACATTAGGTCAAAATGAAGCATTTGAAACCTTGAGATCATAACTTAAACCAAACAATCATTTTCTAGTTCAAAAATAAGAAATTGCACCTTCTTAGTCAAAACCCTAATTTTGACCATTTTGCCCTTTTGATGATCCGATCAAATTTCTTGAGGAATTACGATCCAAAATTGATCAAAAGACATATATGAGTTCATGATGTTGATATGGATAAAAAATTATGAAGTTTGACTGTAAATTGACCACATTTGACTTTTTCCCCAATATAGTTGATTTTAAGTCAACTGATCAATTGATTGAGCAAAAAAGTGATCCAAGGCTTAAAACTTGACATGATCAATCTTGAGGGTCCAAAATGATCTATGAAAGTAATATGAGGCATTAAAAATCCATTTTTCCTTGTGCAACCTCAAACCATAATTTCCAGTCATCAGTGCTTAAGGATGTGTCTTGAGCTGATCAAACCTTGTGCAGTCTTGAACCAAAGGAGATCTTATGAGAGATTATTTGAGAAATGAGAGGGAAAATTTTGGGGTACAACAGTTTCCCCTGTTCAATCTTCTTAAACTTGAAGAGTTAGATTGGAGGATCCGCCATTCGTGACTTGAAGGTGGAAGATGATTGAACACTAGAGTGCCCAGAAATTTGCACTCGAAGATGGATTGGGAATGAGCTTATAGATTCCATTTGGATGAATGTTGGTAAACACTGGAAGAAGTATCAGCACAAATCTTTGGTTGATTTAGACTAAAACTTGATGTTCTACCTGTGGGAAAAAGAGGTTAGTTAAATGCAGATGTATGCATGATGTTCACAAGATGAATGAAATCATGCTAAATGAATTTGTATGTATATGCTATGATGCATGAATGTGAGATGTATGTTTGTCGGGAAAATAAATCCCTGACGGCTGCTGAGGAATTTTGAATCCCGGATCATTGTTGGGGATAAAAATTATACATATCTTCAAACTTTGTTGAAAGGATACTTCCGATGGGGAATATCTCTTGAAGGTCAATTGTTATCTGGTCGGATCCAGGTTTCATAACTTGCTGAGGATGAGGAAGTAAACTTCTATCTGGTCGGATCCAGGCTTCATGGTAACTTACTGGGGGAGAAATAAATTGACTGTTATCTGGTCGGATCCAGGCTTTGCAGAAAATTTCTTGGGGAGAGTGAAGTTAAGCTGCTATCTGGTTGGATTCTCAGCTTCACAACAACTTGCTGGGGATATGGAAGTTAACTGTTATCTGGTCAGATTCCAGGGTTTGCAGGAACTTGCTAGAAAGGATGAAGTTGAACTAATATCTGGTCGGGTCCAGGCTTCATAGTAACCTGAAGTGATAACTACTATCTGGTCGGGTCCATGGTTCATAGCTTTTGAAAAGTTATACTATTATCTGGTCGGGTCCAGGCTCCATAGTGTCTTGGTGGGGACTATAGCTAGTTGTTATCTGATTGGACTCCAGGCTTTACAATAACTTGCTTGAATAGACAAATTTGAACGGATATCTGGTTGGATCCAAGCTTCACAGGTTTTGAGGTGGATGAAGTTAATTTCTATCTGATTGGGTCCAGGCTGCACAATAAACTTGTTTGAAGAGACAAAGTTGAACTGATATCTGGTCGAATCCAGGCTTTACAATAAATCGCTTGGGGAACTTAGTTGTTATCTGGTCGGATTCCAGGTTTCATAACAAACTTCTGAGGGGGAATTTCTATCTGGTCGGATCCAGGCTTCACAATAACTTTCTTGAGATGATGAAGTTGAAAACTGATATCTGGTCGGATCCAGGCTTCACAGTAACTTGTTGGGATAGAGGCAAAATCTATTGGGGAAAAGAAGTTAAACCTTGGTCTGGTTAAGTCTAGGTTCTTCTATATCTATAAGGGTTAAACTATTATCTGGTCAAGTCCAGGTTTCATAGTTTTTGAAAGTTGAACTATTATCTGGTCGGGTCCAGGTTTCATAGTAACTTTTAGAGATATCAAAGGCTTTATTGACGACTTTACTAGGGATTAGGGGTTGTGGCCCTATGATTTGCAATAGTCTGAAAGGAAAACTCAAGCTTGAGAGGATAAACTCAGCTGGGGAAGACATGCTCAGCTGGGGAGGATAGACTTCATTTGGGGATAACAGCCTCAGCTGGGGAAGATATACTCAGCTAGGGAAAATTGAACTCAGTTGGGGAGTTATGCTACTCGTTGTTTGTTGTGGAAATAAACCATGTTGGGGAAATAAACCTTGTTGATGCATATTTGATGAATTGCTGACGAGGTTAGTTCTTTGAGGAAGAGACCCACAAGGCTTCTTCTTGTGGGATTAACTTAGTTGGGAGAGAACTGCCAAGAGATTGAGACTCTGGCTGGAGATCAACCTATGTAAAGAGACTTTGTGTGTAACTTTGTTGAGGATTGGTTTATTTTAGCCGGTCTTGTGGGTATAATGTTAATGAAATAACTCTGTGGGGATATTCCATATACATTAAAGAGATGCTTGTTACTGCTTAGCAGGACACATGTGCCAAATAGTTCTAGTTATGTTCATATGCATATGTTCGTTTAATTTTAGTTATTGGACAAGTTTGCATTCAAAATAAAGACATGAAGTTTGCACTTCAAAGTATATTTGTATTGATATTTTGCCCATGAATAAACATTTTTTGTACAAAGAGACGAAGATCCTAGTAATAGGAAATCGTCGAAAGGAAAACAAAGATTGAGAACAAAAACAAATTACCATGTGGAAATGATCTCATTGCACTCCAACTCTACTATTGCCCCAATGTCTTCGAATGCCCCTTGCCGTTGACAGAAGTTGATTGGATTAATCTTGGACCGTTTGAAATCAGACCTTGATGATAAAGTTGATTGTGGTGATTCCAATGGGACATAGTCATACGATTTCAATCCTTAACTTTTTCCTGAACCTCCCTTTCGGGTTTTCAGCCCACCAGGATACCCATTTTTGCCCAAGTCCCCCTTTCAGGTTTTCAACTTGCCGGGTGTACAATCTTTTGCATATATTCCTAATTTTTCCCAAACCTTTTGGTTTGCTGGGATGCCCTTATTTTGCCTAGGTGTGTCAACCTAGCGGGTCTCTTATGCGTAGCATTTTTTAACTATGTCCGCATTTATAGGATGTGGGAAGTCTTCACCATCCATGGTAGTTAGCATCATGGCACCGCCAGAGAACACTCTCTTGACAATAAATGGACCTTCGTTTGTGGGAGTCCATTTTCCTCTGGGGTCGCCTTGTGGCAGAATGATGCGCTTTATCACCAAGTCGCCAGCTTGATATACTCGAGGCTTGATCTTTTTGTTGAAAGCCTTAATCATACATTTTTGGTACATCTGACCATGACAAACAACAGCCAATCGCTTTTCATCGATCAAGTTCAGCTGATCCAATCTTGTCTGAATCCACTCGTCTTCACCTAGGCCTGCCTCATTCATGATCCTTAGTGAGGGAATCTGAACTTCCACTGGAAAAATAGCTTCCATGCCATAGACTAGAGAAAAGGGAGTTCCCCCAGTTGATGTCCTAGCTGAAGTACGATATCCATTTAGAGAAAACGGTAACATCTCATGCCAATCCTTATAGGTTACTACCATCTTCTGCACAATCTTCTTAATGTTTTTGTTGGCCTCTTTGACTGCGCCATTCATTTTATGTCTATATGGAGAAGAATTATGATGCTTGATCTTTAACTGAGTGCAAAGTTCAGTAATCATAGCATTGTTGAGGTTAGTCCCATTGTCGGTGATGATCCTTTCGGGGATACCATAACGACAGATGAGGTTATGTTTGATGAATCTGGCTACCACATTCTTGGTGACTGAGGCAAACGAGGAGGATTCAACCCATATGGTGAAATAGTCGATAGCAACGAGAATAAAGTGATGTCCGTTGGAAGTGGTGTGCTAGATCTCTCCAATCATGTCAATGCCCCACATTGCAAATGGCCACAGAGCGGTCATGACGTTCAAAGGGATAGGAGGCACATGGACCTTGTCAGCATAGATTTGGCATTTGTGACAAGTCCTAGAGTGTTGATGGCAGTCAGTCTCCATAGTTGACCAATAGTAACTAGCTCTTAGGATTTTCTTAGCCATCGTATGTCCGCTTGAGTGAGTACCAAAGAGACCATCGTGCATGTCTTCCATAATTTCTTCTTCCTCCTTCTTGTCCACACATCGAAGTAGAGTAGAATCATGGTTGCGCATGTACAAAATACTGTTACTTAGGAAGAATTTAGCTGAAAATCTTTGTAAGAACTTTCTGTCATTGATGGATGCCCCCTCAGGATACTCTTGTGCTTCAAGGTATCTCATCACCTCATGGTACCATGGCTTTTCTGTGTCAATGTCAAGCTCACATCAATGTGCAGGTCCGTTGAATCTTTAGATGGTAATCATAGGGGCTTCGTTATCCCATCTGACCTTGAACGTTGAAGACATCATTTCCAAGGCATCAGCCAACTGATTTTCTTCCCTAGGGAAGTGCTCAAAGGTGATCTCTTCGAAGTAGGGAATTAGGGATAGCACAAGTTCCTTGTAAGGGATGGGATTAGGGTGCTTAGTGTCCCAAACTCCTTTTACTTGGATAATCACTAGAGCGGAATCCCCAAACATATTTAAATGCTTGATCCTTAAGTCAATGGAAGCTTTTAGATCTAAAATGCACGCTTCGTATTCGACCATGTTGTTCGTGAAATCGAAGCATAATCTGGCAGTGAAAGAAGTGTGGCAACCTTCAGGAGAGATGATTACAACATCGATTCCGTTACCTAAGGCATTGGAAGCCCCATAGAAGACCATAATCTATCAAGATCCTTGTTCAGGTCCGTCATACGGTCCAGGTTTCTCACAGTCATTTACTAGCATGATGTTCTCATCAGGGAAGTCGAAATTCATAGAATGATAATCATCCACAGCTTGATAGGCCAAATGATCTGCTAGTACGCTTCCTTTGATGGCCTTTTGAGTCGTGTATTGAATGTCGTACTCAGTCAAGATCATTTGCCATATGGCTATCTGTCCAGAAAGAGCAGGTTTCTCGAAGATGTACTTGATTGGGTCCATCTTAGAAATCAACAGAGTGGTATGAGTCAACATATAATGTCTTAGCCAGAGAGAAGCCCATGCCAGAGCGCAACAAGTTTTCTCAAGCAGTGAATATCTGGTTTCACAGTCGGTAAACTTTTTGCTCAGGTAATAAATAGCATGCTCTTTTTGGCCAGACTCGTCATGTTGGCCCAAAACACACCCCATAGAGTTCTCTAGTACTGTCAAGTACATGATCAAGGGTCTTCCTTCAACTAGAGGCATAAGAATAGGAGGTTCTTGTAGATATTCTTTGATTTTGTCGAAGGCAGCTTGGCATTCATCATTCCATCTGTCTACTTGATCTTTCTTCAAGAGTTTGAAGATTGGTTCACAAGTAGCAGTCAAGTGAGATATGAAGCGGGCGATGTAATTGAGACGACCTAAGAATCCTCTAACTTCCTTTTTATAATGGGGGACTGGAATTTATTGGATGTCCTTTACTTGGCATGATCAACTTCAATGCCTTTATTACTGAAAACAAAATCTAGAAGCTTTCCAGATCATACTCCAAATGTGCACTTTTTAGGGTTCAACCTTAACTTGTACTTTTTTAACCTCTCGAATAGTTTGTACAGGTGATCGAGATGTTTCTCTTCAGTTTGTGATCTGGCAATCATATCATCCACATATACCTCTATTTAATGATGAATCATGTCATGAAACAAAGCTACCATAGCCCTTTGATATGTTGCCCCTGCACTATTTAATCCGAACGGCATGGCCTTATAATAGAAGGCGCCCCATTCCATAACGAAAGTTATCTTCACCATCTATTCGGGGTCCATCCTTATCTGATTATAGCTGGAGAAACCGTCCATGAAAGAGAAGACTTTATGTTGAGAAGTATTATTGACCAAGATGTCAATGTATGGTAGAGGGAAGTCATCCTTGAGGCTTGCCCTATTTAGATCCCTATAATCTACGCACATATGCACCTTTCTGTCTTTCTTTGGTACTGGCATCACATTGGTAACCCATTGGGTGTAAGATGTCACAGCTAGGAACCCTGCATGAAATTGTTTCATCACTTCGGCTTTGATCTTTTCAGACATTTCAGGCCTCATGCGACGAACTTTTTGTTTGACGGGAGGACAATCTTCTTTTGTCGGCAGACGATGAACTACGATGTCGGTGTCTAACCCTGACATATCTTCATAAGACCAAGCAAATACTTCTACATAATCATGCAACATTTGAACCAACCTGTTCTTGACACTGTCTTCTAAGTTAGCCCCGATCTTAACCTCTCTCTTATCTGTCTCAGTACCCAAATTGATGACTTCAACTGACTCTTCGTGCGACTGAATAACTTTTTCCTCTTGTAATAGAAGTTTGACTAGTTCTTCTGGTATATCACAATCTTCCTCACCTTCGTCTTCGGCTTGGTTGATTGGACATTCGAATTCATAGTCGACAATAGTAGAGTCATTGGCAATAAGATCCATAGTGGATGAGGACCCGTAAGAGTGTGTATGTGTGTGTGCATGTAAGATACATGGCTATTTTGAAAAATGTATTTGAAAGAAAGACAATGAACACAAAGGTTTGAATGCAAAAGAGTCCAATGATTTATATTGAATGATCATATGATTAGATGAACATAAAGAAAAACCCTTGAGAAATGGACCAAAGTGCCTCGGGCCAGGCACATGGCTTAAAAGTCATTGTTAAATATTACAGACAACATGTTCCTGAATTGAAAGGAAAGTAATGAGCAAGTGGATTACTCCTCAAGGAAGGAGATGGGCACAAAGTCCTTGGCATGCCAATTCTTCAGCTCCGTTGTGGTAGGAAACACCTAATCTTCAAATGCAGCTTCTTCATCAGAATCACCCACATCATTGACTTTATTGACATCCTTGCCATGTTTCGGCATAGGCGCAATGATTACATTCAAAGTTGGAGGAGGATCAAATTCTACAGTCTTGTTATCAATCAAATCCTGAATTTTATTCTTCAAGGCCCAATATTGGTCAGTCTCATTCCCGGGACTACTTGAGTGGTAAGCACATTTAGCGTTCGGATTATACTTTGGTGAAGAGGCATCAGGGTTGGCAGGAGGATCGCGCAATGTCACCAAATTATCCTTGATCAAATGTTATAAGGCTTGAGATAATGACATGTCTAACCTCGTAAGTTATTGTCTCGGAGATTCAAAATGTTGATGATTAGCAGATGGTCTTGGAGCAGGAGTTGGATTAGAGATTCGGACATCAATAATAGACGGATGATCATTCTTCTTGGTACGGGCCCTTGACCCGTACACAACATTGATTTCCTTCTTTATAGCAAAAGGTTTCTTTACAGGATTTTAAGTGGAGGCAGATTCCATGGAGATCTTTCCGCTTTTGATGCCGCTTTCAACTCTTTCACCAGTGAAGATTAGCTCGGTGAAACCAGAAGAAGAGCAGCAAACCAATAGATTAAAGAATGGACCAGATAAAGTGCCCATAAACATGTCAATGTGCTCCCTATCAGTCAAAGGTGGTTGAACCCTACTGGAGAGGTCTCTCCACTTTTGTGCATATTCTCTGAATCCTTCATTCTTCCCCATTATCATATCTTGCAACTAAAATCTTATTGGCGTCAAGTCGGTGTTATACTGATACTAATGGTAGAAGGCGGTAGCTAAGCCTTCCCAAGTATTGATGCGGGAACCATCCAACTGGTAGAACCATTCTAACTGCGTCCTAGCCAAGCTTTCTTGGAAAAAGTGAACCCAAAGTTTCTTATCAGCAGTGTGCGGCTGTATCTTGCGCACATAAGATTTCACATGGATTTTTGGACAAGAAACCCCGTCGTACTTTGAAAAGACTGGTATTTTGAATTAGTGGGGAATAACAACCCCAGAGATCAAACCCAAATCATCAAAATTCAAACCGGGGACGACTTGGATCTCGACGACTTTCAATTTGTCTTCTAACTGCTTATACTTGACATCGGCGGGTGGATACTACTCTTCGAAATAATCATCATCAGACGCTTGATAATTAACATAGTCAGCCTGGGTACTCTTAACCTCACCAATCTGATTCTCGTCTTCTTCAAATGAGTCTTCCACTACCGGGATCTGATGAACTGACTCTTTGAACCTTCTACCCATGTTGAGCAGAGCTTTTATTCTTGGGCTTCTTCTTAACTACCAGCAATGCCATCATATCCTGCTGCCCCTTAGCTAGGGTAAGTAGAGTCTCTTGGAATTGAGAGTTTTGTGCCTGAAGATCCTTCACAGTTTTCTCTAGATCCATCTTGCTGAAATAAACAGCAGAAAGATAAGGAAACCTGTTGTGCGAAAACCTGTCATGTTATGATGCATGGAAGATGTATATGCAAATGATTTTAAGGATTTATTGAAATTTAAATTTCTATAGAAAAAAGAGTGAAAAAACGTCAATTTTCATTAATTAGTTTGAGAAGATTACAACATGCCTCTTGAGCTTACAAAATAACTCTCTAAGATAAAAAGATTAAACACATCCTCTTCGGCGCGAGATAGGCGTTCACACTTTGCTCTTTTTGTAGCTGCTTTGTAAGCTCCAAGACTCTCTTCTCACTAGCATAGAATTGAGCTTCGAATGTATCTCATTACTCTTTTAGCTGAATCTAACCTTTTTGCAAGTCTTCGAGAGAAGTAGGCATGTTGGATGGAGGATGGTGTACAGGACATCTCCTTCAACCACAGGTTCCATGATGACTGGTAAGATAGAGGGATAAGGCATCACAAGTTTCTGAGCATGAGCTCGTACCCACCTAACGTAAGGCTCAAGGGGAATGGAATTCTTGTGTACCAGCGTCTTGCTATCCACTTTGCTTACCATCCTCCAAGCTCGTATAAACCTTTGGAGATAACCTTGATCATTGCTCTCCTAGTCAAACACCACTAATTAGATGAGCATCTCATGTGGACCATCCCTTCAGGCGTAACCAAACTGTCGTAAAACTAAGCAGGGGTTGTAGGTGATACCTCATCTAATTCCAAGTACAGGGACATTAGGGAATTGACCACAACGGTCGATGATAGTAACTTTCTCCAAGGACCGGGAACACCAATGAACATCTGAATGTCTGAGCATCATCAACCTATGGGACCACCTCAAACCTTGCTCGTTCTTCAACACATATCAGGGAAGATGCGAAATAAACCATCTGGCCAAAAGAGGAGTGCAACGCATGAGGTCTCCTCTCTTTCTCATAGTGCGAGTGTAAAGAGAATGTAGGATATCTCCCAACAAAGTAGGCACCAGATTACGAGACATGAAGATTTTGACAACATTAACATCTATGAGTTGATCAGGGTTTGAGAACAAAACCATCCCATAGATGAGAAGGGCCAAGATTTATTCAAAAGCTTGTAAGTCCAAAGAGTTCCAATAATCTTGAGCTTTCTCGAACAAGAACTTGGCTAAGAAACCTTTGACACCAACCCTTGTTTCCCAATTAGTTGTGACATCAAATTGTTGCAAGTGTAGTGCTCGGGTAATCTCTTCAGGTCTTGGATCTCTTTCCGTACCGTTGAAAGGTAGTTGATTGAGAATAGGAATCCTTAAGAGTTGAGAGAATTCCTCCATAGTAGGGACAAGTTGATAGTCGATAAAGGTGAAGCAATGGTGTAGGGGATAAAAGAATTGGAAAAGCACCTTCGTCATATCTTCATTTGTGCTAGAGGTAACCAAGTTTAGGAGGCAACCATGTCTTTCGGTGAATGAAGAATTCTCAGGGACCCTTGATGCTATCTCTTTGAGTTGAGAAGGAATTCTTACGAGATTGACTTAAATGGTTTTCCTGCGAATAGAAGCCATGTCCTACAAAACAGAACAAAGATAAATCCCAAAAATCCTTGAAATGGTTAGTAAGAATGAGTATGATTTTATGATGTTTATGATGTTATGTACAAGTAAGTATACACAAACCAAGCAAATAAGTCCTTAGGTTTAGGCTTGCATGGAGTCTTAAAGGTAAGTATCCTCTTGAAGTTTAGTTGGCTCAAACCTGTCCTAGAAATAGTAACTGGGTTCTAAGGGACCTCAATATCACTGATCTTTCTTGTTGGGCATGGTTTTAACGCGGGCCTCTTTAATGGTGACCAAAATATCCCAAGAAGTCTGATCTCAATGAGTGTAGTATCGAGTATCAACCAACTTCGGACTGCACCAAAGCCGGTTATCTCACTACTTCCTTATGGCCAAAGTTGGTCAAGTAAATGTTCTAAAGTCAGATAGTGCTTCATGACACCATACAGCGGCCCTGTATTCTCCTTGACTATTCAAGGGCTGTCGGTACCCACAAATGTGTCACACTAACATAGCTATTTCTTAGACCATGTCGGTATACCCCGTATAGTTTCCATAATGTATTTCTACTTACCTATAAGGTATCCCAAATTCGGGTAGAGGATTAGAACAAACCCAAACAAGGAACCAAAATGTAAAGCAAACAAATCAAACAATGAAATCAAGTAAAGGTGATCTATTCCTAAGGTAACCCCACTTTTAAGTTTTTCCCCAGCAGAGTCGCCAGTTCTGTGATACTGTGGGAGAATTGACTTGGGTGTTTTGCGTTTTATCGTAAATGTTGCGATTAGCAAGAGTCGCCACCGACTTTTCTTTTATCCAAAAGGAAAGGCTGAAAAGAACAGGAAAGACCTTTGAGATTATTTCTTGAGTTCGGGGGGGGGGGGGGGGGGGTAGATTATGAAAAGGGAAGTTGTTAGCACCATTTTCATCCATAGTCATCTATGGGATCTTAGTTGCTTTCTAGATCACTTGCTTTTGCTTGAAAATGTGCTTTGTGTGATTTTTTGAAAGTATTTTAATAAGAAGCCTTCGTTTAGGAAAACTTTGTAATAGTTCTCGTTCGTAAGAATGTATACAAAGTGTTGATCTTTTGAAAATGTTTCATGTTTGGAAAATGTTTTGAAAGTGTTTTGAAAGTGTTTTTGAAAGTGTTTGGTGTTTGTTTTGAAAATAGCAAGGATGTTTGATTTGAAAATGAGCAAGAAACTAGGAACAATCTACCTACTCAAAAGTCTTAGTTCATTTCTTCCTTTCCTTTGATATTGCTATCTTACCATTGATTTGGTAAGAAGCCTTATCTTTGGATGTAAAGGTACGGGCGTGGGTCATCGTATATCCATGATAACAATGTTGTGAGATATCTTAGCATTTCTTTTTTAGGGACTAAGATCATTTTTGAAAGGCAACATTGATAGTGTCATCGAGAGACTATGATCTTTGTATTTTTATTGCTTTTTGCTAAGATATCCCACTTGTATAACATGACTATTTTTGTAAGACAACAAAGTGGAATTTCCCTAAGGGTGTAAGTGTGAAAATGTGTTTTTGATTTACATGCATTTGTTTATCTTAAATTAGGGTTTTCTATTGTTGATTTTAGTCTTTCCATTCAAACCCTAATTACTAGCATTTACATAAAAGCGAGAAATTTCGGAAAGTAAAATTACTATGCTATTACATCATTAGGGGAGGGGTATACAGATTTACAAATGGGGATTTGCAAGAAAATTAAACCTAATTATCTATTACAATCATATTGAATATTGTACAAGAATAAATAAATAATGTACAAATGCAAATGGAAAAAGAAAGATTTTTGTTTGGATTTTTGAAAGGGTTTTAATCTTGACCTAATTAAGAAAATGATTAGTTAAAAATAAAAAAAATTAAATTTAAACTAATTAAGAAAGAGATTAAGTTAAAAAACATTTTTAGGGTTTTTTTAATGAAAAGGTTTTTAAATTAATAATAATAATAATGATAATGAAAATTAATTAATTAAAAGAAAACCTAAGATCTAAATTAATTTTAATTTACAAGAGAATAATATAATAATTAAACCTAATTATCTAGACATTAATTAAAAAATAAATTAATTTATTTTAAGAAAATGTTTTTGTTCTTTTGTCTTTATAAAGAAAATAAAATAAATAAGTGTAAAAATAATAAACAAAATATTTTTGGATTTTTTTTATTAATAATAATTATAATAATAATAATAGTAATAAAAAATAATAAAATAAAACTGAAATAAAATAAAATGAGAAAAGAAATAAATGAAAATGAAATAAAATAAAACAAAGTTGGGTCAGGCTGCAAAAGTAAACAGGGGGTTAGAAAAAGCAACAAAAAAAAGGAAGGCCCAACGGTGCTTGCTGAAACAAAAAGAGAAGGGAAAATGTGAAAAATGAACAAAAGGTTGCGCGCTGGGTGTTGAACCTATAACCTTCCATACATATGCACGCTACCTTTGCCACTGGGGTGGCTGTACAACCGTTAACTTAACTGAAATAATAAATATATAACACAAGTCTTACCCTGAATGTAAATTGCATCTTCAACCTCCAGCCATTGATCTTGTAACTTCACTGTTTCTCAATAAAAATGAAATATGCAAACATGAAAGTTGCTCCATTTTCCATATGAATCCAACCATATAAATATCATAACCTATAAATCAAGGATGAATGAGAATTTCTAAAAGTACCAAATTCTGACCTAAATATTTCAGAAAGTTCAAACTCAAAATTCTCCTAGCTCAATCAAAATAAACGAAATCTATAGACATGTATAGTTCCAGGACAGGTTAGCTTCCTTGAGTCTCTAGGAAGCTAATGCAATTCTTAGCTTGAGTTGAGAGTATCTGAAATGGCCTGGAGAAGTCAAGTTGCAGACTATGTTTTTTGGTTATGGAAGTTATGGTAAATGGTGTTACAGTTCTAGAATAAGGATGGGGACGAGTTGTATTTGATATGTAAGAGCCTTTTGAAGTGAAAGGCCAAGAAATGCACGAGGGAAATGGAAGTTTGGTATGTAAAGTCAGAACTTGCACAATAATGGTGTTTTGAAGCAATTTCTTGCTAGAGGGAGTTTGGGAGTGTTTCAGGGTGTTCAAGCTCGTGTCCTAAGTTTCATAAAAATGTGTCAATGTATAGGAAAATATTTTGAGAGCTTTTGCTGATCAGAAGTACAAGTTCACATGTTATGGCTCTTTTTCTTGTTTTTGAAGCAAGCTTAATACACATTGTCCCAATGCATAGTACAAGGCTATCTAGAGTGGTTACAATCTTTAAACATGTTTATCTGACTTTGTATGTTGAGTGTATGCTGAACAAACAAGTTATAGGCTCAAGAAGAGTGGACTTTTTACATAAAGCCACTTTTCCAAAATGACAATGTTGCCTTTCTTCCTAAAATGGTATTAAGCATGGGCAATGCATTGAATTCTTTGATTAAATCTTCTAGCAGCTGTGAAAAACATTAATTATGGAGTGACAAACAATTTTGAGTCCTACAAAGCAAATATTATGCAGCCTAGAATGGATTTGGTTCATGTGTTCATCAAGAAATGACTTGTAATTCAAGTTTGAAAACCCTAAATTCTTGCCTTCGATTCTCCTTACTCAAGTATGATCTCAAGGAGTTATTGGACATTTTGGAAAGCTTGTAACATCCTCTACAACCTCTATGTTAGAAATTTTTGAAAATTCATCTTGGAACTATGTGAAAAATTGCCATGAAGTTAGGTTAAAATCCTGCCTAAACTAGGGCAAAATTTCACTAAGTTTCCATGTTTCATGAACATGCATTCACAAAATCATAACTTGAAATACATACATTTCTAGAAGAAGTTGTGTTCTACAGTGTTTTATATCTCATTGAGATCTACAACTTTCATGTTGGAAGTTTCATTTGAATCATCTTGCATCATGGTGGAAATTTGGCTCAAAGTTATTAAAAAATATGAATTTTCCAACACTTAGAAAAATTTCTAAGTTTAAAAATTTTGACTTTTCAAAATGAAATCTTGACTTTTTGATTTCTCGATGAACAAGTTTCATATTTTTACATGTCTTGATGAATTGTGATCTTTGATACTTGATTTTGACCAAAAAGTTAAAGTTTGACTTTTCAGTGTATAGTTGACTTTTCATCAGTTGACTGAAAATCATCTATCAATCAATTGATCTTGAGGAATGTTTTGAGCCATGTCATTATGTTAAAATGGATAATTTGAAACCTTGAGATCATAACTTAAAAAAAACAATCATTTTCTAGGTCAAAAATCAGAAATTGCACCTTCTCAGTCAAAACCCTAATTTTAACCATTTTGCCCTTTTGATGATCTGATCAAATTTATTGAGGAATTATGATCAAAACTTGATCAAATGACATATATTAGTTCATGATGTTGATATGGATAAAGAATTGTAAAGTTTGACTGAAAATTGACCACAATTGACTTTTCCCCAATATAGCTGATTTTAGGTCAACTGATCAATTGACTGAGCAAAAATGTGATCCAAAGCTTGAAACTTGACATGAGCAATCTTGAGGTTCCAAAATGATCCGTGAAGGTCATATGAGGCATTAAAAATCCATTTGTCCTTGTGCAATCTCAAACACTATCTTTCAGTCATCAGTGCTTGAGGAGGTGTCTTGAGCTGATCAACCCTTATGCAATCTTGAACCAAAGGGGATCTTGTGAGAGATTATTTTAGAAATGAGAGGGAAAATTTTGGGGTACAACACTAACCATACAATTACCTTCAAGAATCGTGACCTATATTGATCCATAGAAGTCCAGTTTCAGAGCTCTACAACTCAACTTCAATAAGTAGATTTCTCCATCAATTCTTCCAAACTTTGATATCATTGTGAAGCTCTCATTGCCCTGGTTCTAGTTTCAACACTTGCTTTTATCTCGAAACACATTTTGACCATGAAATTTCAAATCCCTTTTCAAAACGTCCCTTCCAAATTGCTTGAGCTACAATTTATATAAATTTTTCGCGAAGGTGTGGTTGTCTTCGTCTTGATGAGACAAAGCAAATGGCATAGGTCTGAGCTTCTGATTTTATAGTTTGAGAGACTGCAATTTCACGCTGGCTAGAGGTTGAAGATGACCAACGTGTTATCTTCCAACCAATGATGGCTTGCCATTTGTTTTTTTTTTGAAAATCTGGTTTTACATTTGATATAGTGCTTTATTCACTAAAGTACATAACATGCACAACGCGCCAGGTCCACTTGATCTGTTTACTAACGCGTTTTGACAATGATCAGATGACCCATATTTTTTTGGTTTGATATTTTATTTTATGATTTTTAATTTAATTAATTTAAATTTCAAAAAATCATAGAAAATTCATTTTAAGTCCAAAAAATCTGAAAAAATTATGAAAAATATTTTGGATTTTTCTCTTTCTGATTTTTATTTTTTTGCAATTTTATTTTGTGTTTTGATATTTTTTATAAATTTTCACTTTATTTGAATTGTTTTAAATGTTTAAAAATGCTTTTATGCATTTTTAAGTTCTGGAAAAAAAATTGGAATGATCCAATGATATTGTGAAAAATATTTGTGATTTCATTTATTTTTTATTCCTCACTTTGTTATATTTTTTTATCATGTTTGGTTTATTTTAATCATTTCTTTTAATTTTTAAAAATAGTTTCTAATTTAAAAAATTACCAAAATTTTTATAAAAATATTTGAGTCCTTTCCTGATTTTTCTATGATCTTACTTAATATTTTTGATTAATTTGAACATAGTTGATATTTTTATTTCTTATTTCTATTTTAAAACATTTTAAAACCCTTTTTTAGTGTATATATTAAATGCAATATTATTTTCTGATTATTTTCTGGCTGATCTTGGGTTGAATTTTTAATCATGAACTTTATTAACATCATTGGATCCATGGTGTTGAGTCTAACTCCATAAAAGTGGATGAATGATTTTAATAATAGTTTGATTAAATTTTTAATTCAAATGTGGTTTGTACATTCTTTCCCATCCCTCTTCATCTCATCCCTTTCTTATTGCACTAAGTATTATTGGAGCATGATCTCTATATCATGTCTCAAAACAAATGGTGCATAAATTGTTATTGACCGGCCTCAAAATAGGTGCGACTTCTATATAAGTCCACTTATGATTGCTTAACATAGCACTAAATTTTGTCCCGATTCGAATAAATGATCATTCGTGGCTAAAACCTATGTTTGCAAGCCCAAGTATGTTAATTTGATCTCTTTGATACAATAACCTTGAGATTCATTGTGTGGAGGCTTTGGTTCTACCAATCCTCTAATGGATCTACATCACTTTTGGTCAACGCGGATCACTTAAACATCGTTGATCATTAAATGTTACTTTTGAGGATTCCAAAATGGATGATATACTTGACAAAAAGCAAATGCAACTTGTTGTGTGGAGGCTTTGGTTCTATCAATCCTCTAATGAGTTCCAAATGCAAGTTTCAAGATGGTCATCCAACTAACCACTAATCATTAACAATTGATTATACTTTTTTCTTTTATTTTTTATGCTTTATGTACCATTTACTTTAGCATTTACATTTCAGGTTTTTTTTATCTTTGCTCATTTGAGCATTTAATTTCTTGTCATTTTTATTTTGCTCACTTGAGCTTTTTTTTTATGATACCTAATAATCAACATGAACCATAAAATGCTTTAATGATACTTGGACTATTTGGTTACTATCCTTGGCATTATGCAGCATTGGACTTCTTGGACTAAGGATTAGAAACCTTGGCCTATGATGGAGACCTTGTGACCTTAATTGATGTTTTTTCTGGTGTTCTTGATGTTTACCTCAAGACATTGGGTTGTTTTTTGCTTTGTGTTCAGGTTATTGTGATTACATACTTTGTTTATAATCAGGAATTCACCCGTATACAGCCGTTACTCTGCCTAAATTTTGTGAAGACTTAATACACTTGAAGTTTGGTTCTCTCAAGAGGTCTCGTATCTTTTCTTTCTTTGTTTCAATCCAAAGAATTGGAATTCTATCTTGACTCATAATATCAAGTATTTGCTTCTTGTTGGTTAGATGGTTCTTCTCCCTAGCTTTAGGCTTATGCTTTAGGATAGTCTCTTCTTTTACTCCCATCTTCTTTAATTTCAAAAATATTCTCCCTCCTTTTGAAAACTCTTCTTGTTTCAAAACTTGAACCACTTTCATAATAAACTTGGAGTTAGGTCCATGCATTTTCAAAAATAATTTTTATAAATAAACTTCAATCAATTTAATAATACCTTGACATTTTTTTTTGTGAGAAGACTAAAAGTCAATGAATCTCATTTCAAACCATTTTTGCCACTTTGGCTTTTTATTTTAAAACCTTTCTCAAAAGATTAGACTCTTGTCAATCCTTATAGTGATGCAAACAACTATACTTCTATAATATCTAGTGAAGTGAGATATTTTCCACTTGGGTGTTGAGTGAGGCATTGTTGATTTAAAAATCCAAGCCATATCCTCCACTTTGAGATGATGGAAATTATCCTTTCTCGTAATTGTAGGTAGTAAGTATGTTTTCCCCATGGACAATGACGGTGATGTTTTATCTCATAAAATTAACCAACACACTTGTATTTTAAAAATTTTAAAATAGGAATTACGTGTACCCTGATCCACTATTGCATGAAAGGTGGTACGTAGGCACTAAAGGTTCGCAACCGCGACGGGTGAAAAAATCTTAAAAAATATATATATTTCTTTTCTCACCTCTACCATCTATCTTTACATACAACATTTTATAGCCAAAATATACAGATTTCACAAAGAGGTTCTTGTGGAGTACCATAGATGTTTAAGGTGCTAATACCTTCCCTTCACATAACCAACCCCCTTACCTTGAATCTTTCCCCCTCTTTTTGGGTTATTCGCTCTTTTCCCATTCCCTGGAAACAATAAAGCGTGGTGGCGATTTTTATTTTTGATCTGCATAAGTCTAGTCAATACAATGGCCTAGTCTTAAACATTTCTACTGCTACAGAAAAAATGGCGACTTCACTAGGGAAAGATTGACCTCTTGCTGGTCCATCCCTAAGTGGGTTGCGCCTATATTTGTTTATATTTGTATATGTGCTATTGTTGTTTATGTATTATATGTTGTATATATGTTTGTCTGGATTTTCCTGGTTTTCAGGGTGCTTGGTGATTACTTAAAAGTCCTATACCCGGACTTGGGCAAACTTTAAGATAGGACGGGCGGTATAGTCATGTTAACTTTGAGGGAGTAATCCCAAAAAATGAGGCATGAGATCCCCCACTCAGTGGAGGCCCCTTTGACTGCAGTGTTGTTTACTGAGTAATCGGGAAGACGTACTGCTTTCGACCTGGGAGCCTGCTGAAGCTGAGGACCGTAGAATACCTAACCCATCTTGTCCTTTTAGGTGTAGTGCGGAAGCTATGACGGAGTAATCCGGAAGTAGTTGTCACGCGATACTATGCTCGGATAAGTTTTTCTTGAGAATATTACTAATTACCGAGTTAATCAGGAAGTTGGTAATACCCAAAGGAAGGATGTAGACTCTGGGAACCTCTAGAACCTTGTTCGATAGATGATAACTTTTAGACCATACCTTATGGGTAGTACCTTCGACCTCATGCTCGTGACGTTGAACCTATGAACCCTATGTTTGTGATCTCGTGTGTGGTTGTTGCATCATGCATCCATGCACTCATAAGCATCTTTTTAAGAAATTTCATTTCAAGGGACTTGAAAGTTGACCATTTGTGAATATCTCAGGTACCTTTTGACCATGGATTCTGGAAAAAGAAAGACCAGAAAATACAGTTTTGAAGATCTCAAGATAAATGAGTTGATCAGTCTAATTCCCGAAATTGAGTGTTCTGCAGATTTTCAGAAGAAGTATGGATCCATTATTCCTCTCATGAAGCTTAGTATGAAGGAGGGTATTCTCTCGACCTTGGTCCAGTTCTATGATCCGATGTATCATTTCTTTACTTTCCCTAACTATTAGTTTATGCCTACGCTAGAGGAGTATCCTTATCTATTGGATTTACCTATTACCGATCGTGTTCGTTTTACTAGTTTGGAGGGTGAGCCAAAACCACACGAGATTGCTGCTTTGATCCATTTGGGGAAGTCTGAGGTTGAAGCCTATATGACTACTAAAGGAGGGATTAGAGGATTACCAGATCAGTTATTATTGGAGAAAGCCCGTTATTTTTCCAGGATGAAGAGTATAGTCGCTTTTGAGGCCATATTTGCTCTACTTGCTTACGGTTTATTCTTATTTCCTAATGTGGATAAGTTTGTTGACGTTAATTCTATCAAGATCTTCATGATTGGAAACCCAATTCCTACATTGTTGGGCAATACTTATGACTCTGTTCATCTTCAGAATTCTTATCATGGGGGAATGATTATCTGTTGCACGCCTCTGTTGTACCGGTGGTTTATTTCTCATATGCCTCAGTCTGATGGTTTCTAGGATGTCAGGAAGGAACCCCGTTGGGCTCCTAAGATCATGGAATTTACTCACTCGGATATTGATTGGTATCATCGGGCTTACCATGATGTAGAGATTGTTGACAGTTGTGGTAGTTTCCCCAATGTACCTCTTCTTGGTACAAAGGGAGGAATTAACTATAACCATGTTCTTGCACGACGATAGCTTGGTTATCCAATGAGGGATAAACCAAACAGTATTCATTTGAGTAGTTTCTTCCTGAAGGAGGGAGAAGACCATAAGGAAGCTAGGTAGCAGATTGCGAAGGGCTGGCGTCACATTCACAGGAAGAGTAGGAAAGACTTGGGACCTAGGGGGGTTGTTTCTTTGGATCCATATCTTTAGTGGGTCCAAACGAGAGCTATTCAGTTGAAGATGTCGTGTTCCCGGGAAGCACCTATGCTTGATTTGTTTGTGAACACCACTTCTCCCCTATTGGATGATGTGGAAGAGTTACAACTTGCTTTGCTCAGGATGCAGCAGGAAAAGGACGCTTGGAAGAATAAGTGCCGAACTTTAGAGATTTCCTATAGAGAAGACTTGAAGGAGAAAGATGACTTGATTAAGATTCTTGAGAGTCGGGCTGTAGAGAGCATGGAGAGGCAAGGGGATTTATTTTCCTCTAAGCCTTATGCAGATGCTACTTCCTCACTTCATGATTCAGGTGATTGGAAAGAGGTTGCTACCACATATGCGGAAGAAAACCAGAAGTTAAAGGCTCAAATTGCCAAGCTTATAGGAAAGCACCAGTGTATAGAGTGATCTCCGCCAGCTTTGCTTCTTAGGGTTTTAGACTTTATTTTCATCTTGTACTTGGGATTATTGAAACTTGTAATCCATTTTGAAGTTATTATAATAAAAATTTTCAGTATTTTAAATGTGTTATTACTTTGATATTTGCAATGTGTCTATAAATCTTTAAGTCCCTTGAAATATTAATAATAAAATAAATCACGTGCATTGCATATCATTCCTCATATTGTACATATTTCTTGCATTTGTTATGCATATCCAGGTGTCTTACCAAGCTTCTTTACTTCGTTCAACAAGTTGTCTCACCACTACAATACTCGAGCTAATTTCAGAAGGAAGATGGACAACTTAGAACAAGAGAATCGCAAGCTGCGCGAGGAATTTTCTACTCTGAAGGCCGGCATGGCCAATCTTACTGCTCTGATGAAATCTCTGGTGGTTGCTCAGAATCAGCCACCGAGTGTTCAACCTCAACAAACAAGGGTTACTACTGAAGTTTCGATTGTTCCTGTGTCTACTACTCCAACTGTTGTTCAGAATCACATGCCTCAAGGTTTTCCATGGGGAATGCCAGAAAATTTTGCGCCTGAAGGTTTCAATCTTGGTCTTCAAGATACTCCACTTGTTCAGACTACTGTTACTCCTGCACCTCATGTGGTGCATGTTGCTCCTACTGCACCTCCTTCGGTGAATATGGTCCCATTTGCTAATGATCATATGTATTGTCCTTTTGCGCCACTAAGTGAAGACTTGGGTCTCTATGATAGAATGGATGATTTTAAAGAACAGTTTGACAAGATGCAGAGGGAGATGAAGGCCCTCAGGGGAAAGGAATTGTTCGGGCAGAATGTGAATGATTTATGCTTGGTCCTGAATGTCAAGATACATGTGAAGTTTAAAGTCCTAGAATTCGAGAAGTAAAAGGGAAACACTTTTCCTCATGCTTATCTTATGATGTATGTAAGAATAATGTCTACCCATACTGATGATCAACGTCTGCTGATTCACTTTTTTCAGGATAGTTTGACTGGTGCTGCGCTGAAGTGGTATATGAGTTTGGACAGTGTCAACATCCATACTTTCAACGACTTGGGAGAAGAATTTATCAGAAAATACAAATATAACATGGATATGGCACCTGACCGTGATCAACTCAGGGCCATGGCCCAAAAGGACAGGGAATCATTCAAAGAATATGCACAGAGATGGCGTGAGGTAGCCGCCTAAGTGATTCCTCCCATGGAAGAGAAGGAGATGACTAAGATTTTCCTGAAGACTCTGGGTGCTTTCTACTATGAGAGGATGGTAGAGAGTGCGCTAAGTGACTTTACTGAAATGGTGGGCATGGGTATCCGTTTAGAAGAGGCTGTAAGAGAGGGTCGTTTAACAAAGAGTGAAAGTTCCAGAAATACGAAGAAGCCATCCTATGGGTTTGCCAAAAAGAAGTAAGGAGATACAAATGCTGTTATGCAAGAGAGGAGGGTTAATCCTCCTATAAGAAATTATCAGCGTCATCAATAAGTCGCCTCAGTAACTCCAGTTGTTCGTGTAGCTCCAACCACTATTGCTTATCATAGACCATCCAATCAGGGGAATGAAGGATATAATCAGAGAATGGAGACTTATGACCCTATTCCTATGAGCTATATAAAATTACTTCCGACATTAATTCAGAAGAAGTTGGTTTAGACTCGACCACCTCCCGATGTACCATCACCGTTACCTTGGTATTAAAAGGAAAACCAAACATGTGCTTTTCATCAGGGAGAACCAGGGCGCAATGTTGAGAACTGCTATCCTTTGAAAACTGAAGTACATAAATTGGTGAAGTCTGGTATGTTTTCCATCAAGGATGTTGGCCCTAATGTGAAAGATAATCCTCTACCAAATCATGGAGGAGCAAATGTTGTGAACATGGTGGCCGGTTATCCAGGCAATTTCCAAATTTTTGATGTTAATTTGGTTAGAGGAGATTTGGTAAAAATGCATGCATACCTCTGTGAATTTAGCTATTATACGCATGACCATGTTGGTTGTGCTATTTGGAGTACAAATATACAGGGTTGTGACAAGTTAAAGGATGATTTGCAGGAGATGATGGATGAGGGCCTCATCCACATAATCAGGCCTAGGGAAGAGTATGAAGAGGAAGTAAACATGGTTTCTGGATGTCTTGGAGAGTTTAGAATCTTTGATATGGAATATATGAATGAGGATCTTATACAATTTCATGCTACTTTCTGCCACATGGCTGGTCAGGTAGAACATCAGTATGGATCTTGCAGAATTTGCTGCCGAGACTCCCGAGGATGTTCAATTGTTAGGAAAGGTGTCCAGTTGTTGTTGGATAACGAAACTATCAAGGTTATAGTCCAAAGGGATGATTATCATGAAGTTGATGTGATTGAGGTTTGTTTGGCTGAAGAGGAGTCAAATGATGAGTATGCCTCTACGGATAAGTTCTTCTCCTCAGATGAAGGTATGTTTTCCATAGATGACTCTGTAATGACGGAATGTGTTGAAGAGGAAGTAATTGTTATTGTGCCTTGTTTTGGTGCACCCGCCCATTTTGAAGTTGAGTATCATAGCAAGCCAACTATTACTCCATTGGTGATTAGTTTGCCGGGTCCTGTCCCCTACAAGTCAGATAAGGTTGTAACCTACAAATATAATGCTACAATCTTAGAGGATGGTGTGGAAGTTCCCATCCAGCCAATGCCTAATGTTGGAAATATTGTTGAGACTAGCAGAGTGACCCGCATCGGTCGTGTATTTGCACCATTTGTTCGTGGAGATGTTAGTACCGGAAAGAAAATTGTTGAAAATGTTGAACCTAAGAAGGCTGTAGGTGAATATAATGGAGCTACACTAGAAAAAGAGGTGGATGATATTTTTAATATAATCAAGATGAGCGACTACAGAATTGTGGATCAGATACTACAGACTCCTTCGAAAATATCTATCTTGGCTTTATTGATGAACTCCTCTGCTCACAGAGAATTTTTGATGAGGGTATTGGACCAAGCTTTCGTGGAAAGTGATATGCCTGTAGACCAATTCAGCAATGTAGTAGGGAACATTATAGCATGTAATAGCCTGAGTTTCTGCGACGATGAACTGGCCGATGAAGGAAGGAATCACAACCTGGCCCTCCACATCTCTATGAACTGCAAGAATGATTCACTATCCAATGTGTTGATTGATAATGGATCCACATTGAACGTTATGCCGAGGAGCACACTTATGAAGTTGAAATATCAAGGAACACCCATGCGCCGAAGTGGCATTATTGTGAAAGCGGTTGATGGATCAAGGAAATCTGTTATTGGTGAAGTGGACTTGCCTATTCACATAGGCCTACATTTGTTTCAGATTACTTTCCAGGTCATGGATATTGTACCCGCTTATAGCTTCTTGTTGGGACGGCCATGGATACATGAGACAGGGGCTGGCACTTTGACTTTACATAAGAAGTTGAAGTTTGTGTGTGAAGGAAAATTGATAATTATAAATGGGGAGCAAGCGTTATTGATGTCTCATTTCTCTTCTTTCAGCAATGTGGAGGTGGATGAAGTTGTTGTTGGAATCCAGTTCCAAGCTTTATCCATTGATAATATAAGAGGAAATGAGAATTCTATGGTTTCGCTTAAGGATGCTCAGCAGGTTGTGCTTAAAGGCCATAGTGAAGTATGGGGACGGATTGTTGATCCGCATGTAAATAAGAATAGAGCTGGCTTGGGGTTCTCTATGAAGAATGATAAAGGTAAGAGCATGAAGCCGAAGTCTGATGCAGGCAAGTATCAAGACATCTTTCGTGGTGGGGGTTATCTACATCCAACTATTTTCGGGATTAATGCCATTATGGGAGATGAACCAGAGCCAAAAAAGCCAAATTATGTGATGCACGAAGTTAGGGTTCAGAACTGGATCACCATTGATGTTCCCTCTTGCATACATGTTTCAAAGTAATTTGTTTTTGTTAATATTTTTTAAAAGCTTTCACTCTGCCCAAGGTGAAAGTATTAATACTGTATGGGCTTATCTGCTTGTTGTGATTTTTAAAATCAATAATAAAAGTTGTCTTTATTTCCCAAATTGTGTTCTTATTTTTTTTCTTTTTTCTTGGAAAATGGTAATAAGAAAAAAACCTTTCAAAATAAATAATAACTGAAATTCAATTTGCATGATAACTTTTATATGTGTCAGTTTCTAAAAGCAATCATAAATCATATGTGCAGATTAATTAAAAAAACCCGTTGAATACAATGACCTTGCACCCTCTCCCAACTTTGAATGTCCTGTGTATGGGGCTGAAGAAGAAGATTATGATGAGATTCCATAAGAGGTCTCACAGTTGTTTGAGCGCGAGGAGAATGTCATTCAGCCATATAAAGAGCCATTGGAAGTAATCAATTTGGGTTCAGAAGAAGATCCGAAGGAAGCCAAGATCGGAGCATTACTGCATCCTGATGTGAAGAGCAATTTGATTGAGATGTTGAAAGAGTATGTGGATATTTTTGCTTGGTCTTACCAAGATATGCCTGGTTTAGATACAAATATTGTAGAGCACCGTTTTCCGCTGAAGCCATAGTGCCCACCAATCAAACAGAAGTTGCGAAGAACTCACCCAGATATGGCAGTGAAGATCAAAGAATAAGTTTTAAAGCAGATTAATGTTGGTTTTCTTGTGACATCAGTGTACCCTCAGTGGATTGCTAATATTGTCCCAGTACCTAAGAAAGACGGAAAAGTTCGCATGTGTGTAGATTACAGAGATCTAAATAAAGCTAGTCCAAAAGATGACTTTCCATTGCCACACATTGATATGTTAGTAGATAGCACAACAAAATTCAAAGTTTTCTCGTTCATGGACAGATTTTCCAAGTATAATCAAATAAGGATGGATCCTGAGGACATGGAAAAAACAACGTTTATCACACCCTGGGGAACATTCTATTATAGAGTGATGCCCTTCGAGTTGAAGAACGCTGGTGCAACGTACCAGAGGGCTATGACAACCCTATTCCATGATCTGATGCACAAGGAAATTGAAGTATATGTTAATGATATGATTTCTAAATCCTAGACCGAAGAAGGGCATATAGAAGATTTGTTGAAGTTGTTTCAGCATTTGAAGAAGTATCGTCTCCACTTGAATCCAAATAAATGTACCTTCTGTGTTTGGTTAGGGAAATTGTTGGGTTTCATTGTTAGCCAGAGAGGGATTGAAGTTGACCCTGATAAAGTCAAAGAAATTCAAGAAATCTCAGCACTGAGAACTGAAAAGAGAGTCAGAGGGTTCCTCAGGCGTTTGAATTATATTTCCAGATTCATTTCCCACATGACTGCAACGTGTGAACTGATATTTAAGTTGTTAAAAAAAGATCAAGATTGTGTATGGACAGATGACTGCCAAAGGGCATTTGAAAGTATTAAAGAATATCTGCTTGAACTTCCTATCTTGCTCCTTCCTTGTTGAAGGAATACCATTGATTATGTATCTGACAGTGTTAGATAATTCCATAGGCTGTATTATGGGACAACAAGAGGAAACAGGGAAGAAAGAGTATGCCATTTATTATCTCAGTAAAAAGTTCACTAATTGTGAATCTCGGTATTCCATACTAGAAAAGACATGTTGTGCTCTGGCCTGGGTGGCAAAACGGCTGCGACAGTATATGTTGAATCACACTACTTTATTGATCTCCAAAATGGATCCAATCAAGTACATTTTTGAAAAGCTTGCTTACTGGGAGAATTGCCCGCTGGCATATGCTGTTATCTGATATGACATCGAATACCACAGTAAAAAAGCTATTAAAAGCAGCGTGTTGGTAGATTATCTTGCTCACCAACCAGTTGATGATTATCAGTCTGTGAAGTATGATTTCCCCGATGAGGATGTGATGTTTCTGAAAGTGAAATATTATGATAAACCATTGCCTGAGGAAGGTCCTAATCTGGAATATTACTGGAGTATGATATTTGATGGAGTTGTGAATGCTTGTGGTAAAGGGATTGGTGTTGTGATTTCCACTCCACATGGATCACACATTCCTTTTACTGCAAGGTTGACACTTGATTGTACTAATAACATGGCAGAATATGAGGCTTGCATCATGGGCTCGAGGAAGCTATTGATCTCAGAATTAAAATTATAGATGTGTATGGCGATTCAACTTTAGTAATAAATCAGATTAAAGGAGAATGGGATACACGTCACCCCGACTTGATCCCGTACAAAGATTATGCTAGAAGATTGTTACCCTTCTTTAATAAAGTTGAATTTCATCACATCCCCAGAGACGAAAATCAAATGGTGGATGCTCTGGAAACTCTGGCTTCTATGTATCAAGTGAATACTTGGAATGATATACCTCGAATCATAGTTCAGCGACTGAATAGGCCCGCTCGTGTGTTTAGAACCGAAGAGGTAGCAGATGAGAAACCTTGGTATTACGATATCAAAAATTTTATTCAGACTTAGGAATACCCGATTGGTGCATCGAATAAAGATAGAAAGACATTGAGAAGATTGGCTGGATGTTTATTCCTCAGTGAAAATGTGTTGTACAAGAGAAATTATGACATGGTCTTGCTCAGATGCGTGGATAGACACAAAGCAGACATGTTGATGCATGAGATTCATGAAGGTTCATTTTGAACTCATGCCAATGGACATTTGATGGCTAAAAAGATGCTAAAGGCAGGTTACTATTGGCTGACAATGGAATTTCACTGTTACATATTCGCAAAGAAGTGCCATAAATGTCAGATTTATGCGGACAAAATTCATGTGCCTCTGACACTTCTCAATGTTATTTCTTTCCCGTTGTCTTTCTCTATGTGGGGTATTGACATGATTGGAATGATAGAACCCAAATCTTCGAATGGACATCATTTTATCTTGGTAGCAATTGATTACTTCACCAAATGGGTGGAAGTTGCCTCATATGCTAATGTTACTAAGCGGGTTGTAGCGCGCTTCATTAAGAACAATCTTATATGTCGGTATGGTGTACGGAGCAGAATTATCACCGACAATGGCTCGAATATGAACAACAAGATGATGACAAAACTTTGTGAAGAATTCAAGATTGTACATCACAATTCATCTCCGTACATGCCGAAGATGAATGGGGCTATTGAAGCTGCTAATAAGAATATCAAGAAGATCATCCAGAAGATGGTTGTTACTTATAAAGATTGCCATGAAATTCTCCCTTTTTCTTTACATGGATATCGGACATCTGTCTGCACTTCAACAAGAGCAACCCCGTTCTACCTTGTGTATGGAACGGAAGTTGAGCTCCCAATCGAGGTTGAGATTCCCTCTTTGCGTGTGATAATGGAAACCAAGTTGTTAGAGGCTGAACGGGTCCATAACAGGTTTGACAATTGGATTTGATCAAAGAGAAGAGAATGACGGCTTTGTGTCATGGGCAATTATATCAAAAGAGAATGAAGAAAGCTTTTGATAAGAAGGTCAAACCTCGTGAATTCAGAGAAGGTGACCTTGTGCTCAGGAAGATCATGTCTTTTAACGCTAATTATAGGGGCAAGTGGGCTCCTAATTTTGAAGGCCCATATGTTGTCAAGAAATCCTTCTCTGGCGACACATTAATTCTTGAAACTATGGATGGAGAGGAGTTCTCACGTCCCATGAATGCTGATGCAATCAAAAAATACTTCGCCTAAAGAAATAAAAGAACAACTCACTAAGTTGAAAACCCGAAAGGGCGGCTTAGGCAAAAAGGAGCGTCTCGGTAGGACAAAAACCCGAAAGGGAGGTCTAGGCAAAAATTAGAGACATAAACAGAATAAAATTTCCCGCAAAGTTGAAAACCCGCAAGGGAAGCTTAGGCAAAAGTTAGGGACTTTCTTGGCAAGTAACTGCATCAGACAAGACTTGATCGTTGAAGAAACAATCTTCTTGGATCCTCACCATACTTCAACAGAAATTGCTGCTCAAGACTTCAAAGTTGTTAGAGGGAATAATGGTCATTGTATCTCAATGCATCTTTTCTATTATATATTACCATTTTCCGAACATTGTAATCATCCCGTGGAGTCTCGCCATTCGCAGACTACCATTATATCAATAAAATTTGAGCTTTTACCCAATTCTTTGTATTTCTTATTTTTATTCAGCTTACAAAGACTCCATTTATTATTGATAATAATTTTCAAAGAAAAAAGATTAAATAATAAAATTATTTTTCAAAAAGAATTTACAACTTACTTTTACTTTAGATTTTGTGATTCAATTGGAAAATAAAAGTGGTGATCCCAGGAATGGATGAACTCCAGTAATTTTGGGAAGTTTTGTTTCCCCCAGAAGTATCTCAGGTTATTTTCGCTGGTATGTGCGTGATTTTTGTATATTGAAGGCAGTACCAATTGGCGTAAGGTGCGGTATTGGATTTGTGATCCTAGTGTCCCCAGTCAAGTGTTGGTTTATTTTTTATTTTTGGGTTTGCATGGTCTGAAGTCTCTATCCCAGATTCCCCAGCGAAATCTTCCCTCATATGACGAAAGGTCTTGTTCCCTTGGTATTTATTTCCCAAGAAACTAGACCATAGCAGTATATTTTCTAAGAAGTGTTGAGACCTGCCCAGTGTTGGGTTTGATTTAAAATCCCCATGAGTTTGACCTTTTTCCTATAATGTTGACTTCTTGATTCTCTAGGAAGGCTATCCCAGGGTATCTTTTGTTGGAATAAGTTTGCATGATATGAAGACTCAATCCGAGATTTCCCAGTGAAGGCCTTGCTTATTTGATAGAAGTCTTTTCTCCCCGTTCATGCTGAGTTGGACTCATTTGCGAAGCATCTCCTTTTAGCGGTACTTGCATTTTGTTTGATTGCCCGATAATCAGGAAAAGGCAATGTTTTATTTGTCAGTTTTTTTTGGGTTTTCACCCGCCAAATGTTGGGTTTGATTTAAAATCCCCATAAGATTGATTTCTTGCTTTAATGTTTGACTTCTTAAATCCCTAAGTTGTTATGCCCATGAGGTTCCATACTTTTTCCCCAGAGAAGTTGGTGCAATACTTACTCTCAATATTGAAGAATGTATCTCAGGTTTCCCCAATGAAGAACGTATCTTGGTTTCCTCTATTTGATGTGGTGTTGGCCTCCCCAATAGAGCCAACACGAGGTCCCCTGTTGATATCTCAATGATGAGGCATTATCTCCCCTAGTGAAGTCTGTATGATATTTCCCCAATGAAGTCAGCTCGAATTCCTCAATTGATGTTTTGACCGATATGGTTTCTGTTTGCCTTATTTGAAATCAATATGCCAATCCCCAATAGAAGTGCGGACCGTGAAAACATTTGTTTCCCCATTGAAGTCTGAGTGCTATTCCCCGCTGAAGCCTGGAGAAGGATGTTATATCCATGTATCTGTAATGATTTGTTTACCTCTGGATTATGTTTCTTCCCAGTGAAGTTAAGCCACGAATTAGGATTCTGTTGGAATGTTTATCTTGGATGCGATTTAGCCGAGTATTGATTATGCCCGAGTTGGTTTTGCCTGGTTATTCCCAGTGTTATATATCTGTTTTGTCAGCATATACATGATAACACTCATATATTCATACATACATCATGCATAGTTAAATTTAGCAAATCATTGTTCATTCGTATTCATTAATATTTTGTTGGCATATTACCCGATTTTGCAGAGTTATGTTGTCCTCTCTCCAATAGAGTATCGGCCTTAAGCAGAGAGTGTATATTATTTCAATTTCCCCACTGAGTTATCCCTCGTGGAAGATTTTTTCTTTAGCCTTCCTGTACACTCTTTGCCTAGATGATTTGAGTTTTCCTCCTGAGTTTATTTCTCAAAGGATGTACTTTGATTGACTGTTTCACTCTAGTTTATTTCTGGTTTGAATCTTTGGTTCCACAACAATATTATTACCTATGATCTCTGCAAGCTTCAAGCCTTAGTTTGAGAATATGCATTTATTTTGTGCGAGAAGACTTTTATCTCCTACACAGTAATATGATGTCATGTCCCCAGGAATCCATATTTCATTTCCCCAGGAAGTAATGATTCATTCCCCAGGAAGTCATGATTCATTCCCCAGGAAGCCCTATTACTTTCCCCAGAAAGTCATTTTTACAATTCTTCCTATAAACAACAAATAGCAGGTCTCTTTATTTGAGCAACTTATACTTCCCCGTAAAAGTCGACGTTACTTTTTTGCTATCTTCTCTATGAGTGGATAGTTTGCAGTTCGTTGTCAAATTACTCCAGTGGATGGCAAGTCTTTTAATATGGCAGAGACAGTTCATTGTGAAATTTTTGTAAGTGGTAGCCTCTTTATTTTAGGCAGCTTATATATTACCCTTTCCAAGCAAAGGGCCTTGGTTAAAGAAGAAGTTGAGACCCGTTCTAGGTGAAACGCAGAAATTTTGGGGAAACTTGTTATCTTTTTGCTACCTTCAGTGAACATTGGTAATTCACCTTCAGTGAACGTCGGTATTATGATATTTCTTTTATCTCTACCTTCAGTGAAAGTTGGTAGGTCACCATCAGTGAAAGTTGGTGATTGTTATCCTTTTGCTACCGCCAGTGAACGGCGGTGTTATGATTTTATTTTCTCTCTACCTTTGGTGAAAATTGGTAGGTCACCTTCAGTTAAAGTTGGTGATTGTTATCTTTTTTCTACCGCCAGTGAACGTCGGTAGTTCATCATTAGTGAACGGAGGTGTTGTGATATATCTTTTCTCTCTACCTTCAGTGAAAGTTGGTAGGTCACCTTCAGTGAAAGTTGGTGATTGTTATCTTTTTGATACCGTCAGTGAACATCAGTAGTTCATCGTCAGTGAACGATGATGTTATGATATTCTTTTCTCTCTACCTTCAGTGAAAGTTGGTGATTGTTATTTTTTTCTACCGTCAGTGAACATCGGTAGTTCATCGTTAGTGAACGACGGTGTTATGATATATCTTTTTTCTCTACCTTCAGTGAAAGTTGGTAGGTCACCATCAGTGAAAGTTGGTGATTATTATCTTTTTGCTACCTTCAGTGAACGTTGGTAGTTCACCATCAGTGAACGACGGTGCTATGATATATCTTTTCTCTCTACCTTCAGTGAAAGGTGGTAGTTCACCATCAGTGAAAGTTGGTGATTGTTATCTTTTTGCTACTTTCAATGAACGTTGGTAGTTCATCGTCAATGAACAATGGTGCTATGATATTTGTTTTCTCTCTACCTTCAGTGAAAGTTGGTAGGTCACCATCAGTGAAAGTTGGTGATTATTATCTTTTTTTTGCCTTCAGTGAACGTTGGTAGTTCACTGTCAGTGAACATCGGTGCTATGATATCTCTTTCCTCTCTACCTTCATTGAAAGTTGGTAGTTCACCATCAGTGAAAGTTGGTGATTGTTATCTTTTTGCTACCTTCAGTGAACATTGCTAGTTCATCTTTAGTGAACGGCGGTGTTATGATATTCCTTTTTTCTCTATCTTTAGTGAAAGTTGGTATTTCACCATCAGTGAAAGTTGGTGATTTTTTTCTTTTTGCTGCCTTCAGTTAACGTTGGTAGTTCACCGCCAGTGAATGTCGGTGCTATGATATTTCTTTCCTCTCTACCTTTAGTGAAAGTTGGTAGTTCACCATCAATGAAAGTTGGTGATTATCATCTTTTTGCTACCTTCAGTGAACGTTGGTAGTTCACCGTTAGTGAACGTCGGTGCTATGATATTTCTTTCCTCTCTACCTTCAATGAAAGTTGGTAGGTCACCATCAGTGAAAGTTGGTGATTATTATCTTTTTTCTGCCTTCAGTGAACGTTGGTAGTTCACTGTCAGTGAACATTGGTGCTATGATATCTCTTTCCTCTCTACCTTCATTGAAAGTTGGTAGTTCACCATCAGTGAAAGTTGGTGATTGTTATCTTTTTGCTATCTTCAGTGAACGTTGGTAGTTCATCGTTAGTGAACGACGATGTTATGATATTCCTTTTCTCTCTACCTTCAGTGAAAGTTGGTATTTCACCATCAGTGAAAGTTGGTGATTGTTATCTTTTTGCTACCTTCAGTGAATGGTGGTAGCTCACCGTCAGTGAACATCGGTGTTGTTATTTCTTTTCTCTTTCTACCTTTAGTGAAGGTTGGTAGTTTCGCCTTCAGTGAAAGTTGGTGTATCCTTTGACCTTTTACCATCCTCTATGAGTCGGGTCTTTTTAGATTCACCAGTGATTTACTGGTCGAGTTTCTCTTTTGATCCTTATTTCCTTTGCTACATCCCTAGTGGGGTTTTGCGTCCCTTTGAAATTGTTCATATGCATTCATACTCATAAGCATTTCATGGTATCTTAGGGCCAAAAATAGCGTTTGTTTTATATTTAAGTATCTTCTATCACGTCGACACAAAGTTTTTTAACCTTCGTATCTCCGGATAGAAGAGACTTAAATAAGGGCAGTTGTTGTACCCCAATTTTTACCCCTAAGATCCCTTCATCATACCATATTGATTCAATCACAACAAGACCACATTAGGGCTTTTGGTTCTCCTCCCTAGCTTTAGCTTTGCTCTTTGAGGAATCACCAAGCACCCTGACTTGTTCTTCTTTTGTGATCATGCGTGTTTTGTTTTGACTTTCCTTTTAATTAATAAAATGCAATGTTGGTTTGTCTTACTTGTTAATAATGTAGGTAAAGGCAATGCGGCTTAGCAAGTTGATCCATGGATTCATGAGTTTATTTCCATGCCCTGGTCAATAAAGCTTGAGAAATTTAAACCTCACCATTGAAGTTGTTTTGGAAGAAATGGAATGGCAAGGTTTAATTTGGTTCACCACATTTCAAAGTTATCAAGATTAATTCAAAAGTACAAGGGGTTGATTGAAGAAGTTGTCAAGGTTTGGACAAGGCCTTGTTTCCATTAGACATAAGTGCATATTTCTCTCAATCCTCAAGATATGGAAGTGGTTTTGGTTGATATGAGTTCTCATTATCATCCTGAATAACTTATATTTACAAAGCAAAACAGTTGATACAAGAAGGTTGTTCAAAATTGTCAAAGTTCCTCAAAGCATTTTCTTGATCTAGGAGCTAGGGTTTTGAACTTCAAAGAAGTATATCTTTCTCATCTTTTGGTATTTTTGAGTGATTCCAAAAACATCCTTCTCTTCAAAGGATTATTAACAAATCACTTCCAAATTTTCAAGGAGTTTTCATGTGGAAGAAACTTGGTGATGAAGAAAGATTATAAGTCCTCCAGATGAACCCCCAATTTCCCATGTGTGACTTCAAATGATCATAACTTGGTCATTTTTTATCACCTTGAGCCCTATCTTTTTCCACATTGATCTTGAGTATGTGAAATTTATTCCTTCTTTTATGTTCAAAGTGAGAAAATGGATGGAAGATGCCTTAAGGATACAAAATATTATAGGTCATTTCATTATTTTTTCCCCACCTTCAACAATTCATAACTCTCTCAATTGTTTGAGATTTTGAATGGTTCAATTTTCAAAATGTCATTCAAGAGGTCTATTTCATGCCATCTTTTTTGGTCAAGAGAAAATTCTAAGAGGAAGTCCATGTTTAGATGCAAAACATTATAGGTCACTTTTGAAGAAAAACTTGAAATATTTCTAAGTATGGAAAGTCAAATCCTTTTTCCCAACTTTGACTTATTGCAACTTTCAGCGCAAACATCCATTTGATTCCATTCTTTTCCCATTACAAAGCTTGTAACCTCATCTTTCTAAAGCATCAAGAATCAGGCCCTAAGACCCTTTGAGTTGAGAATGCCATTGATTTGAATTTGGTAACTTGAAACTGAAGTTTCTTCAAAAGTAAGAATTTGAAATCCTTGATTTAACTTCTAAACACATTTTTTCTGCGTGTTTTTGCTTCTAAACATGTTTAGTGAACTTCCAGAATTGATTAGCATAGCAAAACACGCGTTTTGGATGAGTTTTGATCAAAATAGAAGTCACACTTTTCTTGTTTGCAACTTCACATAATTTCCATCCAAACATCATCATTTCACAAGCTTGAACATTCCATTTGATTCCCTATAAATAGAGGTTCATCCCTCATTCATTTCCTCAAGCTTGAACAGCCAAAATCACCCTGCCAAACTCATTCCATAACTCACTTTTTTGCAAATTCGAAATCAGTGTTCAAGCCTTTTTCAATCCATTTTTTCTATCGATTCACCTTCCTTGATCTTCCCTGAAGCTAACCATACAATTACCTTCAAGAACTGTGACCTATATTGATCCATAGAAGTCCAGTTTTAGAGCTCTGCAACTCAACTTCAATAGGTAGATTTCTCAATCAATTCTTCCAAACTTTGATATTATTGTGAAGCTCTCATTGCCCTTGTTCTAGTTGCAACACTTAATTTTATCTGGAAACATGTTTTGACCATGAAATTTCAAATCCCCTTTCAAAACATCCCTTCCAAATTGCTGGAGCAACAGTTTATATAAATTTTTCGTGAAGGTGTGATTGTCTTCGTCTTGATGAGACGAAGCGAATGGCATAGGCCTGAGCTTCTGATTGTACAGTTTGAGAGACCTGTAATTTCATGTAGGCTGGAAGTTGAAGATGACCAACGTGTCATCTTCCAACCAATGATGGCTTGCCATTTGTTATTTTTTTTGAAAATCTGATTTTACATTTGATCCAGTGCTTTATTCACTAAAGTCTATAACATGCACAGCACGCCAGGTCCACTTGATCTATTTACTAACGCGTTTTGACAATGATCAGATGGCCCATATTTTTTTGGTTTGATATTTTATTTTCTAATTTTTATTTTAATTGATTTAAATTTCAAAAAACCATAGAAAATTCATTTTAAGTCCAAAAAATCTGAAACAATTATGAAAAACATTTTTTTATTTTTCTCTTTCTGATTTTTATTTTTTTTGCAATTTTATTTTGTGTTTTGATATTTTTTATAAATTTTCACTTTATTTGATTTGTTTTAAATGTTTAAAAATACTTTTATGCATTTTTAAATTCTAATTTTTTTTTGGAATGATCCAATGATATTGTGACAAATATTGGTGACCTCATTTATTTTTTATTCCTGACTTTGTTATTTTTTATCATTTTTGGTTTATTTTAATCATTTCTTTTAATTTTTAAAAATAGTTTTTGACTTTAAAAAAGTACCAAAAATTTTATAAAAATATTTGAGTCCTTTCTTGATTTTTCTATGGTCTTACTTAATATTTCTTGATTAATTTGAACATAGTTGATATTTTTCTTTCTTATTTCTATTTTAAAACATTTTAAAATACTTTTTTTAATGTATATATTAAATGCAATATTATTTTGTGATTACTTTCTGGCTGATCTTGGGTTGAATTTTTGATCATGAACTTTATTAACATCATTGGATCCATGGTGTTGAGTCTAACTTCATAAAAATGGATGAATGATTTTAATAATAGTTTGATTAAATTTTTAATTCAAATGTGGTTTGTGTAGCAGTAGAAATGTTCAAGACTAAGCCATTGGATTGACTAGACTTTATACAAATCAAAATAAAAATCGCCACTGCGCTTTATTATTTCCAAAGGAATGGGAAAAGAGCGAATAACCCAAATAGAGGGGGAAAGGTTCAAGGTAAGGGGGTTGGTTATGCAAAGGGAAGGTATTAGCACCCTAAACATCTACGGTACTCCGCAGGAACCTCTTTGAAAAATCTGTATATTTTGGCTATAAAACGTGTTATGTATAAAATGGATGGTGGAGGTGGGAAGAGAAATATTTTTTATGATTTTTTCATCCGCCGCGGTTGCGAACCTTTAGTGCCTAAGTACCACCTTTCGTGCAATAGGGGATCAGGTTACACGTAGTTCCTCTTTTAAAAAATTGAAACACAAGTGTGTTGATTGATTTTAAGAGATAAGACATCATCGTCATTGTCCGTGTGGAAAACATACTTACTACCCACAATCATGAGAAAGGAGAATTTTCATCATCTCAAAGTGGAGGATATGGCTTGGATTTTAAAATCAACAATGCCTCACTCAACACCCAAGTGGAAAATATCTCACTTCACTACATATTGTAGAAAAGTTTAAAGATAAAAGCTAAAATGGCAAAATGGTTTGAAATAAGATTGATTGACTTTTAGTATTCTCACAAAAAGTGTCAAAGTATTATTAAATTGATTGAAGTTTATTGATGAAAATGTTTTGAAAATGCATGGACCTAAGTCCAAGTTTATTACGAAAGTGTTTCAAGTTTAGAAACAAGAAGAGTTTAAAAAGGAGGGAGATGATTTTTGAAATTAAATAAGATGGGAGGGGTAGA
Source organism: Vicia faba (assembly GCA_948472305.1). Classification (NCBI taxonomy): domain Eukaryota; kingdom Viridiplantae; phylum Streptophyta; class Magnoliopsida; order Fabales; family Fabaceae; genus Vicia; species Vicia faba. The sequence continues at coordinate 1,143,757,398 of OX451739.1, read as the reverse complement.
AGGGGAAATCCTAAAGCATAAGGTAAAAGCTAAGGAGAAGAATCATCTAACCAACAAGAAGCAAATACTCTACATTATGAGTCAAGATAGAATTCCCATTCTTTGGATTGAAACCAAGCAAGCAAAGATACTAGACCTCTTGAGAGAACCAAACTTCAAGTGTATTAAGTCTTCAAAAAATTGGGCAGAGTAACGACTGTATACAGGTGAATTCCAGATTACAAACAAAGGATGTAATCACAAAAACCTGCACACAAAAACAAACAAGCAACCCAATGTCTTGAGGTAAACCTCAAAAGCTCCAGGAAAAACAATCAGACAGGATCACAAGGTCTCCAAGATAGGCCAAGGTTTCTAATCCTAAGTCCAAGAAAAAGTCCCATGCTCCATGATGCCAAGGATAGTAACCAAATAGTCCAAGTACCATTAAGAGTTTTTTGAGGGTTTATGTTGATTATTAAGTATCTTAGGAAAAGAAAAAGAAAAGCTCAAGGGAGAAAAAAATAAAAATGGCAAGAAGACAAATGCTCAAATGAGCAAAGATGAAAATGACATGAAATAAAAAATGCTAAAAAATAAATAGTACATAAAGCATAAAAGAATAAAAGCATAAAATAAACAAGTCAATAATTAGTGGTTAGTTGGATGACCATATTGAAACTTGCATTTGGAACTCATTAGAGGATTGGTAGAACCAAAGCCTCCACACAACAAGTTGAATTTTCTTTTTGTCAAGTATATCATCCATTTGGAATTCTCATAAGTACTGTTTAATGATCAACGATGTTTAAGTGATCCGCATTGACCAAAGGTGTTGTAGATCCATTAGAGGATTGGTAGAACAGAAGCCTCCACACAATGAATCTCAAGGTTATTGGATCAAAGAGATCAAATTGACATACTTGGGCTTGCAATCATAAGTTTGGGCCACGAATGATCATTTATTCGAATCGGGACAAAATTTAACGCTATGTTAAACAATCGTAAGTGGACTTATATAGAAGTCGCACATATTTTGAGGTCGGTCAATAGCAATCTATGCACCATTTGTTTTGAGACATGATATAGAGATCATGCTTCAATAACATTTAGTGCAATGAGAAGGGAATGAGATGAAGAGGATTAGGGAAAAAGATGAATAAACCACTTTTGAATTAAAAATTTAATCAAACTATTATTAAAATTATTCATCCATTTTGTGGAGTTAAACTCAACACCATGGATCTAATGATATTAATAAAGTCATGATCAAAAAATCAACCCAAGACAGCCAGAAAATAATCACAAAATAATAATGTATTTAATATATACATTAAAAGTTTTAAAAATGTTTTTTAAAAGAGGAAAATAATGAGGAAAATATCAATTATATTCAAATTAATCAAGAAATGAAATATAAGACCATAGAAAAATCAGAAAAGAGGCCAAGTAATTTTACTTAATTTTTTGGTAATTTTTAAAAGTCAGAAACTATTTTTAAAAATTAAAATAAATGGGTAAAATAAACAAAAATAGTAAAAAATAGTAAATTCAGAAACAAAAATGAAATAAGGTCACCAATATTTGTCGCAATATCATTGGATCATTCCATAAATTTTTCAGAATTTAAAAATGTATAAAAGTATTTTTAAAAATTTTAAACAAATCAAATAAGTGTAAAATTCATAAAAAATATCAAAACACAAAATTAAATTGTGAAAAAATTAAAAATCATAAAGAGAATAATCAAAAATATTTTTCATAATTTTTCCAGATTTTTTGGACTAAAAATGAATTTTCTATGATTTTTTGAAATTTAAAACAATTAAAATATAAAAATCAGAAAAATAAAAATAAAAGTAAAAGATGTGGACCATTGGATGAGAGTCAAAGTGCGTTAGTAATCAAATCCAAGGGATCTGGCGCGCTTTGCATATCATGGTCATTAATGAATAATGTACAGAATCAATAATAAATCAGATTTTTGAAAAACACAAATGACACGCCATCATTGGTTGGAAGATGACACGTAGGTTATCTTCAATCTCCAGCCAATGTGATTTCAAGGTCTCTCAAACTATAAAATTAGAAGCTCAGACCTATGCCAATCGCTTCGTCTCTTCAAGACGAAAACAAACACACCCTCGCGCCAAATTTATATAAACTGTAACTCAAGCAATTTGGAAGGAAAGTTTTGAAAAGGGATTTGAAAATTCATGGTCAAAACGTGCTCCTAGTGAAATGTAAGTGTTGCGACTAGAACCAGGGAAATGAGAGCAACACAATGATATCAGAGTTTTGAAGAATTGATGAAGGAATCTACCTATTGAAGTTGAGTTGCAGAGCTCTGAAACTGGACTTCTATGGAGCATTATAGGGCACGATTCTTGAATGTAATTATATGGTTAGCTTCAGGGAAGATCAAGGAAGGTGAATTGAGGGAAAAAATGGATTGAAAAAGGCTTGAGAATAGATTTCGAAGTTGCTGAATTCTAGATTGTGAAGCAAGTTTGGCAGGGTGATTCTGGCTATCTAAGCTTGGGAAATTAAATGGAGGATGACCCTCTATTTATAGGGAAGCAAATGGGATCAAAAGGAATAGCAAATGATGCATTTTGGAGGGAATTCGTGTGGGTTTGCATCATGAAGAAAGTGTGACTCAAACTTGATCAAAACTCATCCAAATCGTGCGTTTCATGATGCTAATCATTTCTGGCAAGTTTCTAAACATGATTAGAACCAAAAATGCGTGGAAATCTTGTGATTAGAAGCCAAAACAAAGATTTCAAAATCCTGACTTTGTAAAAAATTCAGTTTCAAACTACCCAATTCAAATCCATGGCATTTCCACCTCAAGGGGTCTTAGGGCATAACTCTTGATGCTTTGGAAAGATGTTTACAAGATTTGCAATGGAAAAAGGATGGAATCAAATGGATGCTTGAGTTGAAATCTACTTGAAGTCAAAGTCAAAGAAAAAGAGTTGACTTTCCATACTTAGAAATATTTCAAATTCTTCTTTAAAAATGACATATAATCTTTTGCATCCAAACATGGCTTTCCACTTAAAATTTTCTCTTGACCAAAATATATGGAATGAAGTAGATCTCTTGAGTTACATTTTGAAATTTGAACCACTCAAAATTTCCAAAAATTGAGCAAGTTATGACTTGTTGAAGTTGGACAAAAATCATGAAATGACCTATAATCTTTTGCATCCTTAAGGCATCTTCCATCCATTTTCTTACTTTGCACATAAAAGAAGGAATGAAGTACACATTCTTAAGATCATCATGAAAAACGAATGGGCTCAAGGTGATAAATATTTACCAAGTTATGACCATTTGAAGTCACATATGGAAAATTGGGGATTCATCTGAGTGGCTTGTAATCTTTCTTCTTCACCAAGTTCCTTCCACATTAAAACTCCTTGGAACTTTTGAAGTGATTTGTTGGTAACTCTTTGAAGAGAAATATGTTTTTGGAATCACTCAAAAATACCAAAAGATTAGCAAGATATGCTCATTTGAAGTCCAAAACCACAACCTCTAGATAAAGAGAATGCTTTGAGGAAATTTTCCAAGTTTGAACAAGTTTTTTGTGCCAATATTCTTCCTTTGTGAATAGAAGTTGTTGAGGATGATGATGAGGACTCATGGACACCAAAACCACTTCCATATCTTGAAATTAGAGATAAATATGCTCTTGTGACCAATAGGAACAAGACCTTGTCCAATCGTGACAACTTCTTCCCTTAACCCTTTGTACTTTTGAATCAATTTTGATAACTTTGAAATATGTTGAACCAAAATGAGCCTTGTCATGACATTTCTTCCAAAATCACTCCAATAGTGAAGTTTGAAATTCTCAAGCTATTGACTAGGGCATGGAAATAAACTCATGAACCCATGAAGCAACTTGCTAAACCACATTTCCTTTACCTACATTATTAACAAGTAAGACAAACCAATATTGTATTTTATTAATTAGAGAGAAAATCAAAGCAAAATATCCATGATCACAAAAGAAAACAAGTCAAGGTGCTTGGTAACTCCTCAAAAGAGAAAGGCTAAAGATAGGGAGAAGAACCAAAAACCCTAATGTGATCTTGTTGTGATTGAAACAATATGGTATGATGCAGGAATCTTAGGGGCAAAAATTGGGGTACAACAGCTTGTATATTTTTTCCCACCCCTCTTCATCTCATATCTTTATTATTGTACTAAGTGTTATTGGAGCATGATCTCTATATCATGTCTCAAAACAAATGGTGCATAAATTGCTATTGACCGACCTCAAAATAGGTGTGACTTCTATATAATTCCACTTACGATTTCTTAACATAGCGATAAATTTTGTCCCGTTTCAAATAAATGATCATTCGTGGCCCAAACCTATGTTTGCAAGCCCAAGTATGTTAATTTGATCTCTTTGATCCAATAACCTTGAGATTCATTGTGTGGAGGCTTTGATTCTACCAATCCTCTAATGGATCTACATCAATTTTGGTCAACACAGATCACTTAAACATCATTGATCATTAAATGTTACTTTTAAGGATTCCAAAATGGATGATATACTTGACAAAAAGCAAATGCAACTTGTTGTGTGGAGGCTTTGGTTCTACTAATCCTCTAATTAGTTCCAAATGCAAGTTTCAAGATGGTCATCCAACTAATCATTAATCATTAACAATTGATTTTACTTTATGCTTTTATTTTTTATGCTTTATGTACCATTTACTTTAGCATTTACATTTCATGCATTTTTTTTATCTTTGCTCATTCGAGCATTTACTTTCTTGTCATTTTTATTTTGCTCACTTGAGATTTTCTTTCCTTTTTTTAAGATACCTAATAATTAACATGAACCATAAAATGCTTTAATGATACTTGGACTATTTGGCTACTATCCTTGGCATTATGGAGCATTTGACTTCTTGGACTTAGGATTAGAAACCTTGTCCTATGATGGAGACCTTGTGACCTTAATTGATGTTTTGTCTGGAGTTATTGAGGTTTACCTCAAGACATTGGGTTGTTTGTTTGCTTTGTGTGCAGGTTATTGTGATTACATACTTTGTTTGTAATTTGGAATTCACCCATATACAACCGTTACTCTTCCCAATTTTTATGAAGACTTAATACACTTGAAGTTTGGTTCTCTCAAGAGGTCTAGTATCTTTGCTTTCTTGGTTTTAATACAAAGAATGAGAATTCTATCTTGACTTATAATATCAAGTATTGGCTTCTTGTTGGTTAGATGGTTCTTCTCTCTAGCTTTTACCTTATGCTTTAGGATAGTCTCTTCTTCTACTCCCATCTTCTTTAATTTCAAAAATCTTCTCCCTCCTTTTGAAAACTCTTCTTGTTTCTAAACTTGAAGCACTTTCATAATAAACTTGGACTTAGGTTCATGCATTTTCAAAAATCATTTTTATAAATAAACTTCAATAATTTTAATAATACCTTGACATTTTTTTGTGAGAAGACTAAAAGTCAATCAATCTCATTTCAAACCATTTTTTCCACTTTGACTTTTTATTTTAAAACCTTTCTCAAAAGATTAGACTCTTGTCAATCCTTGTAGTGATGCAAACAACTATACTTCTACAATATGTAGTGAAGTGAGATATTTTCCACTTGGGTGTTGAGTGAGGCATTGTTGATTTAAAAATTCAAGCCATATCCTCCACTTTGAGATGATGCAAATTCTCCTTTCTCGTAATTATGGTTAGTAAGTATGTTTTCCCTACGGACAATGACGATGATGTCTTATATCATAAAATTAACCAACACACTTGTGTTTTAAAATTTTTAAAAGAGGAACTACGTGTACCCTAATCCCCTATTGCATGAAAGGTGGTACGTAGGCACTAAAGGTTCACAACCGCGGCGGGTGAAAAAATCATAAAAAATATATATTTATTTTCTCACCTCCACTATCTATTTTTACATACAACATTTTATAGCCAAAATATACAGATTTCATAAAGAGGTTCCTGCAGAGTACCGTAGATGTTTGATCTGCGTAAGTCGAGTCAATCCAATGGCTTAGTCTTAAACATTTCTATCACTAAACATTGGCTAGAGGAAAATAAATCCCCTTGCCCCTTGCTAGACGTCTGATTTATCATAACCTGCATCACAAACCCTTGAGATCCTTGAAATGGTTAAGGAAATGATGTGGCATGATGTTATGATGTGTATTCTATGTGTTAAGCAAAAGTGTAAGATGATGAAGACAAGTGAGTCTAAGAAGTCCAGGTTACTGGATAATGACTCTAAACAAATCCTACAAGGAGATCATGTTGTTAGATAAAAACCCTGCAAGTAGCTCAAGTTGAAAGCAAACAAATTACACCAGAAGCCTTAGGTTTAGGCTTGTCTGGGGTCTGTAGGTAAGTACCCTCTTGAAATTTAGTTGGATCAACCTGTCCTAGTAATGGTAACCGGGTTCTAAGGGATCTCAATATCACTGATATTTCCCACAAGGTTCATTCTGATCGACAAATGACTTGCCACCAAAAAAACCCGGGAGTCAAATCTCAATGAGTGCAGTATCGAGTATCAACCGACTTAGGACTTCACCAAAGACGACTATCTCACTACCTCCTAATGGCCAAGTTGGTCAATTAAAGGTTCTAAGTCAGTTGATGCTTTATGACACTATGCAACGGCACCGTATTCTCCTTGACTACTCAAGGGCCACCGGTACCAAACAAAGTGTCACATCAACATAGTTATCGCTTCAACTGTGTCGGTATACCCCGCACAATCTCCACGATCTATTGCTACTTACCTAAAAGGTGCCTCAAATCTGGGTGTAGGATCTATAATAACAATCCAAACAAACCCTCCATGGATAAAGCATACAAAGCAAGCAATTAAAATAGTTTTAAAATGAATTAACTCTAAGGTAACCCCACTTTTTATTTTTCCCCAGCAGAGTCATCATTTTTGTGATACGGTGGCAGAACCGACTATTATACTGGTTTTACGTTTGTGTTTGCAAATGTTGCGGTAAGCAAGAGTTTCCACTGAATTTTCTTTTATCCAAATTAAAGAAAGGGTGAAAAGAACAGAAAAAGACCTTTTCGAGAATTTTCTGAGTAAGGGGGGTAGATTATGGAAAGGGAAGGTGTTAGCACCCTTTCCATCTGTAGTTTTCTACGGGCTCTTAGATGCTTAGCTCATTTTGTAAATACCTTGTGCTTTGTGTTTTTGAAAAATGTTTTGAAAATGCCTTAGTGCGGCGTTTTCCCTATGATAACTCTTGTATCAGTCCTCAAGAGTGTTGATAAAGCAAATGTTTTTTGAAAGTTGTTTTTTGAAATGTGTATGTGGAAAAATGGTTTAGTTTTGAGCAAGCATCTATGAACTATCTACTTTACTCGAAAGGTCGTTCTTTTCCTCTTTTCCTTTAGACAGTGTTATCCTACTATTATTGAGTAGGTAGCCCTTGCCGTTGGATGTTTGAGGGACAGGAGTAGGGTTGTCGTTATGGTTATTGAAGGCAACATGTAGGGATACCTTTAGAAATTTGAAGGGACGTCATCATATATTCGTAGGCAACATCGAAGGACAAGATCATATACCATAGGCAACTTTGAGGGACATCGAGGGACTATGATCTTTCATGATGATTTATACTGAGGGTCTTTACTAATGGTATCCCTACTTTCGAGGGACGTGACCATTGTTTTCCAAGGCAATGAGAGAGGTTACCCTAGAGGTGCAAGTGTGAGAAGTGTGTTCAATTCAGTTATATTTATCTTGAAATTAAGGTTTTCTACTGTTTCTTTTTAGATCTTGCCATACATGCATAATTACTAGCAGTTAAATATATACAATTTTACAAGAAGTATAAAGGCGAGAAATAAAGTTCCTACGCTATTACAGGGCTTTGGTGGTTACATAAATAATGAAACTGCGAGAATTTAAACCACGACTATTACAATTATTATGCGACCTATACAATTTGTCTAATAAATATAAATAACAAATGAATAGAAATAAAAATAAGAAAAATGTTAAGAAAATAATTAAAACCTAAGATTCTAAGTGTTAGAAAATATATTTTTTGGTATTTTTTGTTTGGAAAATAATAAAAGTGTGAATTATTAATTAAAAACCTAACTCTGAATAATTTACAAGTTAATTATGAAATAAAATCAATATTGATTAAATCAAAACAACTTTTATGTCAAAAGTTATTTTAATTAATTAAAAGCCTAAAACTAATAATTAATGATTGTTTTGTGATTTTATATGTTAATTAAATTAATGATAGAAAATAAATTAAGTGAAAAATAAATAAATGAAAAGGGTTAGAAAAGAAAATAGTCAAAAAAGTGAAAAATGCATGGGCTGGATGTTGAAGCCATGCCCCTTGGGTCATAGTCAGGCGCCTCATCCACCAAGCCAAGCTATTGTTTGTGATTTAAGCCTGTTCTACGTAACAACAGAAACTCATTTGGACAGTTAATAAACATTAGCAATGTATGAAATTAATTATATGAATGTTTAAAAGAAAATCAAAACAGAGAAGATGAGTATGCTTGTTTCAAGCATCAATGACCATGACTTTCGACCTATTCTTACCCTTAGATACCTCAGGAATGATTCGTAATTGATGGCTTGGACTGAAAGTGGCTGGATCTTTGGTTTTGACTTTACCCTAGTTTTGACAAAATTTGAGGTTTTTAGAGAGTGTTCTTGGGAAGCCAATTTTGTGGTCTCTAGTGTATGAGGGTGTTTTGTTTATATAGAGGATGAATTTAAGTCAAAAATAATGGAAGAAATCTCATGGCATCAATTGCATGATTTGTTTCCAAAATTCATTTGAAAAACTTTCCAAACTTGTGAAAAATCTTGTCTTAATGATATTTTCTTGGTTGTCACGACATTGACAACTTGCTATGAGCTACTTGGACCCCAAGAAATTCAAATCTTAAGACTTACATGCCTTGTGCATTAATCTTGCATTTTATTTGATTTAATTTGAGTTTAAATGAATAAAATCAAAAATAAATGAAATAAAAATTAAAATAATGCATGGATCGGTTTAGGGGTTCTTAATCATGTTGTAAACACGTTCAAATCTTAAAACCTAGGCCCATTAGTCCACAAGTTCAATATTTCTCAATTTGCACTTCATGCACTTTCTCAAAAATTTCCCAACTTGTGTAAGCCATAACTTGCTCAATATTTATCTTTTGGATATGATCTTTGACTTTTTAGAAATCTCAAGATGTCACCTACGCCCTCTATGTTGACCATTTTTGCATTTGGAGAAATTATCTTGATTTAAATGGTCTTGGAAAAAAGTGTCTTTTGTTAACTTTTTGAAAGTGACCTGTAATGTATGAGCTTGTATCTTTCCAATGGTGCATTTCTTGAACTTGAGGGCTGAAGAGAAGTTATAGTGATTTGGATTCTCTTCAAAATGAACCTTGGTGGAATTTTTTTTGATAAAGTATGAGAAAGTTATGGCTGGTCAAAGTTCAGTTGAGTTTTCTTATAGAAACCCTAATTAGCAATTCTTGACATTTGATGAATTAGGAGCATTTCTTGAGGAATCATGATCATCCCTTAATAAAATGATTGATATTACTTCAAAATGTTGAGCTTGACCAAAAACCTTGAAGTTTGACTGTATATAGGCCACATTTGACTTTTGACCTAGTATAGTTGATTTTCAAGCATTTGAGCAATTGAGTGAGCAAACTTGTAGTGGAATGCATGAAATTTGTCATGGACAATCTTGAAGGAATATAAGGACCATGGCAAACATTTGTGACCTTTGGAGCTTACACATCTTGATGAAAAGTGAAACCCTAATTAGAGGTTCATTGTTTAGGAGGAGAGTTTGTCTGATAAATTCTTGGTCAACCTTGAGTAATTGAGGACTTCTAGAAGCATGTCTTGAGTGAAAATGAGAGGGAAAATTTTGGGGTACAACAATGGGCATTCTTCATGAATTTCAACAAAGCTTGGGTATATGCTTCGGAGCATAATAACAAGGACAACATGGATATCTTTGAGGGTAACTTTCCTAATTGCTCAACTATTTTGTAATCACTTTTCCGGATGATCTTTTGGATTTCTTCCATCTCTTGTCTAGACGGGTCTTCAATGTCACTTCTTTTTAGGGGGCCTCCGTCAGGGTAGGCTCAATAACTTTCTCTTTACCTCAGGCATTGGCAGTTGGCCCAGCAGCGGGAATGCGAATAGTTGTTGTTGTAGTTGTTGAAGGAGGGATCTCCAGAGAGAAGACCTTTCCTGTCCTAGTGACATTACTAGTTTCGACAATGTTTGTAATTTCAGTATCTTCATTTTTAGTAATCCATGGCTCTTGCTTGACACCATGATAATAAACTTTTGCCCCATAGTTCCAAGGCACAACTTTTTTGGAGGAATAGGGGACTGGACCTGGTGTAGTAATGATCAGGGGAGCCACTCTTGGCTCAGCAGAAATCCTTATAGGGCCTTTAGAGGTGATCCTAATAGGAGTGTTTGAAATGGTGATTATGGAAACATCTTCAAGTCTCAAATCTTGAGATATACTCTCAGGCAAACTTTTCATGGACGAAGTTTTCTCAAACAGAATTTCATGACTATCAATCAGGCGTTGAATACCTTTCTTAAGCCACATACAATCATTGGTTTGGGAAGCACAATGGTAACAATTTTCAAGTCAACCAGGAAATAAACTGGCTCTTAACAGATTCTTCTTAACAGTCAATAAGGGAGTAGTTAAATCACTAATGGTGGAGACAAATGAGACATCGTCAATGGCATTGACACATTTACCATGATTGGGCATGGGTGCGGTAATCACATTAGGGGTTTGTGGAGGGTAAAACTCAATCACTTTGTTATCAATCAAATCTTGGACCTTGTTCTTCAACACCCAATAGTTGTTGGTGTCATGTCCGGGACTATTTGAATGATAGGTGCATTTCACATCCGGGTTATATTTGGGAGAGGCGGTTTTGGGATTTGGAGGAGGATCTCGCAGCGTTACCAAATCTGCCTTTAACTGATGTTGTAGAGCTTGAGACAGTGGCATGTTAATCCTAGTGAATTACCTCCTCGGGGCATCTGGCCTTTGTTGATTGTTTGATTGTTGTGGTCATCGAACTGGGGTTGGGTTCGAAATCAACACAACTCCTACTGAATGATGGCGATCATTCTTGATACGACTCCTTTATCCATAAACAACATTAGTCTCTTTCTTACCAACAAATGGTTTCTATTGTACCCCATAATTTTCCCTCCCTTTTCTCAAGATATTTTCCACAAAGATCTTCAATGATTTAAGCTTTCACAAGTATTGACTAGATCAACACATCTCCTCAACACCGATGCCTCAAATTAGGGTTTGAGTTTGCACAAAGACAGTTGGACTTATAATATTTCAAATGACTTTCATGGATCCTTATGGACCCTCAAGATTGCTCTTGTCAAGCTTCAAGTCTTGGATCACAAAATTGCCCAGTCAATTGATCAGATGGCCTAAAAACCAATTGTATTAGAAAAAAGTCAATTATGGTCAACCTACAGTCAAATTTTAATATTTTTGACCAATATCAACATTTTGAAGTCATATGTATCATTTGATCAAGATTTGATCATAATTCTCCAAGAAAACTGTTTAAATCATCAAAAGGGCAAAATGGTCAAAATTAGGGTATTGACTGCGAATGACCAATCTTTGACTTTTGATGTAGTACATGACTTATTGGTTCAAAACATGATCTCAAGGATTCAAGTACATCATTCTGACCTAATCGCATATTTCAATTCATCTCCCGAGGTCAGCGGATTGATAGATGAAATTTGGTCAACTGATGAAAAAAAGTCAACTGTACACTGAAAAGTCAAACTATGAGTTTTTAATCAAATTTTAGTTTCAAAGATCACATTTCATCAAGACATTCAAAAATATGAAATTTGATCATCAAGAAATCAAGAAGGTCAAAAATCATTTTGAAAAGTCAAACTTTGCAAGATTTAACGATTTTCCTAAGTGTTTCATACATGTTAATTTTATTACTTCATGACATCTTTTCACCATAATTCAAGATAATTCAAGTTGTTACAAGTTTTCAAGTAAACAACAAGGCTGCATTTTTAAGTTTAAAAAATTGCAAGTTACAAATCCTAGGCTTTGTCTTGTTTGAACTTTTCCCTTTGTCTCAATCTTCAAAACTTTGCCACTATGCTGTTGTTGTACCCCAAAATTTGCCCTCTCGTGTTTCCCAAAGTTTTTTCTCTTATATGGGTGGTTACAAACACTTGCCTAAAGAAAATGAAATTTTTGAATGTTAGCAAAGTGACTTTCGATTGGAAATTCAGCAATGTCCTTCAATTGGCATCTGAATAGGGTACTTCGATTGGCATCTCAACAAGCTTTGATTGGGCGTTGAACCTCCTTCGACGCAAGCCTGATTCACCATCTTTGATTGGGTGTTGGGCCCCCTTCGATCATGTTCAAATCACAAGGCTTAAACTGCGTATTGGTTGCTTCAGGCTTTCCTTTGATTCATAACAAAAAAACTTCCTCCATGTTTGCTTCGATTCACAAAATAGTAGTCCCCTGCAGACAAGCTTTGATTGGGCATCTAAAGACCCATTTGAGCAAGCTTTGGTCCACAAGTATCATTCCAGCAGGGCCTTCTCTGTGCTTGCCTTCAAACACATAAGGCACAGACCCCCTCAACAACATGCCTTCAGTACACTAGGCAAATACTCCCTATGTGCGTGCCTTCAGCGTACAAAGCAAGAATCCCCTACAAGTTTGTTTCGATTCACCAGCTATGAACTCCTACATGAAGATGTGAAAAACACAAGAATGGGGGTTGAATTGTAAAACTTAAAACAAATGCTTAGACAACAAAGATTTTTATCCTGGTTCGTTTGATCTCAAACTACTCCAGTCCACCCGTCAAGGTGATTTCGCCTCTCTCCAACGAGGTCTTAATCCACTATATTCAAAGGATTACAACAGCTACTTTAACAACTGTTAAAGCCTTCTTGAGTATAACCACAAACCGGTTTATCTCAAGGAAATATTTTAAAAATAATTGGAACAATGATGTGTTAACGTTTTCTAATAAAACAATATATCACAACTGTGATAATTACACAATTTAAGCTTGGAATAAACTGAATTTGCTAAAGCGTTTGAATAAGAGGTTTTGAAAGCTTAGCAAATTATGTGAGTGCATGCATGCGTCTTTTCTCAAGCAGATTTGTTTATATAGACAAGGAAGAGATATGTTGTCCATAAAGCCATTTTAATGATAATAACACACTTTCCTTTTGAAGAAGATCTTGTCTGAAGAGAGCCGTTAGCATTTAATTCTGTCTTGAATACTTAATAACGCTTCAGAGTCTTCTTTGCTTTAACTTATGAGAACGCTTTAGAGTCTTCCTTGCTTATGATGACGCTTCTGAGTGCTGATGACTTGGTAAAGATCTTTGATCAGAGTCAGAGTGTATTATTTATACGCAGATTCTGGTCATCAAGCTTCAGCATATATTCTGGTGGCTTCAGCGTGTAACACATATTACTGATCTTCTGATGCTGATATATTACTGATCTTCTGATGCTGATTCCATCAGAACTTCTGCATATATAAAGCATAATTTTAAGAAGCATATTTGTTCTATATATATCTTTGAATTTATTTATTCTTTGTATTTTGTTATCATAAAAACTCTAATTAAGGTTTGTAGAATCAAACTATGTTCTAACAATCTCCCCCTTTTTGATGATGACAAAAACCAGATTTTTCAATTAAAAATAAAGAATAAAAAGTATAGAATTAAGAAGAGAAAACTCCCCCTGAGTTGATTTACTTCCCTTTAATTCCATGAGTCTTTGAGCATCAGAACTTTACCGTAGCTTTCATCAGAGTTTTGTACCTGTAAGCTTTTCAGAAGAGAGAAATTTAAATGGATCAGAATGTCTGAGACTTATGTCTCAGCAATCCATTATTGAAAAATATCATTCTTTCTCCCCCTTTTTGTCAGTTATAAAAAAGAACAAATAATCAGAGTCACAATGCGTTTATATTGAGACCAGAAGCAATGATAAGTTCAGAACAATGTAAGAATATTACAGATAAACAAGTTATAAAAACGAGGAAATTCTAAGAGGGAGGAGGAAGACGCGTGAATAAGGCTTCCAACATGCTCTTGATCTGGATGTTAGTTTCCTGTTGCTGGGTTAACATGCTCGCGATTTCATCAATTTTGTCGTCCTGTTTATCCATTCTTTCCTTCAACAAAATATCAGATCTTTTCAGGTCTTCTAGAGTCTGCCTATCAAAGGAGGAAGCTTGAGGATCTTCAGTAACTGGTTGCTTCCCAGATCCTTCTGCAATATCCTTTTCTTGACCCAGTTCTTCAGCAGGAATCATCTGCTCTTGAATATCAGTCAGATTGAGATCTTCTGATCTAGTTGAACTTTGTTTGCTGGATGATGTTCAGACCAGGGAGAATTGTCCAGAGGGAGAACTTCTTCCTTGAGTAGCTGGCTCAGAACTGGATCTTCAATTTCTTTCAGCAGATTGCTGAAGTTATGTTGAGCTTGTCCGTAGCTCTGTTCTTGCAACTTATGAGTTTTAGAACATACCCATCTTCTGAACTTTGACCAAAGGTAGTCTGATGCGGCAGGATCAATCAGCTCAAGACTAGCTTGCTTCAGAGAAGTGATCCACTTCTGTACTTCTGTTTCAAATGTCAATAAGCTGGTACCAACATCTGGAGAGGGTTCAAATTGTTTTGGTTTTGGAATAGCTGTTTTATGGGTTATGGGAGCAAGACGTTCAAAGACCGTTAAGTCAATGACAGTCTTGATGTTGTCATCTGAATTGTTCTTTGGTGAGGGAGTGGGAGAGTCAGGAATTATTATTGGACTGGTTGGGGAGTTTGGTGGAGTTGATTCTAGAGAGGAGGGAATTTGGAGAATATTCAGGATGGTTAGGGGCATTTGGATGGATAGAGGTTCAGTGATTCTAGGAATGGGAATGGTATCAGAATCAATAGTTTGGTTTGATTGATCGTTATGAGGTTCTGGTTTACAGGATTCAGAAGGTTGAGTCTCAGAAGTTTGAACTTCTGGTTGAAATAGTTCAGGTTGTGGAGAAGGTGGATGAATTTCTGGTTGAGGAGATGGAGGTAGTGGGATTTCTGGTTGTGGAGAGAGGGGAATTTCTGGTTGTGGTGAGAGGGGAATTTTTGGTTGTGCTTCTGTGGTGGTTTCAGGGTTTGGATTTTTTGGCATGGGAGCAGAAGTATGTTGGTCAAAGGTATCTATATCAGATAGAACTTTTGCAAGTTCTTGTTGGGTTGCATCAATATTTGGATTTGGAGGTTGGGAGCGAGATCTTCTAAGAGTTAAGGATTCAGAGGGGTCAAATTCAATGTCAAAGTCATCAAATGTTTGTGGTGTGGGGTTTTCTGATTGAGTGGGAATTGGGATAGATGTTGATACAAAATGAATTTAAAACAGTTACAGAAGAAGGATTACCTCTCTTTTTAGGAGTCCGCTGGGATGATCCTTCTGCTACAGCTTTCCTTTTCTTGGTTTTCTTCAGCACAACTTCTGGAGCCTTCTGCTGCAGATCCTGAATGTTCAAAGCTGGTGCTGTGCCATCCGCCTTGCAAGCATCCAGATATCTGATTATTATATCTGTTTTAGAATCAATCTCTGAGAACAGAGGAAAGTTATCCAGAGGGACTCTTCTGCTGGAGATTGCTGCAAAAGGAGTGACGCTGGGTTCCTTCTTGATGTTCTCAATCAACTTCGTTTTCTTCAGATTCTTTGCATTCAACTGTTTGCCAACAGTAGCTTCCAAAGAGTTGATTTCCTGAGCTTCTGTAAGATGATCAATCAGCTTATTCTCTGTTAGAATATCTGATATAAGCATTCCTAGGGGTATCCAGTCCCTTTTTGTGCGCTCCTCTTCTCTGGTTTCCTTAACACTAGTCCTTAGATGGTTAAACAGCAGATGAGCCAGATTCACCTTGATCTTCTGGGAGATGAAGTAGATCATAAATTGCTGATCAATATTGATGTAGTCAGGAAAGCTGGTTGGCTTCCTGTGGTTTATGCATCCTAGAATGATCTTGGCCCATATTATGTGATGGTCTTTTAAATCCCTTATCTTGCTGGAGGGAAGACCCAGAGTGAAGATTTATCTAGCAATTAGGGCAACATCAGCGCATCTTTCAGCCATGTCAATGCAACGTACACCACCACCACTGTAGCCTATTAATATTGCAATGAGGTCCTCAGTAATAACTATCTTCTTCCCCATTATGTATGAAGTAACTTGATGGTTGGAAGATGAAGCATGAATCCAAAATTCCTTTACTAGAATTGGGAATGTTGGACCCACTAGTCTGTCAAAATATTTGTCCCAGCCTTGAGCTTTAACTTCTTCAGAGATATTAAACCCGTTCTCTTGAAGACTATTGAAATCCACAATCAATTCTGAAAGAACTTCTAGATTTTTGATGGGTGTGAGAAGAGTTCTGTAGGGTTCTTCATATTGTTCGAAGGAATCTGTTTTATGAGAACTGGAAGTAGAAATGCTTTAGGAAGCCATGTTCACACCGAAGGTTTTGTGAAGAAATTGAAAGGTTTTTTGAGAAAGGATGCAAACTGAAAATAATAAGTTTGTAGAGAAAATGAAAGTGAAGGTAAAAGAGTGTAAATGATGAGAAATGTGTTTAAATAGATTTCTAAAAAATTTTGAAAACATAAACGGCAAGAGAGAGAAATTAAATATAATGATTATGAGCACGTGGGATGCATTGGAATCTTTGATGGCTTACATTCTGAGAGATCAAATTTCTTAAGAAGTTCTCTGACATATTTGCTCTGATGAATGTAAGTTCCTTCTGGGGTTTGATTAATCTGAATGCCCAGAAATAATTTTAGTTCCCCCATTAGGCTCATCTCAAATTCTGCCTGCATATATTTAGCAAACTTTCTTCCCAGAGAGGGTTTAGTGGATCCAAATATGATGTCATCAACATAAATCTGACATACTAAAATGTCATTCTTAACTGTCTTACAGAATAAGGTTGTGTCCACTTTCCCTCTGGTGAATTCCTTTTCTAGTAGGAAGTTACTTAGTCTTTCATACCAAGCTCTGGGAGCTTGTTTCAGACTATAGAGTGACTTCTTTAGTTTGAAAACATATTCTAGATTTTTGGAACTTTCAAAACCAGGGGGTTGGTGCACATATACCTCTTCTTCTATATAGCCATTTAAGAATGCACTCTTAACATCCATCTGATACAGAGTGATGCCTTTATTAACAGCAAATGAGATTAAGAGTCTGATAGATTCTAACCTGGTGACTAGAGCAAAGGTTTCTGTATAGTCTATCCCCTCTTGCTGACTATAATCTTGTGCTACCAGTCGTGCTTTGTTTCTGATGACTTCACCTTGTTCGTTCAGTTTGTTTCTGAACACCCATTTTGTACCAATAACATTGAATCCTTTTGGTTTGGGAACTAGATCCCATACGTCATTTCTTGTGAATTGATTTAGCTCCTCTTGCATTGCTAGAATCCATTCATTGTCCAGAAGTGCTTCATTAATTGTTGTTGGTTCAATTAGAGAAACCAGTCCCATGAGGGATTCTTCAAAGTTTCTGAAGCTAGATCTTGTTCTGATTGGATCTTCCTTTCTTCCTAAGATTATTTCTTCTGGGTGATCCATGCTGCTTCTGGATGGTCTTTTCTGGAGTTGATCAATAGAAGGTGCTGGATTGCTTGCAGTGCCTCTTTCTGATGTTGAGGGAGTGTCTCTATTGAGAGCTTCTGATGATTTGTCTTCAGTACCTCTGAGTTTAACTTCCATACCTGCAAGGAATTCATTCTGCTTTGACTTTTGAGAGTCAAGCTTATCATCAAAACGAACACTGATTGACTCTTCCACAATCTGTGTTTCTGTATTGTATACTCTGTACCCTCTTGAGCATTCAGAATATCCTAACATAATACACTTTTGTGCTTTAGAGTCAAACTTGTTCAAATGATTTTTTGTATTCAGGATAAAACATGTACATCCAAATGGGTGAAAATAGGAAATGTTGGGCTTTCTGTTCTTCCACAATTCATATGGAGTCTTTTCCAGAATAGGTCTTATGGAGATTCTATTCTGAAAGTAACACGCTGTGTTTATTGCCTCTGCCCAGAAGATCTTAGCAACGTTAGTCTCGTTGATCATGGTTCTGGCCATTTCTTGCAATGTTATGTTCTTTCGTTCTACAACTCCATTTTGCTGGGGAGTTCTAGGACAAGAGAAATCATGCAGAATGCCTTTATCATTAAAGAATAACTCAAAATCTTTGTTTTCAAATTCTCCACCATGATCACTTCTGACTTTGACGATTCTAAGATCCTTTTCATTCTGAACTTGGTTGTAGAAGGTAACAAACACAGAGTGTGACTCGTCCTCGTGCCTTAATAACTTTACCCATGTCCATCTGCTATAGTCATCTACGATCACTTACCCATACTTCTTGCCACTGACTGAAGCAGTTTTAACTGGTCCAAATAAGTCAATGTGCAGAAGTTCTAATGGCTTGGAGGTGGAAACAACGTTTTTGGATTTGAAAGCTGGTTTTGCAAACTTGCCTTTCTGACATGCTTCACACAGAGCATCTGAATTGAACTTCAGGTTAGGAAGTCCTCTGACCAGATTGAGTTTGTTAATCTGAGATATTCTTCTCATACTAACATGTCCCAATCTTCTGTGCCAGATCCATTGCTCGTTGTTAACAGACAGTAGACATTTTACATTCTGACTTTTTAGTTCAGAAAGTTTTATTTTATAAATGTTGTTTTTCCTCTTTCCATTAAATAGGATAGTCCCATCTTTCTGACTAACAGCTTTGCATGAATTTTGATTGAAGATTATATCATAACCGTTATCACTTAATTGACTTATGGATAACAGATTATGCATTAATCCATCAACTAGTAAAACATTACTTATAGAGGGAAGATTTCCATTACCTACTGTTCCAGAGCCAATGATCTTTCCTCTCTGATTTCCTCCAAAACCTACGTGGCCTCCAGGCTTAAGTTCCAGGCTTTGCAACATATGCCTTCTTCCCGTCATGTGTCGTGAGCAGCCAGAGTCCAGGTACCATGATTGGTGTTTTTGCTTTGCTGCTAAAGATATCTGCTACATGTATTATTTTATCCTTAGGTACCCACATTTTCTTGGATCATGATTTGTTAGTTTTACCAAAACTCTAGTTGAATTTTGGTTTGACAGAGTAATCACTACTTGTATATTTTATGTCATGTGTGTGCCCATATATAAAGTGTGAATCAAGTGGAGTACGTTTTATAACTAAATCCATGGCATTTTTTGGTGTAGGTACCTTACCTTGATATCCTATCCCTTTTCTGCCATTTCTACTAACTCCATAGATCATTGCAGCCATTTTGCATATGTCTATGTTTTTAGCTAGAAACTTCTGAAAGCTGTGATCATACTCCTTGATGATCTCATCAGCATTGCTGGGAGTTTCAGGGATTGTTTCCTTTTGAGAGTTTTGCAATTGGTTTTCTAATTTTGAAATTTTATCTTTTAACTCAGAATTCTCCAATTTGAGACTCTCAGTCTTATCAGAGTCAGAGGCAAGATTCCTTTTCAGGTTTCTGAATTTGACTCTGATATGCTGATATCTTTCCAGAATTTCATTAAGGCTTTCAGCTAGTTCAGCCTTAGTAAAGTTTATAGTAAAGTCAGGGAATACCTCTTCTGTATCTGATTCAGATTCTGACTCAGAAGCTTCACTGTCTTCTGTTATGTTTGCCATGAGAGCTATGTTTGCTCTTTCATCATCTGATTCTGAGTCAACTTCAGATGTGTCAGAATCATCCCATGTAGCCATGAGACTTTTCTTCTTTTCCTTGCCAAACTTCTTTTTGGGCTTTTCCTTCTGAAGCTTTGGGCAATCACTTTTGTAGTGCCCTTGCTCGTTACATTCATAGCAGATGATGTCTTTGTTGTTTGGATTTCTGTTTCCTGAAGAACCTTCAGATCTTCTGTGTCCAGAGGAGGATTCTGACCTTCTGTATCATGAGAAAGATTCATTCTGATTTTATGATCTTCTGGGATTCCTGAACTTCCTTTGCCTCTGCTTACACAATTGGTTCACCCTTCTGGAGAGGAGATATAGTTCATCTTCTTCTGATGAGGACCCATCAGAGGTTTCTTCCACAGCCTGCAAAACTTTGGAGTCAGATTTTCTGTTAGATTTTAAAGCTAATGGCTTACCTTGCTTTTGAGGTTCATCTGCTTCTAGCTCTATCTCGTGACTTCTGAGGGATCTGACAAGTTCCTCCAGAGAGATTTTGTTGAGATCCTTGGCTAGCTTAAGCGCCGTGACCATTGGCCTCCATTGTTTTGGCAAGCTTTTGATGATCTTCTTAACGTGATCAACAGTAGAATACCCTTTGTCAAGAACTTTTAAACCAGCAACAAGAATTTGAAATCTTGAAAACATAGTTTCTATTGATTCACTCTCTTCCATCTTGAATGCCTCATACTTCTGAATGAGTGCAAGGGCTTTGGTTTCTTTGACTTGAATGTTGCCTTCATGCGTCATTCTCAGAGAGTCAAACATATTCTTTGCAGTGTCTCTGTTTGATATCTTCTCATATTCTGAATAAGAGATGGCGCTGAGAAGAATTGTTCTGGCCTTGTGATGATTTCTGAACTCACACTTTTGCTGATCAGACATCATTTTCCTGTCAATCTTTTGACCACTTCCATCCACTGGGTGCATGTATCCATCAGTCACCATGTCCCACAGATTAGCATCATGGGCCAGAAATAAACTCTCAATTCTGTCTTTCCAGTAGTCAAAGTTCTCTCCATCAAAGACTGGAGGTTTGCCACTGAATCTGTCTCTTTCTTCATTGTTGTCATTGCTGATGTTTTGATTTGGTCCTGCCATTGTGTTTTTCTGACGCTGGATCTTGTACTAACACGGTTAAGTGTTATAAGCTCAGAACCAGGCGCTCTGATGCCAATTGAAGATGTGAAAAACACAAGAAGGGGGGTTGGATTGTAAAACTTAAAACAAATGCTTAGACAACACAGTATTTTTATCCTGGTTCGTTTAATCTCAAACTACTCCAGTCCACCCGTCAAGGTGATTTCGCCTCTCTCCAACGAGGTCTTAATCCACTATATTCAAAGGATTACAATAACTACTTTAACAACTGTTAAAGCCTTCTTGAGTATAACCACAAACCGGTTTATCTCAAGGAAATATTTTACAAATAATTTGAACAATGATGTGTTAACATTTTCTAATAAAACAATATATCACAACTGTGATAATTACACAATTTAAGCTTGGAATAAACTGAATTTGCTAAAGTGTTTGAATAAGCCGTTTTGAAAGCTTAGCAAATTATGTGAGTGCATGCGTGCGTCTTTTCTCAAGCAGATTTGTTTATATAGACAAGGCAGAGATACATTGTCCATAAAGCCATTTTAATGATAATAACGCACTTTCCTTTTGAAGAAGATCTTGTCTGAAGAGAGCCGTTAGCATTTAATTATGTCTTGAATACTTAATAACGCTTCAGAGTCTTCTTTGCTTTAACTTATGATAACGCTTCAGAGTCTTCTTTGCTTATGATGACGCTTCTGAGTGCTGATGACTTGGTAAAGATCTTTGATCAGAGTCAGAGTGTATTATTTATACGCAGATTCTGGTCATCAAGCTTCAGCATATATTCTGGTGGCTTCAGCGTGTAGCACATATTATTGATCTTCTGATGCTGATATATTACTGATCTTCTGATGCTGATTCCATCAGAACTTCTGCATATATAAAGCATAATTTTAAGAAGCATATTTGTTATATATATATATATATCTTTGAATTTATTTATTCTTTGTATTTTGTTATCATCAAAACTCTAATTAAGGGTTGTAGAATCAAATTATGTTCTAACACTACATACCTGTTTCGATTAGGCGTTGAGTATCCTTCGATCAAGCCTAGTTCACAAAGGTCCCACTTGGCAAAAGGCCCCTTCAGCTTGTCATCAGTACACGTATGCCTCTTCATGCTTGTTTTTGGCATATTAGGCAAAAAGATTATTCAAGCTTTCCTTGGTTCCATAAGGCAAAGACCCATCAGTTTGCTTTTGATCTACAAGGAAAAAGGCCCCTCTCAGTGGTCTTCAATTGACAAGGCAAAGTCCCCCTCTTCAGCTTGCCTTCAGCATACAAGGCCAAGACTCTTTCAGATTTGCCTTCGATCCACCAGGCAAAAAGCTTCCTTCGACCCATAAGGCATTGGCTACCTTTGCGCCAGCTTCGCCTAGGCAATGGCCTCTTTTACGCTTGCTTTGACCTGCCTCATGCTAGCATCCACAAGGAATGAGCTGCCTTTGAGCCAGCTTCGACTGGGTAATGGCCCCCTTTGAAACAGTTGTGCACACTTCAACACGCATGATAGCCCCTTCGAAGGTGCATTCATATGGTACCTTCGAAGAAGCATTCATTGGTCCAATCGAAGGACACATGATTATTGAAAACAAGTTTACTTTGTGATGGGTCTTGGTCCTACATGTGGCTAGGCCCAGGCCTCTTGTGCAATGGCACTCAAAGGTGGTGACAAAGAAAGTTTTCGATTGGCCATATTGAAGTCTTCATTTGAGTTGTTTGAAACAAGCAGCTAGCTGAGTAGGGGATAAATCGAAGAGGCCCCAGTGATGAGACTTGAGACACTCGAAGGACACACCTTGGTGGCCCATTCAAAGAGGGCACAAGGCATACCTATGTACTTTTCAAAAGGCACTAAAAAAAAATCATTCGAAGGGCAGGGACTGAAGGCATTTGAATGCCATTTGTGTCCACATTCATTCAAATTCAAAAAAGAGATAAGAATTCCATACCTTTGGCCAAGTTTCAAATATTTGTTTATGGCTCTTAAAGAACATTATTGAGCATGCTTATTTCCGTCCTACCTTGTCCCTTCCATCTTCTCTATATAAAGGTGGAATTTGCAAGCCTCATGGACGTATACACAGCCTAGAAAGAGTCACGAAAAAATTTCCTGAGAAGAACCACACAAAATTGCAAAAATAGCAAAGTTGTCAAAATTCTAACAGACACTTCCAGCCCGTTTCAATCCAATCTAAGCCCTCCACCAACCTTCTGAGCTTCCCAGGAGCACGTATCGCTCCTCATCCACGTTGTTCCACGCCCAGAACACACACATCCAATTCATTGTTTCCTTAGTAAAATTTTGATTCTTAATCTCTTAATCTATGCGTTATGGAATGTTTTGATGTTTTGATTCATGCTCAGGACCTTCACTAGGGCGGGATAGACGCTTCGCATGAGAGGTTTGGAACCTAGAATGATGGATGCCATTGTTAGGGCACCCATGGCTATTAGGGTTCAAGCTCTCAATCCAAGGCTTTTTAGGCTAATCTAACGCTAGATTTGAAATCAGCGCATGATTTTATGAAGGATAGGACTCTTGGTTTTGCTTTAGTTTGCTTGTTTTGCAGGGGCGAATTTTGAATCAGCCGGAGATAGTGATCGGAGTTTGACTCCGACACCATTTACTTGTTGACTTCGGCGTAATACCTATTTCTTTCCCATTGGCCAGTTCAAATCCATGCACATTTTTTTTTGTTTTCAGATATATTTGACTCTATTTCACATATAATGTAATGCTTCGGTTATAACACACGAATTGTAAAGCAGCTCAATTGCTAAAGGCACGCATGTATGAAGGAGAGTGCTTGGGTTCGAATACCAGGTCCAACATTTTACATTTTCTAACATTGCTTTGCAGGACTCAGTGTGTTGCACCCCTAAGCGTTCACCGAATACCTTCATGTTTGAGCCTTCTGATGTGATGCAAATAAATCTGACCATCCTGAGGTGCATTTCCACCCTGCAACTCCAAGGGTGGTGCCTAATGGATCATTATTGGGACGTTGGACTCAGGCTTTTAGGCTTGAAAAAAATTCCAAGCGCACCTCCCCCCTCTTTACTAATTATCTCCAGGCCCAATTTGCTTTTATTTATTTTTATTTGTCTTATTATTTATTTCTTTAATCATTTTTTAACAAATCATAAAATAAAATAAAAAACATTAATTAGACTTAGATTTATTTCATTCAAATATTTTCCTAATAAAAACCCAAAAAATAGTAGAATTAGTTTTATTAATTAAAAATCATATTTCTCTTATTTAATTAATTAGAATCATATTTTTCTCACTTAAATTTTAAGTATTTTCTTAATAAACACAAAAAACAAAAAAAAATTCTTTAGGTTTACTTAGCTTAATTCTTAGGATTACTTAGACATTTCTTTATTTCGCGTGCATTATGTTACTTTCGTATTTTTTTATAATAATGTATCTGCTGACAATATGTAATAGATTAAAATAGGACTTTTATAGCTTTTCTTTATTTTCTTCCCCCCATTTAAACATGTAAATACCCCCTCCCCAAAACATTGTAATAATGTAGGATTTAAATTCCCGCACTTTAAATTTCTGCAAAAATATTAACTATTAGTAATTAGGCTTGTATGAAAAAACTGAAATCAAATGTTAGCAAACTTAACACAAGACTTAAATAACTGAACATAACACACCATGCACATATACACCTCTAGGGTACCCCACTTCGGTTCCTTCGGAAAACGGTCACAATTCTCGAAAACGTGAGAAGTTTTACAGGTTGTCCTCTAGTTTTAAAGATCACAAGTCCCTCGATGACCCTCTCGATGTTGCCTCGGTTAAAAGTGATCTTAGAACTTTAGGACAATTACTAAAATTCCTTGCCAAGTTGCCTTCGTGACCGTAATGTCCCTCATACATCCAACGATAGGGCTACCTACTCACTAATACTAGGATAGCACTATTTAAAGGATAGGAGGAAAAGAACTACCTTTTCGAGTACAACTAGATAGTTGTTAGATGCTTGCTCAAGCAAAAAAAACTTTCACACTTACACATTTTAAAAAAAACAACTTTCAAAAACATTTACTTTGTCAACACTCTTAGGGACTGATACAAGAGTTATCACAAAGCGAATCGCCGCACTAAGGCATTTCAAAAACAAATTTTCAAAACACCCAAAGCACAAGCAATTTTCAAAACATGAGCTAGCATCTAAGAGCCCGTAGATAACTACGGATGGAAAGGGTGCTAACACCTTCCCTTTCCATAATCTACCCCCTTACTCAAAAAACTCTTGAAAAGGTCTTTTTCTGTTCTTTTCGCCCTTTCCTTAATTTGGATAAAAGAAAAGTCGGTGGCGACTCTTGCTTACGGCAACATTTGCAAATACAAACGCAAAACCAGTATAACAGTCGGTTATGCCACCGTATCACAGAACTGGAGACTCTACTGGGGACAATAAAAAGTCGGGTTACCTTAGAGTCTAGTTCATTGTAAATTGCTTTACCTTGTATGCTTTGTTTGCTTTACTTTTAAGGGTTTTGTTTGGATTACTATAGATCCTACACCCAGATCTGGGACACCTTTTAGGAAAGTAGCAATAGATCGTGGAAACTGTGCGGGGTATACCGACACGGTTAAAGAGATGACTATGTTGATGTGACACTTTTGTTGGTACTGGTAGTCCTTGAGTAGTCAAGGAGAATACAAGGCTGTTGCGTGGTGTCATGGAGCATCAAATGTCCTTAGAAACTTTAATTGAACAACTTGTCCATTAGGAAGTAGTGAGATAGCCGTCTTTAGTGTAGCCCGAAGTCGGTTGATACTCGATACTACAATAATTGAGATTTGACTCCCGAGTTTTGTTTGGTGGCAAGTCAGTTGTCGATCGGAATGAAACTTGTGGGAAAGATCAGTGATATTGAGATCCCTTAGAACCCGATTACTTTCTAGGATAGATTGAACCAACTAAACTTCAAGAGGGTACTTACCTTAAAACCCATGAAAGCCTTAAACCTAAGGTCTTTGTGTTATTTGTTTGTGCTTGCTATATTTGTGTTTTCTTAGCATAATCATGATATCATAACATCATAACATAGCATATCATACTAACAATTTAAAGGGTTTTTTAGGACTTATCTTTGTGTTATTTTATAGGACATGGCATCCAATCGCAGGAATACTATCCAAGTCAACATCATAAGGGTACCTCCTCAACTCAAGGAATTAGCATCAAGGGTTCCTGAGAGCTCTCCATTCACTGAAAGACATGGTCGACTTCTCAATCTGGTCACCTCAAGCCTTAATGAAGAAATGTTGAAGGTGCTCTTTCAGTTCTATGACCCTTTACATCACTGCTTCACCTTTCCTGATTACCAATTGGTGCTTACCATGGAGGAGTTTTCTCAGTTATTGGGGGTGCCCCTTCTTGATCAGTTACCCTTCAATGGTATGGAAAGAGACCCAAAACCTAAAGATATTGCTCATGCTCTGTCTTTACAACGGTCCGATGTAGTGGTAAATTGGGAAACAAGAAGAGGCGTCAAAGGGTTCCTAGCTAAGTTTCTATTTGAGAAAGCTCACCATTTTTGGGATACCCTAGATTTAAAAGATTTTGAATAAGTGTTGGCCCTTCTCATCTATGGGATAGTACTATTTCCTATTCCGGACCAACTCATAGATGTGAATGCGGCCAAGGTTTTTCTGTCTCATAATCTGGTGCCTACTTTACTTGGAGACATTGTACACTCTCTACATACCCGCACTGTAAAGAGAAGACAAACCCTTCTGTGTTGCACTCCTCTGTTGGCTAGGTAGTTTACTTTTCATATGCCTCGATTTATGTTGAAGAAGGAGCAGGGCTTGAGATGGTCTAATAGGTTGATGTCCCTCACACATTCGGACATTCATTGGTTTCCTTGATCCTTGGAGAATGTTACCATCATTGACCGTTGTGGGGAATTCCCTAATGTCCCTCTCTTTGGCATTAGGGGATGAGTCACTTATAATCCTTGTTTGGTGTTGTGACAGTTTGGTTATGATATGAGGGATGGTCCTCATGATACACTTGTCCAAGGAATTGTATTCGACTATGAGAATGATGTTCAGGTTTATCGTCAGAGGTTCATAAGAGCTTGGGGCATGGTGAACAAAGTTGATAGCAAAATGTTGGGGCATAAGAACTCCATTCCTTTGGAGCCTTATCTTAGGGGGGTACGAGCCCGTGCTTAAAATCTCAGGATGCCTTATGAGGCCATTCTACCCATCATCATGGAGCTAGTTCCTAAGGGAGAGACTCCTTACATTGTTCTTCATCCTGACATGCCGACTAATTCTGAGGAGTTACAAAAATCTTGGGTTCAACTCAAAGAGGAACGGGATACCTTTGAAACCCAATTCTACGCCAGCGAGAAGAAAGTTTTAGAGCTCACCAGGCTACTTCACAAAGAGAAGAGTATAAATGCCTACATTGCACCAAAGAGGATGCGCCCTTGGGAAGCTTGAGTCCCTTTTTGCTTTGAGAGTTCATTTTTGCTTTGTTACTTCCTTTGTAAGCCCAAGAGGCATCATTATATCCGCTTAAACTTCTTAATGCAATTAACATTTGTTTTCCCTTTGGCTAAGCAAATTTAAGTCTTAGAAATCCTTGAAAACATTGCATATATATGTCATACATATAATTGCATAAACAAGTTTCGGGACACGCTTCTTATCTTCTTTGCTGTTTATTTCAGCAATGGCTCTTGAACAAACAGTTAAGGAGCTTCAGGAACATAATGCTCAATTCCAAGAAATGTTCTTGAATCTGGCTAAGGGACAAGAGGATTTGAAAGCTCTGATTCTCAAGGACAAGAAGAAGAAAAAAAGGCCAGTGGTTGTTTTGAATATGGGGAGAAGGTTCAAAGGACCAGTGAAGCAAGTTTCAGAGCTTGCAACTCTGTCAATAGAGAGAGACAATCAGGAGGGAGATCCAAGAGAAGAAGACCAAAGTCCAAGGGAGTTTGAAGAGGATGAAGCTGATTACACTGAGGAACAACACCCTCCAGTTGATGATAAGTACAAACAGTTGGAAGACCTTCTCAACGCCATGGAGGTTCAGAGGGTACCTGGCCTGGATTTCGAAGAGCCGGGGTTGGTTTCTGGAGTGGTTATCCCAAAAAAGTTCAAAGTGCCCGCATTTGCTAAATATGATGGGGTCTCATGTCCTAAGCTGCATCTCAGATCTTATGTCAGGAAGGTCCAATCGCACACTGTATACAGGAACTTGTGGGTGCACTTATTTCAAGATAGTCTATTAGGGACTCAATTAGAGTGGTTCTATCAGTTGGATGGAACCAACATCTGTAAATGAGAAGATCTGACTGCTGCTTTCTACAAGAAGTACCAATATAATGCTGACCTCGCTCCAACCTGTACACAACTTCAGAGCATGTCTATGGGTTCTAGTGAGGGCTTTAAAGATTATGCCCAGAAATGGAGATACCTTGCAGGAAGAGTCCAACCTCCTTTGTCTGATAAGGAGCTGGTAGACGTGTTCTTGGTACCTTACCTGGTCCATTTTTCAACCATCTGATTGGAAGCTCTTCAGCTGGATTTACTGAGCTGATCTTGACAGGAGAAAGAGTGGAGGCTGGTATTAAAAGTGGTAAAGTACAGAGAGATGCATCCTCCAGTACTACAAAGAAACCTTTCACAGGAAAGAAGGAGGTCAGTGCTGCTTATGGACAAAGAAATCTTAACAAAACTGAGTGTCGTCCGACGGTAGGGGCTGTTATGATTTCCAATCCTGCATCAAACCAGCAACAGAATAATCAGTCCAGAATAGATAAGCCTAGAAGACAATTTACCCGGATTAATATGACGTTGTCTCAAGTTTTGCCAAATTTGCTGAAATCCAATCTGGTTACCCTGAGAGAGGCTCCCCAAAACCCCAACACTACATCTCCTTGCTACAATTCAAATGCTCGGTGTGCTTACCATTCTGAAAGTTCAGGCCATGATACAAACGACTGTTGGGCTTTGAAGAAAAAGGTGCAAGATTTGATTGAGGCAAAGGAGATTGAATTTGACGCTCTTGAGACCCCTAATGTTATAATTGCCCCTATGCCCAAGCACGACTGTGGTATTAATGCTATTGATGATGACATGTTTGTTTTTTTGTATTGATGAACTAGCCACTCCACTCCTGACTGTTAAAAAGAATATTTTTCAAGCCGATCTATTTTCGGGTTATGGTGAAGGTTGCCACGTACGTTTGTCTCTATCTAATGGTTTCCATTTTTTGAAAGAAGGTGTTCAGCGCCTGATGGATGATAAAGAAATTATATTTGTGAAGACTCCAGTTACAAGTGCTTTGTGTAAAGATGTTTCTATCATTACCATTTCTGCCAATCCTCCCAAGGTCTCCTCCAAAGACCTGTCAGGATTACATATGTTCCAAAAGTTGCTCCGTTGATAATTACTTTTCCTGGACCTATACCATATTCCTCGGATAGAGCTGTTCCCTGGAATTATGGGGCTGACGTCTATTACCATGGCGTCAAGCAAGATCTATTGGCTATTAAAGACAAAGTTAATGGAAGTACTGAGCCTGACATCGCCAATATCGTCGGGACTAGTAAGATAACAAGAAGCAGAAGAGTTTTCTCTCCCGAGATCTCTCTAAAAACTATTGTTGCTCCCGTGATCAACCCTGTTGTTGCTCCTATTAATACTCCCATTACTACTCCAGTGATTATTCCTGTTGTTGCTCCTGTCAGTATTCCCATGGCTACTCTTGCTGTTAGTCCTACTATTATCCCTGCTACCGAGTCTGTCGAGACTCAGGGCAAATAGGTATTAGTTGAGCCTGTCCGGACGAAGGCACACCCAGAAGCCATTCTTGAGGCTTCTAAAAAGGAGATGGAAGAGATATTGAAAATAATCAAGAAAAGTGATTACAATGTCGTAGAACAATTGGGGAAGACCCCTTCAAAAATCCCAATGCTGGCCGTACTGTTGTGCTCTGAAGCCCATGCCAAGGCTTTAGTAAAATTCCTGAAGTCCGCCCACGTGCCTCAAGAGACCTCTGTTGACCAATTCGAGAATTGTGTGGCTAGTTTGGCAGCTGAGAATGGCCTGGGATTCTCTGATGCAGACCTAACTCCTAAGGGAAGGAAACACAGTGATTCCCTACATGTCTCCATTGAGTGCATAGGCACTACATTAGCCTATGTTCTGGTAGATACAGGTTCATCACTGAATGTCTTACCCAAGAATACTCTAGACAGTTTGGATTGCAAAGGGCTCCCACTAAAGCCCAGTAACATTGTGGTGAGGGCCTTCGACGGTTCTAAAAGAATGACACATGGGGAAGTGGACATCCCTATCAAAGTTAGTACTCAAACTTTTAATTCCACTTTCTATGTGATGGACATCCGCCCGTCTTACTCCTGTTTATTGGGTCGACCCTGGATCCATGGGGCTGGTGATGTGACTTCCACCCTACATCAGATGCTGAAGTACCCAGTCAATGGGAATATTATCATAATTCATGGGAAGGAGGAGTACATGGTGAGCCACCTGAACTCTTTTAGGTACGTTGAAATGGATGAAGGGTTCATTGAGACCCCTTGTTAGAACTTTGAAGAGGTTCCACAGACTTTTCCTGCAACCAAGACCATTGACAGTGTTCTAAAGGCTACTAGGCCTCTGTTTAAGATGGCTTCTCTGAAAGATGCCAAGGCAGTCGTTGAAGAAGGTGGGTGTATAATTTGGGGCCAACTTCTGGATATTCCCTACAAATCTGACAAATTTGGTTTGGGTTTTACTCCAGGAGCCCAGAGAGTTGTTCGTCATGCTCGCCCCGGGGGACCACCTTTACAGATCAGCAACATCGGAGTCAATTCCCTTGAAGACAACGATATTGATTATGACCTGAACAAGTGGATCTTCCCAACCATCAGCGGTGGACTCGGCAATTGGGAGGCTAAAGACTTTGTGCCCGTTAGTTTTATTCAAGAGTAATTTGTCTTTTTGTTTTGAGGAAATGTAATATTTGAACAATTGAAACATTAAAGCCTTGTGTCTTACCCGAGGCACAATGGTATATTTGTGAGGGTCATTACTTCATTTTCATATGTCATCAATAAAACATTGGACGTTTCACATACAAATTTTACGCTCTTTGTTTTTCTTTTCTGCCTCTTTAATTTATCAAAAATATACAACTATGCTCTTACACACACTCACATATCAAACTACAGATCCACATCCACTCTGGATCCCATTGATAAGGGTTCTGCCATTGCTCATTATGAATTTGAAAATCCAATCAACCAAACCTAGGACGAAGGTGAGGAAGATTGTGAGGTACCAGGAGAGTTTGCTAGACTGTTACAACAGGAAAAAAGGGTAATGCAGCCTCATGAGGAGCCATTTGAGACAGTGAACTTGGGTACTGAAGAAGACAAGAAAGAAGTCAAGATAGGTGCCGATCTGGAGCATAGTGTCAAGGAATGATTAATTCATATGCTACATGACTATGTTGAGGTTTTTGCCTGGTCATACAAAGACATGCCGGGACCTGACACCGATATTGTGGTTCATCGCCTACCTACAAAAGAGGACTACCCTCCAGTGAAATAGAAGGTCCATCGTATGCGGATGGATATGTCAGAAAAGAACAAAGTCCTGAAACAGTTTAATGCCAGTTTCTTAGCTGTTACGTCCTATCCATAATGGGTCGTTAATGTTGTTCCAATAGCTAAAAAGGACGGTAAAGTATGTATGTGTGTGGATTACATAGACCTGAACAGGGCAAGCCCCAAGGATAACTTTTCGCTTCTCCATATTGATGTTCTAGTTGACAACACCATACAACATAAAGTATTCTCCTTCATGGATGGTTTCTCTAAATACAATCAGATTAAAATGGCACATGAGGACATGGATAAGACGACCTTTATCACACAGTGGGGCACTTTCTACTACAAAGTTACGCCATTTGGACTAAAGAACACCGAGGCAACCTATCAATGTGCCATGGTAGCTTTATTTCATGATATGATCCATCACGAGATAGAGGTCTATGTTGATCATATGATAGCCAGGTCTCAGAATGAAGAGGAGCACCTTGATCACCTAGAGAAGTTATTTGATAGGCTGAAGAAATACAAACTGAGGCTAAACCTGAATAAGTGCACTTTCGGAGTAAGATCCGGTAAGATCTTAGGCTTCGTTGTTAGTGGAAAAGGTATTGAGGTAGACCCTGCAAAGGTCAAAGCTATACAAGAAATGCCGACTCCTCTCACTGAGAAGGAAGTTAGGGGATTCTTGGGACGTCTGAACTACATCGCCAGATTCATTTCAAATTTGACCACTATTTGTGAGCCAATCTTCAAACTATTGAAGAAAGATCAAGTAGTGAAGTGGGATGACGATTGTTAGTATGCCTTCGAAAAAATCAAAGAATATCTGAAAGAGCTTCCAATTTTGATGCCACCAGTTCAAGGAAGACCTCTGATCATGTACTTAACAGTATTAGAGAACTTAATGGGGTGTGTGCTGGGGCAGCATGACGAGTCTGGTCGAAAAGAGCATGCAATATACTACCTTTGCAAAACGTTTACCGACTGTGAAACAAGATACTCATTGCTCGAGAAAACTTGTTGTGCTTTGGCATGGGCCGCTCGCCGACTAAGAAAGTATACGTTAACGCGCACTACCTTGTTGATATCTAAAATGGATCCTATCAAGTACATCTTTGAGAAGCCCGCTCTCTCTGGAAGAATAGCAAGATGGCAGATGGTCCTGACCGAATACGACATTCAATATACACCCCTAAAAGCAATTAAGGGAAGTGTATTAGCTGATCATTTGGCTCATCAAGCTGTGGATGACTACCAATCCATGAATTTTGAGTTCTCGGATGAGAGCATCATGTCAGTAACTGATTGTGAAGAACTTGGACCGGTTGAAGGACCTGAAAAAGGATCCTGATGGTCTATGATTTTTGACGAAGCTTCCAACCCTCTTGGAAATGGCATCGGTGTTGTGATCATATCTCCTGAAGGCTGTCATACTCCTTTCACTTCCAGGCTATGTTTCAACTGTACCAACAATATGGCTGAGTATGAAGCATGTATCATGGGTCTTAAAGCTACAATCTATTTAAGGATCAAATTATAGAGTATGTTTGGAGACTCGGCTTTGGTAATCATCCAGATCAAAGGAGAATGGGACATGAAGCATCCTAATCTCATCCCGTACAAAGAGCATGTGTTAACTCTAATCCCATACTTTGAAGAAATTACTTTTGAGCATTTTCCATGAGAGGAAAATCAGCTAGCGGACGCGCTAGATACGATGTTATCCATGTTCAAGGTCGGGTGGGATAATGAGGCTCCTCAGATCACCATTGAGAGGATGGACGAGCCAGCATACTGTCACGAGATTGGTACTGAAGAAGTTGTGGACAAGCCTTTGTTCCATGAAGTTAAAATATATCTCTAAGCCCAACAATACCCTGAGGGAGCTTCAGTCAATGATAAAAAGTTCCTAATAAGGTTCTCTGCTAAGTTCTTCCTCAGTAACGGGATCCTTTACAAGCGTAGTCATGATTCTACCTTGCTTTGGTGTGTAGACAAGAGTGAGGTAGAATAGATTATGGCTGAGTTCCATGAAGGTACCTTTGGCACTCATTCCAGTGGGCACTCAATGGCTAAAAAGATCCTACGGGCAGGATATTACTGGTCCACAATGGAAGCATACTATTATTAGCATTCACGAACTTGCCACAAATGTCAGATCTATGTTGATAAGGTGCATGTACCTCTGGTTCCTTTAAATGACTTGACTGCTCCTTGACCGTTCGTAATGTGGGGCATTGATGTGATTGGGGAAATCAGACCTACAACTTCTAATGGGCACCGCTTCTTCCTGGTTTCCATTGATTACTTCACAAAGTGGGTCGAGGCAGCTTCATTTGCTTCTTTTACCAAGAATGTTGTGGCTCGATTCATCAGACATAACATTATCTATCAGTGCAGTATTCTAGAAAGAACCATTATAGATAATAGTAACAATCTCAACAACACAATGATCACCGAGCTCTACACGCAATTCAAGATTCAGCATCACAACTCTTCTCCTTATCGGCCGAAGATGAATGGCGTTGTTGAAACTGATAACAAAAATATCAAGATAATCATACAGAAGGTGATTGTGACATATAAAGATTGGCATGAGACGTTACCATTTTCTCTTCATGGTTACCGCACCATAATGCGTATATCAACAAGGGAATCTCCTTTCTCTTTGGTATATGTGATACGGTGGGATAACTTACTTGATTGTTTTGCGTTTGATCGCAAATGTTGCGGTTAGCAAGAGTCGCCACCGACTTTTCTTTTATCCAAAAGGAAAGGTGAAAAAGCACAGGAAAGACCTTTGAGATTGTTTCTTGAGTTCGGGGGGTAGATTATGAAAAGGGAAGGTATTAACACCCTTTTCATCCATGGTTTTCCATGGGCTCTTAGTTACTTGCTAGATCACTTGCTTTTGTTTGAAATTATGCTTTGTGTGGTTTTGAAAGTATTTTGTAAAAGAGGCCATTGTTTAGGCAATCTTTGTAATGATTCTCGTTCGTAAGAATGTATACAAAGATGTTTGTCTTTTTGAAAATGTTTTCAAGTTTGTAAGATGTTTTGAAATGTGTGTGTTTGTTTTGAAAATAGCAATGATATTTGTTTGAAATGGAGCAAGTAACTAAAAGGAATCTACCTACTCAAATGTCTTTCTTGTTCATTTCCTTTTCTTTGATATTGTTGTCTTACCATTGATTTGGTAAGCAACCCTATCTTTGGATGTAAATAGGATGGGCGTGGGTCATCGTGTAGCCATGATTAGCAATGTTGCAAAATATCTTAGCATTTTTCGAGGAACTAAGATCATTTTGTAAGGCAACTTTGGATAGCGTCATTGAGGGACTATGATCTAATATTCGTTTGTTTTGCTAAGATACCTTACATGCGTAATATGGCCATTTTTGTATAAGGCAACCAAGTGGAGTAACCCTAAGGGTGCTTGTGTGCAAGTGTGTAATTTTCATGCTTGATTTAGTGTTGAATTAGGGTTTTCTATTTGATTGGTTTTATCTTGCCACACAAACCCTAATTACTAGCATATTATATAAAAGCGATAAATTGCGAAATTTAAAGATTACTACGCTATTACAACACTTTGTGGGAGTATACAATTTATGAATGGGGATTGCAATAATATAAACCTAATTAATCTATTACAACCAAATTGAATTTGTATAAATATTGGAATAAATAATGTACAAGATAATTTAAATATGCAAGGATATATAAATGCAAGAAAAAGATTTTGTTTTGTTTTTTATGTGAAAAAGTTTTAACCTAAGCCTAATAATTAAATCAAGATTAAACTTAAATTAATTAAGAAAGGAAATTATTTTTTAGAAAATATTTTGGTTAAACCCTAATTCTAATTTATTAAAAGGAAATAAATTTCTTTAAGTATTTTTGTATTTTTGTCTTGAAAATAATATATGGTATTTATGAAGTATTTTGGTCTTTTTATATGCTAAAATAAATATTTAATAGGTGTTAAAAAAAATAAATATTTAACCTAATTCTATTTTAATTTACAAGTTTATATAAAAAAAATTATATATAACTTAAACAAAAAAATATTTTTTTATGAGAAAATAAAATAAAATAAGACAAAGTATAATATTTATCATTTTTATATTTTTTTATGATTTTTTATTATTAAAATAATATATTTGATAAAATAAAATGAAAATAAATAAGTAAATAAAATATTTGGGCCAGGGGTGCTGAAGGAAAATGGGAGGCAGGTAGTTAGCAAAAAACATAGGGCCCAATGAAACTGAAGCCCAAGTTGCAAGAGGACAAAAAATGAAGCAAAATGTGAAAAAATGCAAAAAGGCAGGCGCCAAGGCTCGAAACCATGACCTATGGTGTTTTTACGCGCTGCCTTACCACTGGGGTGGCTGTACATCTGTTAGTCTAAATGAAACCATAAATACATAACACAAAACATTGCCTTGCCCTGTACTTTATCTTCAACCTCTAGCCAGCCAGACCCCCCTGTAACTCTTTCATTTCTCAACAAAAATGGAAAGTGATAACATGAACATTATAGAATTTTACTTCACGATTCTAACCATGTGCATAACTAAAACTATAAGTCCAAGATCAGAGAGCATTTTGTTGGCCCTAGTTCTTAACCTAATTTTTCCAGAAACTTCAAGCTAAAAATTCTCTAAACTCAAGCCAAATGAATGCAAGTTATGGATATGTACAACTTCGTAGCAATGATGTCTACATTTTATATTTACAAATGGAAAGCTAACTATGTATGTATTAAGAGTTAGAAAAACATAAAACTCACCTTGAAAATGGAAATCGTGTTTTGAAAATGAGCTTGCTTTA
Organism: Vicia faba; assembly: GCA_948472305.1. Classification (NCBI taxonomy): domain Eukaryota; kingdom Viridiplantae; phylum Streptophyta; class Magnoliopsida; order Fabales; family Fabaceae; genus Vicia; species Vicia faba. The sequence continues at coordinate 1,143,720,959 of OX451739.1, read as the reverse complement.
GGATGATGTGATGATCAAGTTAGCTTCCTTGAACCTCTAGGAAGCTAATGCAATTCTTAGCTTGTCTTAAGGGTGGTTGGAATGGTCTGGAGAAGTCCACCTGTGTTGCCTTTTTTTTGAACTTCGACAATGGGGAAGATGGAGTTACAGTGATTTTTCAGGGTGTGGGATGGTTTACTTATAAGGTAAGGAATCTTGGGAAATCAAAAGGCCTGAAAACGCACGAGTGAAATAGAAGATTAAGTTCACAAGTTAGAAATGGAAAGTTCGGAGGCTTGGTATGCAACTTCTGATTCTAGGGTGTTTCAAGGCTTGGGAATTCGTGGTTTTAGTTGTAAAATGATGGCTTTATATAGAGCAAAAGGTTGGAGGACTTGTGCTTATTCAGAAGTACAAGATCACATGTCTTGCTACATTTCTTGTTTTTGAAGCAAGTGTGAGAGGTGACTTATTAAGGCATTATTCTGATCTTGTAGGGTGGCTTGAAGCTTTAAACATGTTTTTTTTTTCAAGTTTAGAGACTTGGTTTGTGCAGAAAGAACAAGTCCAAGGCTCAAGAAATGGAAAAATGCAAAAAGCATGCTTTTCCAAAATGGCAATTTTGCCTTTCTTCCAAAAATTGTTATTTTCTTGTACAATGCATTGAATGCTTGTCTTTAGGGCATGAAACCTTGTGCAATCCATTAATGGTGAATTGACAAATGAGTTTGAGGCCTGAAAAGTGAAGATTGTACAGCCAATTTGCAAATTTGAAAACTTGTTCTTCATGAAAGTGACCTATATTCAAAGTGATAAAACCCTAACTTTATCTCTTTGATTCTCCCTACTCAAGAATGATCTTAGGGAGTTCTTGGACATTTTAGAAATATTGTAATATTCTCTACAACCCATCTTTGAAATTATTTTGAAAATTCCTCTTGGAACTAGGTGAAAAGTTGCCATGAAGTCAGGTCAAAAACCTGCCTAACTAGGGCAAAAATTTCACTAAGTTATTTTAGTTCATGAGCATGTATTCACAAAATTATATCTTGAGATCCAAGCATCTTTAGGAGAATTTGTGTGAATTAAAGATGTAGATTTCATGGGTATCTACAACTTTCATGTTGGGAACTTCCTTTGAATCATTTTGTATCATGGTAAAAATTTGGCCTAAAGTTGAGAAAAAAATAAGAAATTTTCTATACATAGAAAACTTTCTAAGTTAAGAAATTTCAAATTTCAAAACAAGATCTTCAATCTTTGATTTCTTGATGAACAAGTTTCACAGTTTGACATGTTTTGATTAATTGTGATCCTTGGCACTTGAATTTGATCAAAAAGCCAAAGTTTGGCTTTTCAGTATACAGTTGACTTTTGATTAGTTGACTGAAAAATTCATTTGTCAATCCAATGAATTTGTAATGTTTTAAATCATGTCATTAGGTAAAGATGATGCAATTGAACTCTTGAAATCATGATTCAAACCAATTGATCATTTTCTAGGTCAAAAATAAAAAATTGCCCCTTCTTAGTCAAAACCCTAATTTTGACCATTTTGTCCTTTTAAAGATTTGATCAAATTCCTTGTGGAATTATGGTCCAAACTTGATCAAATGATACATATGAGCTTAAGATGTTGATGTGGATGAAAAATTATGAAGTTTTACTGAAAATTGGCCATGGTTGACTTTTCCCCCAATACAACTGATTTTTAGGTCAGCTGTCTAATTGACTGATCAAAAGTGTGATTCAAGGCTTGAAACTTGACATGAGTAATCTTGGGGGTCACTAATGATCTTTGAAATTCATATGAATCATTGATAGTCCAAAAATCCTTGTGCAAACTCAAACCCTAATTTTGATCATCAGTGCATTAAGAGGTATCTTGAGTTGGCCAAACCCTAATGTAGTCTTGAGTCAAAGAGATCTTGTGAGAAAATTCTTGATAAGTGAGAGGGAAAATTTTGGGGTACAACAGCTGCCCCTGTTCAATCTTCTTAAACCTTAAGAGTTAGACTGGCGAGCTTTGCTATTCGTGACTCTAAGGTGGAAGATGATTGGACACCAAAGTGCCCAGAAATTTGCACCCATCGATGCGATGATAGAAGGAATGGGCTTAAAGATGCCATCCAAAAGTGATTGTTGAATTGTAATTTGTAAGCTGGAAGAATGAGTATCAGAATGGCGTCCGTGTCTGGAGCGTATATGTATTGTATCTGAAAGTCGAATCCGAATGAATATCAGAATGGCATCCGTGTCTGGAGTGTATCTGTACTGTATCTGAGAGTTGAATCTGAATGAGTATCAGAATGGCATCCGTGTCTGGAGCGTATCTGAACTGTATCTGAAAGTTGAATCTGAATGAGTATCAAAATGGCATCCGTGTTTGGAGCGTATCTGTACTGTATCTGAGAGTTGAATCTGAATGAGTATCAGAATGGCATTCGTATCTGGAGCGTATCTGAACTGTATCTGAAAGTTGAATCTGAATGAGTATCAGAATGGCATCCGTATTTGGAGCGTATATGTACTATATCTGAAAGTTAAATCTGAATGATTATCAGAATGGCATCCGTATCTGGAGCGTATCTGAACTGTATCTAAAAACTCTGAACATTGTTAATGATAGTTGTTAATCTTATCATGAAAAGGGTAAAATGTTAGCTTAAAATGCCAAGTTATGATACATGAAATGTACGTATAATGGGATTATATTGTATGCATTCGTGTTTATCAATGTTTACGATATATGAATGCGATGTATATGTATGTGAGTTGATTTGCTCCATTGTTGTTTGATTTAGGGAAAATAAATCCTTGACTGCTGCTGAGGATATGTAAGTCTTCACGTCTTGAAGTTGAAGTACTGATGAATTTCTGTCGAGAGAAATAAACTCTGTCGTACGGGCAATGCCATGTACTGCTTGTAAAATCCTATTGGGGAATCCTGAGAAATTTGACGACTTCTACTGGGGATCAATAATTTGAAACTTTGTTTCGCTGGGGATTTAAATGGCGTACTGTAGGGGATTACTTATGGAATAACCTAGAGACATTTTCCTATTCTTTTAACCTATCAGTAATTTTCTTTCCCATTTTGTTTATTTGTAAACAGTAATTATGTTCAAATGCATATGTTCAACAATGAATCATTGGACATTTTTGTAAACAAAACACAAGCGTAAAGAAAAAGACAAATAGTTTTTACACTTTCAAAGGGATATCTTTGTATTGACTTTGAGTAAATAGTTTTGTACAAAGGGGACAAACATTATGGTAAGAGAAAGTTGTCGTTAAACAAGAAAAATTTGATACAAAGAAAGATAACTATATGTAATAATCCCATGGGGTTCCCATTCTGCTATAGCCTCCATATCTCTGAGCATCTTGTCTATCTGTTTCCTTGTCCGAAGATTACTGAACTGATCAAAACCTCTGAGTTTGTCAGTGGAAGTCAAAGGTTATTTGTAAAGTGATCTGACGGGACATAGTCGTACGCCTTAATTCCCTAACTTTTGCCTATGTTCCCTAAGGCGTACGCCTTGATTCCCTAACACCATTTTCTGTATGATCTTTTTGATGTTCTTATTTGCGGCTTTGACAACACCATTCATCTTTGGCCGGTAAGGGGAAGAATTGTGATGCTGGATCTTGAATTATTCGCATAGGGCGGTGATCATAGTGTTATTGAGATTTGTACCATTGTTAGTGATGATCCTTTCCGGGATACCGTACCGGCAAATAAGGTTTTCTTGATGAAGCGGGCAACAACATTCTTGGTAACAGAGACAAAGGAGGCTGCTTCAACCCACTTTGTAAAATAGTCAATGGCCACTAGGATGAAGCGATGTCCATTGGAGACTGTCGGCTTGATTTCCCCAATCATATCAATTCCCCACATAACAAAAGGCCAAGGAGCTGTCAAGACATTCAGAGGAACCGGGGGTATATGCACTTTGTCGGTATAAATCTGGCATTTATGACAGGTTCGAGAGTGTTGATAGCAATTTGCTTCCATGGTAGAACAATAATAGCCTGCCCGTAGGATTTTCTTCGCCATCGTGTGCCCACTGGAATGGGTACCAAAAGTGTCGTCATGTAATTCAGCCATGATCCTTTCAGCTTCAACCTTATCTACGCACCGAAGAAATATGGAGTCATGATTGTGTTTGTACAGGATGCCATTACTAAGGAAGAATTTAGCAGAGAATCTCCTTAAGAACTTGTTATCATTGACTAAAGCTCCTTTTGGATATTCTTGAGCCTCGAGATACCTCTTGACTTCGTGAAACCAAGGCTGGTCCACTACTTCTTCAGTATTAATCTCGTGACAGTGTGCTGGTTCATCCATTTGTTCGATGGTGATCTGGGGAGCCTCGTTATCCCAATTAAGTTTAAACATATATGACATTGTGGCTAGAGCGTCTGCTAGCTGATTTTCTTCTCGCGGGAAATGCTCTAAGGTAATATTCTCAAAATGCGGGAGCAATATCAAAACATGTTCTTTATAAGGGATAAGGTTAGGGTGCTTCGTGTCCCATTCCCCTTTGATCTGACTGATGACCAAAGTTGAATCTCCAAACACATCCAAGGATTTGATCCCCAAGTCTTTGCCAGCTGTGAGACCAAATATGCACGCTTCGTATTCCACCATGTTGTTCGTACAATTGAAGAAAAGTCTGGCGGTAAAGGGAGTATGACACCCTTCCGGAGATATGAGTACAACACCGATACCATTACCAAGTGCATTGGATGCTCCATCAAAGAACAGGGTCCATCGGGATCCTTGTTCAGGTCCGTCATATGGCTTGATTTCTTCGCAGTTGTCTAATGTCATGATGTCTTCATCCGGGAATTCAAACTTCATGGACTGATAGTCTTCTACAGCTTGGTGAGCAAGGTGATCAACTAGCACACTGCCCTTTATAGCTTTCTGAGTAGTATACTGTATGTCGTACTCTGTCAGGATCATCTGCCATCTAGCTATTCTCCCAGAAAGAGCAGGCTTCTCGAAGATGTATTTTATCGGATCCATTTTAGATATCAACAAGGTAGTATGAGTCAACATATACTGTCTTAGCCGGTAAGCAGCCCATGCCAGGGTGCAACAAGTTTTCTCGAGCAGTTAATATCTAGTTTCATAGTCGGTAAACTCTTTTCTCAGGTAGTAAATAGCGTGCTCTTTTCGGCCAGACTCGTCATGCTTCCCTAATACACACCTAATTGAATTTTCTAAAACAGACAGATACATGATCAACGGTCTTCCCTCGACTTTTGGCATTAATATAGGAGGCTCTTGTAAGTATTCTTTTGATTTTGTCAAAAGAAACTTGGCACTCGTCATTCCATTTTACTACTTGATCTTTCTTTAAGAGTTTGAAGATGGGCTCAAAAGTAGCTGTTAGGTGAGAAATGAATCTGGAAATAAAGTTCAAATGTGCCAAGAATCCTCTGACTTCCTTCTTAGTATGAGGAGCAGGTATCTCTTGTATTGCTTTAAATTTGGCAGGATCGACCTCAATACCTTTGTTGCTGACGATAAAACCTAGGAGTTTACCAGACTGTACCCCAAATATGCACTTGTTTGGATTCAACCTCAGCTTGTACTTCTTCAGCCTCTCAAATAGTTTTTGTAAGTGGTCAAGATGCTTTTCTTCTGTTTGTGATCTGGCTATCATATCATCTACATAGACCTCTATTTCATGATGTATTATGTTATGAAATAAAGCTACCATGGCGCACTGATAGGTTTCCCCAGCATTCTTCAGTCCGAATGGCATCACCTTGTAGAAGAATGTGCCCCACTGTGTGACAAATGTTGTTTTCTCCATGTCCTCAGGTGCCATTTTGATTTGGTTGTAACCTGAGAATCTGTCCATGAAGGAAAACACTTTGTGTTATACCGTATTGTCAACTAGGATATCAATGTGTGGGAGTGGAAAATCATATTTAGGGCTCTCCCTATTCAAATCTCTATAGTCCACACACATTCGCACTTTGCCGTCTTTTTTTGGGTACGGGAAAAATATTGGCAACCCATTGAGGGTAGGAAGTGACAGCCAAGAATCCAGCATTGAATCGCTTCATAACCTCTACTTTAATCTTTTCTGACATATCAGGTCTCATGTGGCGAACCTTTTGTTTTACTGGCGGACAATCTTCTCTTGTAGGCAAACGATGTACTACAATGTCTGTATCATGTCCCGGCATGTCTTCATATGACCAGACAAAGATTTCAACATAGTCACGTAACAATTGAATCTGACGCTCCTTGACACTGGGTTCTAGATTGGCACCCACCTTGACCTCTTTTTTGTCTTCTTCGGTACCCAAGTTGATTGTATCCACGGGTTCATCGTGAGGATGAATGGTTCTTTCTTCTTGTTGTAGCAGTTTGGCCAGTTCCCCTGGTACTTCGCAATCTTCCCCACCTTCATCTTCGCCTTGGTAGATTATATTCTCAGAGTCACGAAAGGCCATAGCAGTATCGTTACCCATGGGATCCAGAATAGATGGATACCTGCATTGTGAGTGTGGGTGTGTGTAAGGGTATAGCTATCTTTGAAAGAAAATAAAATGTAAAATAAAAACAATGAGCACAAAAGTTTGTATGCGAAAACGTCCATGATTCATTGATGTCATATGAAGATGAAATAATAACCCTTACAAATGTACCATTGTGCCTCGGGTAAGACACAAGGTTTTAAGAGTGCGAATTGTTTTTGAATATTACAGATCCAACAAAATGTAAAGATAAACTACTGTGGGATAAAAGTGATTGGGACAAATTCTCTAGCCTCCGAATTGCTGAGTCCTCCATTGACAATCGGAAAGATCCAATCCTCCAGGTTGCAATCATCTTCACCATCTTCTACCACATTGACCTCACGGTTGCTAATCTTCAAGGGTGGCCCTCTAGCATGGGCACGACGTACAACCTTTTGAGCACTTGAAGTGAAACCTAAGCCAAACTTCTCAGACTTATACGAGATATCTGGAAGTTTCCCCCAGATGGTGCATCCAACTTCCTCTACCACTGCTTTGGCGTCCTTTAGTGATGACATCCGGAGTGGAGGTCTTGTGATCTTTGGAATCTGGGACACAGTCTTGGTCACTGCTACCTCTTGGGGGACCTCTTCGAAGTGTTGAAATGGAGTTTCAATGAATTCTCCGTCCAATTCCACATATCTGAAGGAATTGAGATGGTTGATCATGTATTCTTCCTCTCCATGGACAGTGATAATCTGCCCTTGAACCCGATACTTCAGCATCTGGTGCAATGTAGAGGTGATAGCGCCATCATTGTGGATCCATGGCCGGCCTAGCAAGCATGAATGTGAAGGGAGGATGTCCATTACATAAAAGGTGGAATTGAAAGTTTGGGTTCCAACCTTTATGGGGATATTCACTTCCCCATGCACCATCCTTTTCGAGCCATCAAATGTCCTTACTACTATGTTGCTTGGCTTTAATGTTATCCCCTCGCAGTCAAGTCTGTCGAGAGCTTTTTTCGGTAATACATTCAAAGATGAGCCAGTGTCCACCAAAACATGGGCCAGAGTTGTGGCCCTACATTCCACAGAGACATGCAAGGCCTCATTCTGCTTTCTTCCCCTTGGTGTCAAATCAGCATCCGAGAAGCCTAGGCTGTTATCGGCTGTCAAGCTGGCCACACAGTCTTGGAATTGATCAGCAGACGTCTCTTGAGGTACATGGGTTGTTTTTAAGAACTTCACCAAGGCTTTCGCATGTGCCTCAGAACACAGTAGTAATGCCAGCATGGAGATCTTGGAGGGAGTTTGCCCCAACTGTTCAACTACATCATAGTCTCTCCTCTTTATTATTTCTAGGATCTCCTCCATTTCTTTCTTGGATGTCTCAGGGATAGTCAGTGATTGAGCCTTCGTCCGGACAGGCTCTACCAAAATACTCTTTCCTCGAGTTTCAGTAGTAGGAGTGTTGTTAGGAATGATAACAGAGGTTATAACGTCTTCGTCAATAGGAGCACTTGCAGAGATGATTATTGGTATGGAAGTGACCTTTGGAGAAGCCACAGGGATGATCACGGGTCCAGAAACTGCTTTTGGGGGAGCAATTTCTGGAGAAAAGATCCTACCACTTCGGGTAATTTTACTAGTTCCGGCAATATTGCTGATGTTGGATTCTTCTTCGGAATTTATCTCTTCGACGGCCGGCCAGTCTTGTTTTATGCCATGGTAGTAAATGTCCCCTCCGTAATTCCACGGCACGGTTTTATCTGATACATATGGGACTGGCCCAGGCATTGAGATTATTAAAGGAGTTGCTTTCGGAACTGACATAATTCTAACGGGTCTTTTGGTGGAGACCCTGGAAGAATTGGAGGAAATGGTAATGATTGAAACATCTTCAACATGAATAGGTGAAACGGGAGTACTTTCAAACAAGATCTCTTTTGTTATCTATCAGGAGCTGAATGCCTGCTTTCAACAAAGGGCAATCGGTTGGTGAGGACAAGTAGAGATGGAAAACTTAATTACAGTTCGGGAACACACCGACTTTCAACAAGTTTATCTTAATGGTTGGAAGTGGAGTCATGAGTTCATCAACTGTTGTAACAAACAAACCTTCTTCAATAGCAATGGTATTATGACCATGTCTGGGCATAGGAACAGAAATGACATTTGGCTTTTCGAGCGCATCAAACTCAATTTCTTTTGCTTCAATGAGGTCTTGTATTTTGTTCTTCAAGGCCCAACAGTTATTAGTATCGTGACTAGGACTTTCAGAGTGATATACGCAATAGGAATTGGGGTGATAATGAGGGGATGTTATATTGGGGTTTTTCAAAGCTTCTTTCAAGGTTACCAAATTGGATCTCAGAAGATGCGGTAGAACTTGAGACAGAGTCATGTTAATTCTGGTGAATTTCCTGACTGGCCTTTCCACCCTTGGTTGATGACTTCTTTGTTGATCAGATGTAGGCTTCGGAATCATAACAGCCCCCACAATTGGTCAGCGTTCGGCCCTCTCTTGGTTTCTTTGCGGATATACATCAACTATCTCTTTCTTCCCTATAAAATGCTTCCTTACAGCTGTAGAAGAAGATGAATCCTTCTGAATCTTTCCACTTTTTATGCCAGCTTCCACCCTCTCTCCGGTTAATATTAGTTCAGTAAAGCCTGCAGATGAACTTCCGATTAAATGGTTGAAGAAAGGGCCAGATAAGGTGCCTAAGAACATGTCCACCAATTCCCTTTCAGGCAGAGGGGGTTGAACTCTTCCAGCCAAATCTCTCCATTTTTGTGCGTAATCCTTGAAACCTTCATTGGAAGCCATGACCATACTCTGGATTTGAGTACGGGTAGGCGCCAAATCATCATTGTATTGATATTTCTTGTAGAAAGCTGCAGCAAGATCTTCCCAAATGTGGACGTTGGCTCTTTCTAGTTGGTAAAACCAGTCGAGTTGTGTTCCAGACAGACTGTCTTGGAAAAAATGCACCCATAAGTCTTTATCAGCGGTATGGGGTTGAATTTTTCTCACATATGACCGGAGATGCATTTTAGGGCATGACACTCCATCATATTTTGCAAACATAGGCACTTTGAATTTCGGAGGAATCACAATCCCCGACACTAGTCCCAATTCCTCAAAGTCTAAGCCCGACACCTTTTGTATTTCCATCGCGCTCAAACTCTCTTCGAGATGTCTGTACTTGTCATCAGCTGGAGGATATTGTTCCTCAGAGTAGTCTTCCTATTCTCCCTCCTTTTCTTCCGATTCTGATGGGACAACTGTTTCCTTGCCTTTCCCCTCTCCTTCACCGGATGTTGTTCCAAAGTTCAGAGTCCTTCTAGTCTGCCCATGAAATCTTCTCCCCATGTTTAAGACTCCAGTTACCTTCTTTGTTTTCTTTTTCCTCTCTTCAGCTAGCAGAGTCTTCAATTCTTCTTGCCCCTTGGCTAGGGTCATGAGCAACTGTTGAAACTGCATATTCTGGGCTTGGAGATCTTTCACTGTTTGCTCGAAATCCATCTTACTGAAATAAACAGTAGAGAGATGAGGAGACTTGTTGCAAAAGACCTGTTTATGCTATGATGAATGATATGTGTACATGCAATGTTTTCAAGGATTTCAAAGATTCAAATTTGTTTTAGACAAAAAGAAACACACGTTATATTAGTAAGATAAAGTTTGAGTACATTAATGCCCCTTGGACAAAATAATATAAAACTCTAAGATAAAAAAGTAGTGTGCATCCTCTTTGGTGCAATGTAGGCGTTCAAGTTCCGCTCCTCATGAAGTAGCCTAGTGAGTTCCAAAACCTTCTTCTCGCTTGTGTAGAATTGGGCTTTGAAAGTATCGCACTCTCCTTTGATTTGTATACAATCCCTTTGTAGGTCTTCAAGAAATATGGGCATGTCAGGATGTAGGATAGTGTATGGAACATCTCCCTCCTTAAGAGGCTCAATGATTACCGAAAGAGTGGAGGGGTAAGGCATCATAAGACTCTGAGCACGAGTTCGTACCCATTTGAGGTAAGGCTCAATAGGGATGGAATTATTATGCCCCAAAGTCTTGCTATCCACCTTATTTAGCATCCTCCAAGCTCGGATAAATCTTGGGCGAAGACCTTGATCGTCGTTGTCATAGTCGAATACCAAACCTTGAATCATCATCTCGTGCGGGCCATCCCTTCGGGCGTAACAAAACTGTCTTAAGGCTAAACATGGGTTGTAGGTGATGCCTCCCCTAATGCCAAGTAGAGGGACATTATGGAATTCTCCATAACGGTCAACAATGATAACATTCTCTTTGGATCGGGAGCACCAATGAATGTTTGAATGTTTGAGCGTCATTAACCTTTGTGACCACCTTAATCCTTGCTCATTCTTTATGACTGATTGGGGAAGATGAGAAATAAACCATCTTGATAAGAGAGGAGTGCAACACATAAGGACACTTCTTTTTCTTATTGTGCGAGTGTGAAAAGAGTGTAGGATATCCCCTAGCAATGTAGGCACCAGGTTGCGTGATATGAAGATTTTGACGGCGTTCACATCTATGAGTTGGTCAGGATTTGGAAACAAAACCATCCCATAGATAATAAGAGCCACAATTTCCTCAAAGGCTAGCAAGTCTAAGGAATTCCAACAACTTTGGGCTTTCTCAAATAGGAACTTTTCTAAGAAGCCTTTGACACCACTCCTAGTTTCCCAATGAGTTGTGACATCAGATGAATGCAAGTGTAGAGCTTGAGCAATCTCTTCTGGCTTTGGATCCCTTTCCGTACCGTTGAAAGGTAGTTCATTGAGAATGGGAATCCTCAAGAGTTGGTAGAATTCTTCCAAAGTAGGCACAAGTTTATAGTCGGGATATATGAAGCAATGGTGCAAAGGATCAAAGAACTGAAAGAGCACCTTCAACATATCCTCATCTGTTTTGGAGGTGACCAAGTTGAGTAGACATCCATGTCTTTCGGTGAATGGAGAGTTCTCATAAATCTTTGAAGCTAGCTCCTTAAGTTGTTGAGGAATTATTACAAGGTTGACTTGAATAGTTTTGCTGCGAAGTGAATCCATATCCTACAAAACAAGAACAAAGATGAATCCCCAAAATCCTTTAAATGGTTAGTGGATGTATATGATGTTAAAAATGCCCATGATGTTATGTACAAGTATGCATATACAAGCAAAGCAAACAAGTCCTTAGTTTAGGCTTGCATGGAGTTTTATAGGTAAGTACCCTCTTGAAGTTTGGTTGGCTTAAACCTGTCCTAGTAATAGTAACCGGGTTCTAAGGAGCTCAATATCACTGGATTATTTCCTTGGTCATTGTTTCAGCTCAAGCCTCTTTAATAGCGACCGAAATATCCCAAGAAACCAAACCTCAATGAGTGTAGTATCGAGTATCTACCAACTTCTGACTGCACCAAAGTCGGTCATCTCACTACATCCTAAAGGCCAAGTTGGTCAAGTAAAGGTTCTAAAAGTTATTAGTGCTTCATGACATCACTCAGCGGCCCCGTATTCTCTTTGATTAACTCAAAGACTACCGGTACCCACAAATATGTCGCACTAACTTAGCAATTGCTTAGACCATGTCGGTATACCCCGCACAGTTTCCACAATGTATTGCTACTTACCTATAATGTATCCTAAATCCGGGTAGAGGATTCAAACCCAAACAAAGAACCATAATGTAAAGCATACAAATCAAACAATGTAAGCAAGTAAATTTGATCTATCCCTAAGGTAACACCGCTTTTTATAATTTCCCCAACAGAGTCGCCAGTTCTGTGATACGGTGGGAGAACTGACTTGATTGTTTTGCGTTTGATCGCAAATGTTGCGGTTAGCAAGAGTCGCCACCGAGTTTTCTTTTATCCAAAAGGAAAGGTGAAAAAGCACAGTAAATACCTTTGAGATTGTTTCTTGAGTTCGGGGGGTAGATTATGAAAAGGGAAGGTATTAGCACCCTTTTCATCCATGATTTTCCATGGGCTCTTAGTTACTTGCTATATCACTTGCTTTTGTTTTAAATTGTGCTTTGTGTGGTTTTGAAAGTATTTTTTAAAAGAGGCCATTGTTTAGGCAATCTTTGTAATAGTTATCATTCGTAAGAATGTATAAAAAGATGTTTATCTTTTTAAAAATGTTTTCAAGTTTGTAAGATGTTTTGAAATGTGTGTGTTTGTTTTGAAAATAGCAAGGATATTTGTTTGAAATGGAGAAAGTAACTAAAAGGAATATACCTACTCAAATGTCTTTCTTGTTCATTTTCTTTTCCTTTGATATTGTTGTCTTACCATTGATTTGGTAAGCAACCCTATCTTTGGATGTAAACGGGACGGGCGTGGGTCATTGTGTAGCCATGATTAGCAATATTGCAAAGTATCTTAGTATTTTTTGAGGTACTAAGATCATTTTGTAAGGCAACTTTGGATAGCGTCATCGAGGGACTATGATCTTATATTAGTTTGTTTTGCTAAGATACCTTACATGCGTAATATGGCCAATTTTGTATAAGGAAACCAAGTGGAGTAACCCTAAGGGTACTTGTGTGCAAGTGTGTAATTTCCATGCTTGATTTAGTCTTGAATTAGGGTTTTCTATTTGATTGGTTTTATCTTGCCATACAAACCCTGATTAGTAGCATATTATATAAAAGCGATAAATTGTGAAATTTAAAGATTACTACGCTATTACAACACTTTGTGGGAGGGGGTGTACAATTTATGAATGGGAATTGCAATAATATAAACCTAATTAATCTATTACAACCAAATTGAATTTGTACAAATATTGGAATAAATAATGTACAAGATAATTTAAATATGCAAGGATATGTAAATGCAAGAAAAAAATTTTGTTTTGTTTTTTATGTGAAAAAGTTTTAACCTAAGCCTAATAAATAAATCAAGATTAAAATTAAATTAATTAAGAAAGAAAATTATTTTTTAGAAAAGATTTTGATTAAACCCTAATTCTAATTTATTAAAAGGAAATAAATTTCTTTAAGTATTTTTGTATTTTTGTCTTGAAAATAATATATGGTATTTATGAAGTATTTTGGTCTTTTTATATGCTAAAATAAATATTTAATAAGTGTGAAAAAAAATATTTAACCCAATTCTATTTTAATTTACAAGTTTATATAAAAAAAAAGTATATAACTTAAATAAAAACATTTTTTATGAGAAAATAAAATAAAATAAGACAAAATATAATATTTAGCATTTTTATATTTTTTATGATTTTTTATTATTAAGAAAATATATTTGATAAAATAAAATGAAAATAAATAAGTAAATAAAATATTTGGGTCAGGGGTGCTGAAGGCAAATGGGAGGCAGGAAGTTAGCAAAAAACATAGGGCCCAATGAAACTGAAGCCCAAGCTGCAAGAGGAAAAAAAATGAAGCAAAATGTGAAAAAATGCAAAAAGGCAGGCGCCAAGGCTCGAACCCATGACCTATGGTGTTTTTGCGCGCTGCCTTACCACTAGGGTGGCTGTACATCTGTTAGTCTAAATGAAACCATAAATACATAACACAAAACATTGCCTTGCCATGTAGTTCAGCTTCAACCTCTAGCCAGCCGGACCCCCTGTAACTCTTTCATTTCTCAACAAAAATGGAAAGTGATAACATGAACATTATAGCATTTTACTTCACGATTCTAACCATGTGCATAACTAAAACTATAAGTCCAAGATTAGAGAAAATTTTGTTGGCCCTAATTCTTAACCTAATTTTTCCAGAAACTTCAAGCTGAAAATTCTCTAAACTCAAGCCAAATGAATTCAAGTTATGGATATGTACAGCTTCGTAGCAATGATGTCTACATTTTATATTCACAAATGGAAAGCTAACTATGCATGTATTAAGAGTTAGAAAAACAGAAAACTCACCTTGAAAATGGAAATCCTGTTTTGAAAATGAGCTTGCTTTAGGATGCTGTGATGATCAGGTTAGCTTCCTTGAACCTCTAGGAAGCTAATGTAATGCTTAGCTTGTCTTAAGGGTGGCTAGAATGGTCTGGAGAAGTCCACCTATGTTGACCTGTTTTTGAACTTCAACAATGGGGAAGATGGAGTTACAGTGATGTTTCAGGGTGGGATGGTTTACTTATAAGGTAAGGAAGCTTGGGAAAGCAAAAGGCCTGAAAACGCACGAGTGAAATAGAAGATTCATTTCACAAGTCAGAAATGGCAAGTTTGGAGGCTTGGTATTCAACTTCTGATTCTAGGGTGTTTCAAGGCTTGGGCATTCGTGGTTTTAGTTGCAAAATGATGGCTTTATATAGAGAAAAAGGTTGGAGGACTTATGCTTGCTCAGAAGTACAAGATCACATGTCTTGCTACATTTCTTGTTTTTGAAGCAAGTGTGAGAGGTGACTTCTTAAGGCATGATTATGATCTTGTAGGATGTCTTGAAGCTTTAAACATGTTTTGTTCAGGTTTAGAGACTTGGTTTGTGCAGAAAGAACAAGTCCAAGGCTCACGAAATGGAAAAATGAAAAAAAAACATGCTTTTCTAAAATGGCAATGTTGACTTTCTTCCAAAAATGGCAATTTTCTTGTATAATGCATTGAATGCTTGGATTTAGGGCATGAAACCTTGTGCAATCCATTAATGGTGGAGTGACAAACGAGTTTGAGGCCTGAAAAGTGAAGATTGTACAACCAATTTGCAAATTTGAAAACTTGTTCTTCATGAAAATGACCTATAATCAAAGTGATAAAACCCTAACTTCATCTCTTCGATTCTCACTACTCAAGAATGATATCAAGGAGTTCTTTGACATTTTGGAAAGATTTTAATGTTCTCTATAACACATATTTGAAATTATTTTTAAAATTCCTCTTGGAATTAGGTGAAAAGTTTCCATGAAGTCAGGTCAAAAACCTGCCTAACTAGGGCTAAAATTTCACTAAGTTATTTTAGTTCATGAGCATGTATTCACAAAATTATATCTTGAGATCCAAGAATATTTAGGAGAAATTGTGTGAAGAAAAGTTGTAGATTTCATGGGGATCTACAACTTTCATGTTGGGAACTTCCTTTGAATCATTTTGTACCATGGTGAAAATTTGGCCTAAAGTTGAGAAAAAATAAGAAATTTTCTATACTTAGAAAAATTTCTAAGTTAAGAAATTTCAAATTTAAAAACAACATCTTCAATCTTTGATTTCTTGATGGACAAGTTTCACATATTGACATTTTTTGATGAATTGTGATCCTTGGCACTTGAATTTGATCAAAAAGCCAAAGTTTGGCTTTTCAGTATACAACTGACTTTTGATCAGTTGACTGAAAAATTTATCTGTCAATCCAATGAATTTGTAATGTTTTGGATCGTGTCATTAGGTCAATATGATGCAATTGAACTATTGAAATCATACTTCAAACAATTGATCATTTGCTAGGTCAAAAATCAGAAATTGCCCCTTCTTAGTCAAAACCCTAATTTTGACCATTTTTCCCTTTTGATGATTTGATCAAATTCCTTGGGGAATTGTGGTCCAAACTTGATAAAATGATACATATGAGCTTAAGATGTTGATGTGGATCAAAAATTATGAAGTTTGACTGAAAATTGGCCATGGTTGACTTTTTCCCCAATACAGCTGATTTTTAGGCCAACTGTCTAATTGACTGATCAAAAGTGTGATTCAATGCTTGAAACTTGAAATGAGTAATCTTGGGGGTCCCTAATGATCTTTGAAAGTAATATGAAGCATTGATAGTCCAAAAATCCTTGTGCAAACTCAAACCCTAATTTTGATCATCAGTGCATGAGGAGGTATCTTGAGCGCCAAACCCTAATGTAGTCTTGAGTCAAAGAGATCTTGTGAGAAAATTCTTGATAAGTGAGAGGGAAAATTTTGGGGTACAATAGTATACGGTATGGAAGATGTCCTGCCCATTGAGGTCCATATCCCTTCCTTGAGGATCATGAAAGATGCAGGGTTGAGTGAAGACAAATGGATCCAGACTCGACTTGACCAGTTAAACCTGATTGACGAAAAGAAGCTTACGGTTGTCTGTCATGGTCAGACGTACCAAAAACGTATGATCAAAGCTTTTAACAAAAAGGTCAGACGTCATGTACATCAGTCTGGTGGCCTGGTAATCAAGCGCATCATACTGCCGCAAGGTGATCCCAGGGGCAAATGGACTCTCACATACGAAGGGCCATTTGTGATCAAGAATATATTTTCTGGGGGATCCATGATCTTAACCACTAAGGACGGTGACGACCTTCCACACCCGGTAAAAACGGACATAGTTAAAAGATACTACGCATAAATAAAGACCCGCTAGGTCGATTGGCCTATGCAAAAATTAGGGCATCCCAGCGAACCAAAAGGGTTCAGGAAAAATTAAGGATATACATAAAAAACCTGTACACTCGGCAAGTCGAAAACTTAAAAAGGAGGCTTAGGTAAAAAAGGGTATCCTGGTGGACTGAAAACTCGAAAGGGCGGTCCAGGCAAAAGTTAGGGATTTAAAGCGTATAATTATGTCCTGTTGGATCACCTTACAACCAATCTTCAGTATCAATTATCAAGCTCAAGTTGTACTAATCAATCCAATCAACTTCGAACAAGCAGTGAAAGGGATGAGACGTTCAAAGACATAGAGGAAATAGTAGAATGGGAACCCAATGGGGTTATTTCACATAGTTGTCTTTCTTTGTATACTATTTTTGTATAATTTCCATTCTTACGACGACATTCTCATACTAGGATATCTGTCTCCTTGTACAAAAACGCTTATTTCAAGTTAATATAAAACTATTCCTTTGAAAGTGTAAAACTTTTGTTTTTATTTTTCTATTTTATGCACGAAAACATCCAGTGATTATTCTTGAACATATGCATTTGAATGTGATTACTGCTTACAAATATACACCTAAAAATAGAAAGACAGTTGCTAATGACTTTAAGAAACGAGACAATATCTACGGGCCATCCACAAAATCCCCGCATATGTTTTCCCCCGGTAGATACCTTCTCCAACAGGTACAGAGATAGGGGCATCCTACTGCAAGGTCTCTGCCATATTCTCAGCATGCAGCCTAATGGTATCAGGTGTTCTCATATTCCTGGAGGAGTAAGAATCCCCAAATTACTACTCCAACATCCCCCAGTGAAGTTGCCAAGCTTCTCAGGATTCCTCAGCAGGATTCCAATAAAATCCCCAGACAGTGCCCGGAGTTTTCCTTCCCCAACAGATTTTATTTCTCTAACAACAGAAGTTCATCTCCCAACATTTCAACTGCAACAAATCTGAAGACCTGCATTCTTCACCCCCAGCAACAGTCAGGGATTTATTTTCCCTAATTCAACAATACAACAATGGAACAACTGACACGTTCATACATTGCACTCAAACATCATTTCTACAAACATCTTAGCATATGCAACACAAATACATATATCACAATCTCATTTATTTTGAGAGCATCATGCAATTCATACATCATGACATCGCATGAAACTGAATTTACCTTTCCAGGTTGAGTTTGCAGAAAGACAAACACTATCAGCTTATACAATATGTCAAAATTGAATGCCTGAAACCAGACGGGAAAACCATCTACATGACCAAATGGTATGAACTCCCGAAGCAAGACAGGTTTACCAACAAATACAGTAGGCCACATATTAATGCCCAAAACCAGACGGGGAAACTATCTATGTGACCTATAAAACAAGTCATAGATTGACACCTGTAACAAGCCAGGAAAACTATCTATTGGACAACTTGATTGTAGATTAACACCTGAAACAATCCAAGAGAACTAACTACATGAGGAGATTGAAGATTAATACTTGTAACAAGCCAGGAAAACTATCTTTCTCAGGTCAGAGATTAACACCTGTAATCGGCCAGGAAAATTATCTATGGACGATCAACTGCAGATTAATACTTGTAACAAGCCAGGAGAACTATCCACATGAAGAGATTTAAGATTAATACATGTAACAAGCCAGGACAACTATCTCAGTGGCCGACAATTTTCAAGTTCCAGATTAATACCTGAAACCAGACAAGACAACTATCTGTGAACAGATGATTTATATATTAACACCTGAAACCAGACAGGAAAATTATCTACACGACCGAACGAAGCAATCTTACACGAATTCCTTCTCAACTTTCAAGATGCAGTCTAACACGGACTCATCCTGAAGCAGCCCCACATAGGCTCATTCTCATATATCTCTGGATGCAGACTAACACAAACTAATCCTGAAACAGCTCCACACAGGCTCTTTCTAATACATTTTCATATAACGGTTAATTCCATTATCCCCATCAAAGTACTGTGAAGCCTGGATTTCAACCAGAAAACAACAAACTTTCATCTCTCCAGAGATAACTCTTCAGCAGAGCCTTTGACAACTAAAGCTCCTAGACTCTATTCCCCACGAAGTTTTCCTCAAGCAAGAGAACAAGAGAAGCCCATATTCCCCAGCGGACTCCTTCTCAGACAGCAGGAACAGGAACCCCTAAAGGAACCATGCGTGAAATCAGCATCAATTTTGGATGGCATCTTTAAGCCCATCTTCGAAAATTCTCTGTCATCTTCTCTAAATGGCATCTGTAAGTCCATTCTCGTCATTATCAACTAATAGTGTTACTTAATGCGAGTGTAAGTTTATGGTCACTCTAGTGTTTAATCATCTTCCACCTTCAGATCACGAAAGGCAGACAAACCAATATGAATCCTCAGGTTTAAGAAGATTGAACAAAGGCAGTTGTTGTACCCCAAAATTTTCCCTCTCATGTTTCCCAAGGTTTTTTTTCTCTTATATGGGTGGTTACAAACACTTTCCTAAAGAAAATGAAAATTTTGAATGTTAACAAAGCGTCTTTCGATTGGCAATTCAGCAATGTCCTTCAATTGGCATCTGAATAGGGTACTTCGATTGGCATCTGAGCATGCTTGAATTGGGCGCTGAACCTCCTTCGACGTAAGCCTGATTCACCAGCTTTGATTAGGTGTTGGGCCCCATTCGATCAATTTTAAATCACAAGGCTTCGACTACGCATTGGTTGCTTTAGGCTTGCCTTTGATTCACAAAAAAAAGAACTTCCTCCATGTCTGCTTCGATTCATAAAATAGTACTCCCTTGCACACAAGCTTCAATTGGGCATCTAAAGACCCATTTGAGAAAGCTTTGGTCCACAAGTATCATTCCAGCAGGTCCTTCTCTGTGCTTACCTTCAAACGCATAAGGCACAGACTCCCTCTTCAACATGCCTTCAACACACTAGGCAAATACTCCCTTTATGCGTGCCTTAAGCGCATAAAGCAAGAATACCCTACAAGTTGTTTCAATTCACCAGCTATGAACTCCTGCATACCAGCTTCAATTAGGCACTGAGTATCCTTCGATCAAGCCTAGTTCACAAAGATCCCACTGGGCAAAAGGCCCCTTCATCTTTTCATCAGCATACGTATTCCTCTTCATGCTTGTTTTTGGTCTACTAGGCAAAAAGATTCTTCATGCTTGCCTTGGTCCCACAAGGAAATGACCCATCAGCTTTCCTTTGATCTACAAGGAAAAAGGCCCCTCTCACTGGTCTTCAATTCACAAGGAAAAGACCATCTCTTTATCTTTCCTTCAGCACACAAGGCCAAGACTCTTTCAGATTTTCCTTTGATCCACCAGGAAAAAAGCTTCCTTCGACCCACAAGGCATTGGCTACCTTTGCGCCAGCTTCGCCTAGGAAATGGACTCCTTTACTCTTGATTAGACTTGCCTCATGCTAGAATCCATAAGGCATGGGTTGCCTTTGTTCCAGCTTCAAATGTGCAATGGTCCCCTTTAAAACAGTTGTACACACTTCAACATGCATGATATCCCCTTCGAAGGCACATTCATGTGGTCCCTTCAAAAGACACATGCTTATTGAAAACAAGTTTGCTTTATGATATGTCTTGTTCCTACATGTGGCCAAGCCCAAGCCTCTTGTGCAATGGAACTCGAAGGTGGTGACAAAGAAAGTTTTGGATTGGCCATATTGAAGTCTTCATTTGAGTTGTTTAAATCAAGCAGCTAGCTGAGTAAGGGCTCAATCAAAGAGGCCTCAATGATGAGACTTGAGCCATTTGAAGGACACACCTTGGTGGCCCATTCGAAGAGGGCACAAGGCATACATATGTACTTTTCAAAAGGCACTCAAAATAATAATTCGAAGGGCAGGGACTGGAGGCATTCAAAAGCCATTTGTGTCCACATTCATTCAAATTCAAAAAAGAGACAAGAATTCCATACCTTTGGCCAAGTTTCAAATATTTGTTTATGGATCTTAAAGAACATTATTGAGCATGCTTATTTCCCTCCTACCTTGTCCCTTCCATCTGCTTTATATAAAGGTGGCATTTTCAAGCCTCATGGACGGATACAGAGCCTAGAAAGAGTCACGAAAAACTTGCATGAGAAGAACCACACAAAATTGCAAAAATAGCAAAGTTATCAAAATTCAAACAGACACTTCCAGCCCATTTCAATCCAATCTAAGACATCCATCAACCTTCTAGGCTTCCCAGGAGCATGTATTGCTCCTCATCCAGGTTGTTCCACGCCCAGAACACACCCAGGTAATTCACCGCTTCCTTGGTAAAATTTTGATTCTTAATATCTTGATTTATGCGTTATGGAATGTTTTGATGTTTTTATTCATGCTCAAGGCCTTCACTATGACAGGATAGACGCTTCACATGAGAGGTTTATAACCTAGAACGATGGATGTCGTTGTTAGGGCATCCATGGCTGTTAGGGTTCAAGCTCTCAATCCAGGGGTTTTTAGGTCAATCTAAGGCCAAATTTGAAATCAGTGTATGATTTTATAAAGGATAGGACTCTTGGTTTTGCTTTAGTTTGCTTTTTTTTTACAGGGGAGAATTTTGAATTGGTCGGAGATAGTGACTGGAGTTTGACTTCGGCACCATTGACTTGTTCACTCCGACATAATACTTGTTTCTTTCCCATTGGCCAGTTCAAATCCAAACGCGTTTTTTTTTGTTTTCAGATATATTTGACTCTATTTCACATATAATGTAATGCTTTTGTTATAACACACAAATTGTAAAGCAACTCAATTGGTAAAGGCGCGCATGTATGAAGGAGAGTGTCTGGGTTCGAATCCCATGTCCATCATTATACATTTCCTAACATTGCTTTGCAGGATTCATTGTGTTGCACCCATAAGCGTTCACCATATACCTTCATGTTTGAGCCCTCTGATGTGATGCAAAGAAATCTAACCATCCTGAGGTGCATTTCCACCCTGCAACTCCAAGGGTGGTGCCTACTGGATCATTATTAGGATGTTGGACTCAGTCTTTTGGGCCTGACAAAAATTCCAAGCACACCCCCTTGTTTACTAATTATCTCCAGGCCCAATTTGCTTTTCTTTATTTTTATTTGTCTTATTATTTATTTATTTTCATTTTTTTAACAAATCATAAAATAAATAAAAAAACATTAATTAGACTTAGATTTATTTCATTCAAATATTGTCCTAATAAAAACCCAAAAAATAGTATAATTAATTTTATTAATTAAAAATCATATTTCTCTTATTTAATTAATTAGGATCATATTTTTCTCACTTAAATTTTAAGTATTTTATTAATAAACACAACAAAAAAAATATTTCTTCAGGTTTACTTAGCTTAATTCTTAGGATTTCTTAGACGTTTCTTTATTTCGCGCGCACTATGTAACTTTCACATTTTTTTTATAATAATATATCTGCTTAAAGTATCTAATAGATTAAAATAGGACTTTTATCGCTTTTCTTTATTTTCTTTCCCCCATTTAAACATGTAAATACCCCCTCCCCAAAACATTGTAATAACGTAGGATTTAAATTCCCGCAATTTAAATTTCTGCAAAAACATTAACTGTTAGTAATTAAGCTTGTATGAAAAGAGTGAAATCAAATGCTAGCAAACTTAACACAAGAATAATATAACTGAACATAACACACCATGCACATATACACCTCTTGGGTACCCCACTTCGGTTGCCTTAGGAAAACGGTCAAAATTCTCGAAAACGTGAGAAGTTTTAGTGGTTGTCCTCTAGTTTGAAAGATCACAATGAAGAAGTGAAAAACACAAGAAGGGGGGGGGGGGGGGGGGGTTGAATTGAAAACTTAAAATCAAATGCGCAATGACACGGTATTTTTATCCTGGTTCGTTTAATCTCAAACTACTCCAGTCCACCCGTCAAGGTGATTTCGCCTCTCTCCAACAAGGACTTAATCCACTAATCAAAAACTGATTACAATCACTACTTTGACAACTATCAAAGTCCTCTTTAGTAAAACCACATTCTGGTTAATCTCAAGGAAAAACTTTCTTAATCAAGATACAAGAATTCAGTGTATGGTTGTTTTTCGTTACAAAAACAGTTATCACAACTGTTATATTTTACATAATTTTAGAGCGTAGGAAATAATAGAGTAAGCTTGCAGCATTTTGAATTGTATTGCAGTAGTGTTGGAAAATCGTGAATGATTTGATCTCTTAGCTTGTTTATATAGGAAAAGGAATCCAGTCCAACATTAAGCGTGATAATGGACATTTAAGCAGTTTCTATATTGAGAAGATCCTGTCTGAATGAAGCCGTTGTATATGATGATGTCTTGATTGAATAGTAACGCTTCAGAATCTTACAATCTTGCCTGCTGCAGATGCTTCAGAACATTGATGACTTAGAGAAGTGAGTATATGATTGTTTATGTTCCTTCTATTCAGAATCAGAGTTTTCTTCACTTCAGTGCAGGTTCTGATCATCATTCTTCAAGCAAATTCTGATTACCTCAATGTGAATGCTTCAATAGCTTAACTTCTGATGCTGCTTTGGTCAGAACTTCTTCATACAAAATAACATAATTTTAGAGTGCATATTTGTTCTTTATGTTTGTTATCATCAAAACTCTAACTAGGGGTTGTAGAATCAAACTATGTTCTAACAATCTCCCCCTTTTTGATGATGACAAAAACTAGAATTTTCAATGAAAAATAGAGAACAAAAATTTTAAGAGAGACTCCCCCTGAGTTGATTACTTCCCTGAAGGTGCTTCTCATCAGAGTTTTTGACGCATCTCCTATCAGAATGTGTTCCTGTTCAAACTTTTCAGAAAGTGGAGATTAAAATATTCAGAATGTTTGAGACTTTGTCCCGGTATACTATTATTAAAAATATCTTACTTTCTCCCCCTTTTTGTCAGGTATCAAAAAGAAATATAATCAGAACCAAGAAAGATGAATTATATTGAAAACAAAATGCAATGACAAGTTTCAGAATCAAGGAGGTAAAGATAAAAATTATAGATAAACAATTTTAAAGAAAATCTAAGAAGGAGGGGGAAGACGTGTGAACAACGCTTCCAATAAACTCTTGATCTGAGTGTTTGACTCTTCCTGTTTGGCCAGAATGTCTTTGATTTCTTTTGTAGTATCTTCTTATTTATCCAGAATACCCTTGATCTCTTTGTTCGTGTCCTCTTTCTTATCCAGTCTGGCATGGATTAAGGCATTCTCTTTCTTCAACTCTTCCAGAGTTTGCATGACTAGAGAGGAAGCTGGTGTCTCTTCAGGGGTTACATGTTGTTCAGAACATTCTGCAGCCTCTTATGATTGAACCACTTCTTCTGCTACAGTCATATCTTATGGAGCAGTAGTCAGAGAGAGACTATCTGAATCTGGTTCAGCTATTTCTGAAGGATGATGCTATTTCTAGGGAGCATTATCCAGCGGGAGGATTTATTTCTTGCACCATTGGCTTAGAACTTGATCTTGGAAGGCTTTCAGCTGATCACTGAAGTTCTGCTGAGCCCTTTCATAACCCAATTCTTTCAGCATCTGAGTTTCAGAGTTGAACCATTTTCTGAATCTTTCCCATAGAGAATCAGAAGCAGCAGGATTTGAAATCTCTTGACTTACTTGCTTCAAAAAATTGATCCATTCCTGCACTTCTATTTCAAAAATCAACAGACTCTTACCAACATCTGATTTGGTTGCGGTTGGTTTAGGTTTAGGAATGGCAATTTTGTGTGAGGTGGAAGCTAGTCTGTCTAACACTTGTGGATCAATGACAAGTCTGAGGTTGTCAGCTGGACGGTTGATGGGTGATGGAGCGGGAGAGTCAGAAATAGCAATTGGTGTGTTAGGGGTGTTTGGTGGTGTGGATTCATATGAGGAAGGGATTTTTGGAATATCTTGAATAGTAAGAGGTAAGCAAACTGTAAGAGGTTCGGTTATTCCAGGGATTGGGATTATGGTATCAGAATCTGAAGGAGAGTCTTCAGATTGGTTTGCGGCAGCGTGTTGGCTTTCTGGATCAGGAATTTCATAAGATGGGTTTTCAGAAGGTGGAGAGAGTGAGAGTCTATTTTCTGGTTGTGGTGAGTTGTGGTTCAGATGTTCTGGTTAAGGAGAGTGTGGTTGTGGATTTTCTGGTTATTGTTGAGTGTTTGGATTTTCTGGTACTGGAGAGGAAAAATCTTGATCAAACAATTCAATGTCAGATAGAACTTTGGCAAGTTCTGGTTGATGATGTTCTGGGTTTGGATTTTGATTGGGGGAGTGAGGTTCATTCAAAAAGTTTCCTATAGTTACAGATGGATCAAACTCTATGTCAAAATCTTCAAAGGTTTGGGGTGAAGGATTTTCTGTTGGTTGAGGGGGGATCGTTTCAGATGTTGTAACAGCTATTAATTCTATAACAGAAATAGAAGATGGATTACCTTTCTTTTTCTCAGCTTTAGGTGTCCTTTGAGAGGATCTTTCTCCTGTTGCCTTCCTCTTTTTGGATTTCTTTAGCACAACCTCTGGAGCAGGCTTGTGTAGATCTTGAATGTTGATTTCTGGAGCAGTCTCATCAGGCTTACAAGCTTCAAGGTATCTGACTATGATTTCTGGTGTGGCATCTATCTCAGAAAATAGTGGAAAATCCTTCAGAGGGATTCTCCTTGAAGTAATGGTCTCATGAGAAGCAATAGTTGGCTCCTTCTTAATGTTCTCAATGATCTTCATTTTCTTCAGATTATTAGCGTTCAAAGGCTTCCCAGCCGTTTCTTCCAAAGTGCTTATTTCTTGAGCCACTGTCAGATGTTCTATCAGTCTGTTTTCTGTTAGAATATCTGATATCAGTCTTCCTAAGGGAATCCAATCCCTCTTAGTACTTTCGTCTTCTCTTGTCTCTTTCACACTTGTTCTGAGATGGTTGTAGAGCAAGTGTGAAAGGTTTATCTTGGTCTTCTTATCAATGAAATACAACAGGAATTGCTGATCAATATTGATGTAATCAGGAGAGCTTGTAGGCTTCCTGTGATTGATACATCCCAGAATGATTCTGGACCAGATTATATGATGATCCTTCAAGTCTCTGATCTTGCTTGATGGCTGTCCAGAAGTGAAGATTTCCCTGACAATTGATTTTAGGTCAGAACACCTATCTGCCATATCAATGCACCTGACTCCACCGCCATTGTATCCACTGAGTTTCCTAATAAGATCTTCTGTTATCACTATTTTCTTTCCCATTAACATATGAATTAACCTGATGGTTGGATGAGGTAGCATGAATCCATAACTCTTTGATGAGAATGGGAAATGTTGGACCCAACAGACGGTCAAAATACCTGTTCCATCCCTGTGCAGTTATGTCTTCATAGAGGTTGAACCCATTTTCTTGTAGACTCTCAAAATCAATGATCAGTTCAGAGAGAACTTACAGGTTGTCAACAAGAGTGAGAAGCGTTCTAATGGGTTCTTCATATTGTTCCGTTGATGAAGATTCAGGAGCACTGATATTCTTAAGACTTGATGATGATGCCATTGTTCACACGGGTTCGTTGAAGAAAGTGAAAAGGGTTTTTGAAAATGAAACTTGAAACAAGAGAGAATATAGAAGAGAGTAAAAGTGAATGAATGAAATAGTAGTTTGAGTTTAAATAGGTTTTTGAAAACGTAATTAGTAAGTAAGAAAATAAGTAATGATTATACGCAATAATGAAACCTGAAATTAGGGGATTTAGAAAGATATTGAACGGTTACCACTGACAAATGTCTCAATGCATCCAATCAGAGCCTTGGACCCTTCAGAATTTGAACGCGTGTTCAGCCTCAGAAGGTAGCTTGTGAGAGGATGACAAGTGTTTAATGATGTGAATTGGATGCCTCTATCCTGGAAATGAAACGTTCAGATCTTCATAGATAGATTATGATGCAACTGTACTTCTAACTTCTGAAGACAGGTTAATCAGATGTTCACAGAAAACAATAAAGTTATGAGGGTTAAGATATGCAAATAAAACATTTTATTCTTGGCATAAATTCATGCTGAGATGTTTCAAAATGAAGTTGAATCTATCTTCAGAAAGGGGTTTTATAAATATATCAGCCCATTGATGGTCTGTGTCAATAAACTTTAAGGTAAGAATTCCTTTCTGAATATAGTCCTTAATAAAGTGATGTTTTATTTCTATATGCTTAGCCCTAGAATGCAAAATGGGATTCTTACTGAGACAAATAGTTGAAGTGTTATCACAGAAGATAAGAATGTTACTCTCAAATATGTTGAAGTCTTCAAGTTGACTTTTCATCTAGAGCATTTGAGTGCTACATCCAGCAGCTGCTATGTATTCAGCTTCTGCTGTTGACAATGCTATTGTGGACTGTCTCTTGCTGGTGCATGAGATCAGATTGTCTCCCAGAAACTGGAAGCTTCCAGAAGTGCTTTTATGCTCTACTCTGTCTCCAGCAAAGTCAGCATCACAGTATCCTACTAAGCTGTATTCACTGGATTTTCTATAAAACAAACCTAGATTATTAGTACCTTTGAGATACTTGAAAATTCGCTTAACTGATGTTAAGTGAGATTCTGTAGGATCTTATTGGAATCTAGCACATAAGCAAACACTGAATAAAATACCATGCCTTGAAGCCGTCAAATAAAGGAGAGAGCCAATCATACCTCTGTAGATTTTTTGTTCTGCCTTTTTACTTACCTCTTCCTTTTCCAAAATGCACGTGGGGTGCAATGGAGTCTTTGAGGGCTTACATTCTGAGAGATCAAATTTCTTCATAAGTTCTCTAACATATTTTCTCTGATGAATGTAAGTTCCTTATGGAGTTTGGTTTATCTGAATGCCCAGAAAGAATTTGAGTTCCCCCATTAAGCTCATCTCAAACTCTGCATGCATGCACTTAGAAAAATCTCTTCCCATAGAGGGTTTAGTAGATCCAAATATAATATCATCTACATAAATCTGACATACTAAAATGTCATTCTTAAATGTCTTACAGAACAAAGTTGTGTCCACTTTCCCTCTGGTGAATTCCTTTTCTAACAGGAAGTTACTTTCTTTCATACCAAGCTCTGCGAGCTTGTTTCAGACCATAAAGTGACTTCTTTAGTTTGAAAACATATTCTGGGTGTTTGGAATTCTCAAACCTAGGGGGTTGGTGCACATATACCTCTTTATCTATATAGCCATTTAGGAATGCACTTTTGACATCCATCTTATACAGAGTGATGCCACTGTTTACAGCAAATGAGATTAAGAGTCTGATAGATTCTAACCTGGCGACTGGAGCAAAGGTTTCAGTATAGTCTATCCCATCTTGTTGACTATAACCTTGTGCCACCAGTCGTGCTTTGTTTCTGATGACTTCTCCTTGCTTGTTCAGTTTGTTTCTGAACACCCACTTTGTTCCAATGACGTTGAATCCTTTTGGTTTGGGAACCAGATCCCATACATCATTTCTGGTGAACTGATTTAATTCCTCCTGCATAGCCAGAATCCAGTCATTTTCTAGAAGCGCTCCATTAATTGTTGTTGGTTCAATTAGAGAGACCAGTCCCATGAGGGATTCTTCAGAGTTTCTGAATGTTGATCTTGTTCTGATTGGATCATCCTTCTTTCCCATGATCTTATCTTCTGGGTGAGCTATGCTACTTCTTGATAGCCTTTTCTGAAGTTGATCAACCTAAGGTGCTTGATTGCTTTTAACATTTCTTTCTGAGGTTTTTGGAGCGTGTCTGTTGAGAACTTCTGGCGAGTTGTCTTCTGTACCTGAGAATTCAACTTCTATATCCGCAAAGAATTCATTCTGCTTTGACTTTTGAGGGTCAAGCTTATCATCAAATCTAACACTGATTGACTTTTCAACAATGTGTGTTTCTGTATTGTATACTCTGTACCCTCTTAAACGTTCAGAGTATCCTAACATGATACACTTTTGTGCTTTAGAGTCAAACTTGTTCAGATAATTTTTAGTATTCAGAATGAAGCAAGTGCATCCAAAAGGATGGAAATAAGAAATGTTGGGCTTTCTGTTCTTCCACAGTTCATATGGAGTCTTTTCTAGAATAGGTCTTATAGAGATTCTACTCTGAATGTAACACGCTGTGTTAATTGCTTCTGCCCAGAAGATCTTAGCAGTGTTAGTCTCATTAATCATGGTTCTGGCCATTTCTTGCAGTATTTTGTTCTTTCGTTATACAACTCCATTTTGTTGGGGAGTTCTAGGACAAGAGAAGTCATGCAAGATTCCTTTTTCATTAAAAAATGATTAAAAATGTTTATTTTCAAATTCTCCACCATGATCACTTCTGACTTTGACAATTCTAAGATCCTTTTCATTTTGAACTTGGTTACAGAATGCAACGAACACAGAGTGTGACTCGTCCTTGTGTCTTAAGAACTTTACCCATGTCCATCTGCTATAGTCATCTACGATCACTAAACCATACTTCTTGCCACTGACTGACGCAGTTTTTAAAGGTCGAAATAAGTCTATGTGCAGAAGTTCTAATGGCTTAGAGGTAGAAACAACATTTTTAGATTTAAAAGCAGGTTTTGCAAATTTGCCTTTCTGACATGCTTCACACAGAGCATTTGATCTGAACTTCAAATTAGGAAGTCCTATGACCAGATTGAGTTTGTTAATTTGAGATATTCTTCTCATACTAACATGCCCCAATCTTCTGTGCCAGACCCATTGCTCGTTGTTAACAGAGAGAAGACATTTTACATTTTGACTCTTTAGTTCAGAAAGTTTTATCTTATAAATGTTGTTTTTCCTCTTTCCATTAAAAAGGGTAGTTCCATCTTTCTTGCTAACAACTTTGCATGAATTTTGATTAAAGATTATATCATAACCGTTATCACTTAATTGACTTATGGATAACAGGTTATGCATTAATCCATCAACTAACAACACCTTATTTATATATGGAAGATTTCCATTACCTACTGCCCCAAAGTCAATGATCTTTCCTCTTTGGTTGCCTCCAAAGCCCACGTAGCCTCTAGATTTAAGTTCCAGGCTTTGGAACATATGCTTTCTTCCCGTCATGTGTCGAGAGAAGCCAGAGTCCAGGTACCATGACTGGTGTTTTAGCCTTGCTGCTAAAGATATCTGCTACATATATAATTTTGTCCTTAGGTACCCATTTCTTCTTGGGTCTTGGTTTGTTAGTTTTACCAAAATTTTGGTTGATATTTGGTTTGACAGAGTAATCATTACTGGTGTATTTTAGGTCATGTGTGTGCCCATATATGAAGTGTGAGTTAAGTGGTGTGCGTTTTATGACTAAGTCCATGACTTTCTTAGGTGTAGATACCTTACCTTGATATCCTATCCATTTTCTGCCATTTATGCTAACTCCGTAGATCATTGAAGCCATCTTGCTTCTATCTATGTTTTTAGTCAGAAACTTCTGAAAGCTGTGATCATACTCTTTGATGATCTCATCAGCATTACTGGGAGTTTCTGAGATTATTTCCTTCTGAGAGTTTTGAAAATCGTTTTCTAATTTTAAAACTTTTTCTTTTAACTCAGAATTTTCTAATCTGAGATTCTCAGTCTTTTCAGAGTCAGAGACAAGATCCCTTTCCAGGTTCTTGAATTTGACTCTGATTTGCTGATACCTTTCCAGAATTTCATTTAGACTTTCTACAAGTTCAACCTTAGTGAAATTAATAGTGAAGTTAGGAAATACCTCTTCAGTGTCTGATTCTGAGTATGAACCAGAAGCTTCACTGTCTTCTAACACGTTTTCCATGAGAGCTATGTTTGCTCTTTCATCATCTGACTCTGAGTCAACATCAGAAGTGTCAGAATCTTCCCCATGTTACCATGAGGATTTTCTTCTTCTCCTTAAAGAACTTCTTTTTGGGATTCTCCTTCTGAAGCCTTGGAAATTCGCTTTTGTAGTGCCCTTGCTCATTGCACGCATAGCAGATGATGTCCTTGTTATTTGACTTCCTGTGTCCTGAAGAACCTTCAGATCTTCTATGTCCACAGGAAGACTCAGACTTTCTGTATCTGGATGAGGATTCATTTTGATTCTCTGATCTTCTAGGATTTCTGAGTTTCCTCTATCTCTGCTTCCACAGTTGATTCACCCTTCTGGATAGGAGAGACAATTCATCTTCTTATGATGAGGATCCATCAAAGGTTTCTTCCATAGCCTGCAAAACCGTAGAATCAGATTTTTTTGTTAGATTTTAATGCTAGTGGCTTACCTTGATTTTGAGGCTCATCTTCTTCAAGCTCTATCTCGTGACTTTTGAGGGAGATGACAAGTTCCTCCAGAGATATCTTGTTGAGATCTTTAGCTAACTCAAGTGCTGTGACCATTGGCCTCCATTTCTTGGGTAGACTTCTGATGATCTTCTTTACGTGATCAGTAGTAGAATATCCTTTCTCAAGAACCTTCATCCTAGCAACAAGGATCTGGAATCTTGAGAACATTGCTTCCATGGATTCACTATCTTCCATCTTGAAGGCCTCATACTTCTGAATGAGCGCAAGGGCCTTAGTTTCTTTGACTTGTATGTTGCCTTCATGTGTCATTCTCAGAGAGTCAAACATGTTTTTGGTTGTCTCTCTGTTTGAGATTTTCTCATATTCTGAGTATGAGATAGCACTGAGGAGTATTGTTCTGGCTTTATGATGGTTTCTGAATTCACGATTTGCTGGTCAGGCATCATTTTTTTGTCTATCTTATGACCACTTCCATCCACTGGATGTGTGTATCCATCAGTTACCATGTCCCATAGATCAGCATCATGGGGCAGAAAGAAACTCTCAATTCTGTCTTTCCAGTATTCAAAATTTTCTCCATCAAATACTGGAGGTTTGCCACTGATCCTGTCCTTGTCTTCATGATAGTCATTGCTGATGTTTTGGCTTGATCCCACCATAGTGTTTTTCAAAAGCTTGGATCTTGTACTGACACGGTTAAGTGTGTTAACTCAAAACCAGGCGCTATGATGCCAATTGAAGAAGTGAAAACACAAGAAGGAGGGGTTGAATTGAAAACTTAAAATCAAATACGCAATGACACAATATTTTTATCCTGGTTCGTTTGATCTCAAACTACTCCAGTCCACCCGTCAAGGTGATTTCGCCTCTCTCCAACGAGGAATTAATCCACTAATCAAAAACTGATTACAATCACTACTTTGACAACTGTCAAAGTCCTCTTGAGTACAACCATAATCTGGTTAATCTCAAGGAAAAACTGTCTTAATCAAGATAAAAGAATTCTGTGTATGGTTGTTTTTCGTTACAAAAACAATTATCACAACTGTGATATTTTACACAATTTTAGAGCGTAGAAAATAATAGAGTAAGCTTGCAGCGTTTTGAATTGTATTGCAGTAGTGTTGGAAAATCGTGAACGATTTGATCTCTTAGCTTATTTATATAGGCAAAGGAATCATGTCCAACATTAAGCGTAATAATGGAAATTTAAGCAGTTTCCATATTGAGAAGATCATGTATGAATGAAGTCGTTGTATGTGATGCTGTCTTGATTGAATAGTAATGCTTCAGAATCTTAAAATCTTGCATGCTGCAGATGCTTCAAAACATTAATGACTTAGAGAAGTGAGGATCTGATTGTTTATGTTCCTTCTGTTTAAAATCAGAGTTTTCTTCACTTCAGCGCAGGTTCTGATCATCATTCTTCAGTGCAAATTCTGATTACCTCAGCGTGAAAGCTTCAATAGCTTAACTTTTGATGCTGCTTTGGTCAGAACTTCTGCATACAAAATAACATAATTTTAGAGTGCATATTTCATCTTTGTGTTTGTTATCATCAAAATTCTAATTAGGGGTTGTAGAATCAAACTATGTTCTAACACACAAGTCCTTCACTGACCCTCTCGATGTTGCCTCGGTTAAAAGTGATCTTAGAACTTCAGGACATTTACTAAAATTCCTTGCCAAGTTGCCTTCATGACCGTAACGTCTCTTCTAATGTCCCTCATACATCCAACAATAGGGCTGCCTACTCACTAATAGTAGGATAGCACTTTCTAAAGGATAGTAGGAAAAGAACTACATTTTCGAGTACAAGTAGATAGTTGTTAGATGCTTGCTCAAGTAAAACAAACTTTCACACTTACACATTTCAAAAAAACACAACTTTCAAAAACATTTTCTTTGTCAACACTCTTGAGGACTGATACAAGAGTTATCATAAAGCGAATTACTGCACTAAGGCATTTCAAAAAGAAATTTTTGAAACACACAAAGCACAAGCAATTTTCAAAACATGAGCTAGCATCTAAGAGCCCATAGATAACTATGGATGGAAAGGGTTCTAACACCTTCCCTTTCCATAATCTACCCCCCTTACTCAGAAAACTCTCAAGAAGGTCTTTTTCTGTTCTTTTCACTCTTTCCTTAATTTGAATAAAAGAAAAGTCGATGGAGACTCTTGCTTACCGTAACATTTGCGGATACAAACGTAACACCAGTATAATAGTCAGTTCTGCCACCGTATCACAGCTATCCACAAATATGCCTTGTCTTTGTTACAAGCTGCATAAATCTATCCATAAAACCAGACTTGTATCATGCTACAAATGTTGTTGTCCAGAAAAGCCCCAAAATTTGATATGCTGCCAAGTCCAAGCCTGCTGCTACTAGCCCTAAACCATGTCAAAAAAGTTGGATGTCCTGTACAAAGCCAGCCCTGCACCAAGCTGCCACTCAACTCCAAAACTGCTAAAAACAGTCCTGTTATGCTCCCCTAACCTTGTCCGAACCTGCACTATATCAATCCCATATTTGCACAAAATTAGCACATAAGAGTTGCATCTAAAAAGCAACAAAATAGTATACCCAAACATGTCAAAAACTTATCTATTTTCGTCCCAAATTTCAGTCAATTTCATCTATAAATAAGCTGTTTCACAAC
The DNA here is from genome assembly GCA_948472305.1 of Vicia faba. NCBI lineage: Eukaryota > Viridiplantae > Streptophyta > Magnoliopsida > Fabales > Fabaceae > Vicia > Vicia faba. The sequence goes on along the minus strand of OX451739.1, from coordinate 1,143,687,240 downwards.
ACACAAAGGGAGAGGTTTTTTGGTTGAAAGAGAAAATAAAAGAAAATCTGAAGAAACTAACAGAATTCTTTGTAAACTCTGCTCATCTTCCACTTTATTTTCATTCACAAAACAAAAACTGAAAATATAAAAAAACCTCAACCCACTATACAACCTTTCAAGTTCCCCCCTAAACCAACTGTCCAAATACTTCATATACATCACATAGAAATTATTCAAACACAAGAACAATTTCTGTAACATCACTATTTCCCCAACTAAAAAAAAAACCACCTCCAACTTGCTTTCTCCAAGACAATACAACAACTCAAACTCAAAATACAAAGTTCAACTTCAAGGCAAGTCTTCTTGACTTTGAACTATTCATACAAGCATCATCAATGGTTCATTTGTGAAGCTAAAATGAAGATATTATAGCCCTAAAATTAACTATATGTTTATTTTTTTCATTTTTCACTAACCATGTGTTGAGAACTAACTTATGTGTGTGACAAAATAATGTTAGAAGTGAAAAAACTAGTTATGAGTCGATGCATATCTCTATGCGTCGACACATATATGGTATAAAACAGGTTATGGGTCAACACAAAACACGAATGAGTCGACACAAAACAGAAATGTATCGATACAAACCATTATGTGTCGACTCATACTGAGTAGATTTTGATTTCCAGAGAAAGAAAATGAGTATGAGTCGATAAAAAACACGCAAGAATCGATACAAAATAGGTTATGTGTCAATACAAACCATTATATGTCGACTCATACTGAGTTAATTTTGATTCCCAGGATCAAGAAATGATATGTGTCAATCCATAAGGGTATGTGTCGATGCAAAATAGGTTATGAGCTAACACAAACCTTTATGTATCAACTCATATTGAGTTGGTTTTTGACTTTCAAGAATAAGGAGTGATATGTATTGATGCATAAGTGTATGCATCAATGCTTAAATTTTTCGTATCAACGCGTAAGTGCATGCGTCAATACATAAAAAGTTTATTAAAAAAAACAACTTTTCTTTTTTTATTTATCTTTACATTCTTGTATATTATATATTCATTCAATATGGTTGTAATAATAAAATTAGGTTTTATTTGCTTTTATCTCCCCATTTGTAAATTTGTACCCCCATCCCCAAATGATGTAATAGCGTCGGATTTTAATTTCTGCAATTTATCGCTTTTAATATAATTGTTAGTAATTATGGTGTGTATGACAAGATAAAATCAATCTTAGAGAACCCTAATCTCAAAGGCAAAAACGCATGCAGTCAAACACTTTTCACACACGCACATCTAGGGTAACCTCCCTTCTTGCATACAAATAAATAGTCATGTCCCTCGAATGTGGGACGCTTTAGAAAAGACCCTCGATAAAAAAGGATCATAGTCCCTCGATGACCCTTCGACATTTCCTTCGGTAAAATAATTTTAGTCTCTCATGACAATTGCTAAAGCGTCTCATAGGTTGCCTTCTATGACTATACGATGACCCACGCCCATCCCTTCACATCCAATAATAGAACTTCTTACCAATCAATGGTAAGATAGCACTATCTAAAGGAGGAGGAAAATAACAAAGACTTCTTTTAAGTAGGTAGAATGTTCATAGTTATTTGCTCACAAAAATTTAAAAACATCTTTCAAAACACACCGACACTTTCAAAAGAAATATTTTCAAAAGTCAACGCTTTGTATACATTCTTATAGAGATGATAATCATTACAAAGTTCCTCTAAACGAAGGCACTTTTCAAAAATACTTTAAAAACAATCACAAACACATTTCAATCAAAGCATCTTCAAAGTGAGCTAGCAACTAAGATCCCATAGATAAATACGGATAAAAAGGGTTCTAACACCTTCCCTTTTCATAACCTACCCCTCGAACTCAAGAAAATTCTCAAAAGGTGTTTCATGTTCTTTTCACCCTTTCCTTTATTTTATAAAAGAAAAGTCGGTGGCGACTCTTGCTATCCGCAACAATTGCGATAAAACACAAAACACCCAAGTCAATTCTCCCACCGTATTATAGAACTGGCGACTCTGCTGGGGATATGAATCTTTTAGTGGGATTACCTTAGAGCTAGATCACCTTTAAATGCTTTCATTTTTGATTTGTTTGATTTACATTTACGGATCCTTGTTTGGGTTTGTATTGATCCTCTACCCGGATCTGGGAACATCATTAGGTAAATAGAAAAAATTGTGGAGACTATACGACATAGACAGATATGGTTGAGACAATAGCTATGTTAGTGTGACACATTTGTGGGTACCGGTATCCCTTATGGAGAATTAAGGAGAATACGGGGCCGCTGTGTAGTGTCATGAAGCACTAGCTGACCTTAGAACCTTTAATTGAACAACTAAGCTATTAGGAAGTAGTGAGATAGATAGCTTTGGTGCAGTCCGAAGTTGGTTGATACTCGATACTATGCTCATTGAGATTGGACTTTTGGGATATTTCGGTCGCCAAAAAAGAGGCTTGTGCTGAAACAATGCCCAATGAAGAAAGATCAATGATATTGAGATCCCCTAGAACCCGATTACTTTCGAGGATAGGTTGAACCAACTAAACTTTAAGAGGGTACTTACCTATGAACCTCATGCAAACCTAAACCTAAGGACTTATTTTCTTTGTGTGTATATGTTTACTTGTACATAACATCATGTCATCATACCATTGCATTTTCACTAACTATTTCAAGGACTTTGGGATTTATCTTTGTGCTGTTTTGTAGGGCATGGCTTCCATGCGAAGAAATACGATCTGAATAAACCTTGAGAGAGTGCCTCCTAAACTCAAGGAATTAGAATCAAGGGTTCCCAATGATTCTCCATTCATTAAGAAGTACGGTCGTCTCATCAACTTGGTTACCACAAAATTTTAACAGGATATGGTACATGTGCTTTTCCAATTCTTTGATCCTAAGCACCATTGCTTTACATTTCCTGATTACCAATTAGTGCCTACCATGGAGGAGTTTTCTAAACTCTTGGGAGTGCCCATTCTTGATCAATTACCCTTTACATTTGCAACAGTCTGACGTTGTGGCAAATTGGGAAACAAGAAGTGGCGTTAAAGGATTCCTAGCCAAGTTTATATTTGAGAAGGCTCAACAATTTTAGGAGGCTCTGGATCTGCAAGCTTTTGAAGAAGTGTTGGCTCTTCTAATCTATGGGATGGTACTGTTTCCTAACCCGGACCAAATTATAGATGTGAATGCGGTCAAAGTTATTCTATCTCGTAACCAGGTTCCTACCTTGCTTGGAGATATCTTGCATTGTCTTCACACTTGCACCATGAAGAGAAGGGGAATTCTTATGTGTTGCACCCCTTTGTTGGCTAGGTGGTTTATGACAACCTACATCGATTTATTTTGAAGAATGAGTAAGGAAAGAGATGGTCTAATAGGTTGATATCACTCACGCATTTGGATATTCATTGGTGTTCTAGATCTTTGGAGGACATTATCATCATTTCCCATTATGGGGAATTCCCTAATGTCCCTCTCCTTAGCATTAGGGGAGGAATCATTTATAATCCTTGTTTGGATTTGCGGCAGTTTAGGTATGCTAGGAGGGATGGTCCTCATGATGCACTAGTCCAAGGAATTGCATTTGACTATGAGAACGATGTCCAAGGTTATCGTCAGAGATTCATACGAGCTTGGGGCATGGTGAACAAAGTTGATAGTAATACATTAGAGCATAAGAACTCCATTCCTTTGGAACCTTATCTCAAGTGGGTGTGAGCTCGCGCTTAAAACCTCATGATGCCTTATGAGGCCATCAAACCTATCATCATGGAGCCTATTACCGAGGGAGATGTTCCCTACACTATTCTTCATCCATACATGCCTACTATTCTCGAGGAGTTGAAAAGATCATGGATTCAACTCAAAGGGGAGCGAGACACCTTTGAAACCTAGTTCTAGCAAGCAAGAAGAAGGTTTTGGAGCTCACGAGACAACTTTAAGAAGAGCGGAGTTTGAATGTCTACATTGCACCAAAAAGGATGCGATCATGGGAAGCTTGAGTCCTTTTTGAGTTTATTTTGTATTTTTTTTCTTCCATTGTAAGCCCAAGTGGCATTCTTGTAACCGTTTGAACTTATTAATATAATTAATGTTTGTTCCCTCTTTGTCTAAACAAATTTAAATCTTAGAAGTCCTTGAAATCATTTGCATCTGCATCACATGCATCATAACATAAGCAGGTTTTCTGACACAGGTTTCCTCATCTTTCTATTATTTATTTCAGTAAGATGGATCTCAAGCAGACTGTGAAATACTTGCAGACAAAAAATTCTTAATTTCAAGAAACCTTACTCACCTTGGCCAAAGGGAAGCAAGAATTGATGTCACTGCTGGTTACGAAGGAGAAAACAAAGAAGAAATCCATAATTAACATGGGGAAGAGATTCAAGGGCCCCGTTCGACAGGTTCAAGTGGAAGAAGACTCCGCCGAGGGGGATGATAATCAGAATGAAGATGCAAGTAGCACCCGTGATGGGGTTGCAAACAATCAAGCTTCTGAGGATGAAGATTATTTTGACGAGCAGTATCCACCCGCTGAAGACAAGTATAACAATTGGAGGACAGATTAAAGGCTATGGAAATTCAATCTGTGTCTGGCCTAGATTTTGGTGGTTTGGGTTTGGTTCCTGGGGTAGTCATTCCCCATTAATTCAAGATTCCAATATTTTCTAAATACGACGATGTTTCGTGCACAAACTGCATTTGAGATCCTACGTCCATAAAATACAATCGCATACCACTGATAAGAAGTTATGGGTGCATTTCTTTCAAGAGAGTCTGTATGGGACTCAGTTAGAGTGGTTTTACCAGTTAGAGGGTTCTAACATTCATACTTGGGAAGATTTGGCCACGACTTTTTACTATCAATATCAGTATAATTCTGATCTGGCGCCAACTAGGGTATAGTTGCAAGGAATGACTATGGGTTCCAACAAAGGTTTCAAATAATATGCGCAAAAGTGGAGAGACCTAGCAGGTAGGGTACAACTACCATTGATTGATAGGGAGCTGGTGGATATGTTCATGGGAACATTAACTGGACCATTTTCAACTTTCTAATTGGGAGTTAATCATCTAGTTTCACTGAATTAATCCTGACTGGTGAAAGGGTCGAGAGCAGTATCAAAAGTGGAAAAATTCTCATGGCATGCGCCTCTACATCAAATACTATAAAGAAGCCCTTTATTGGAAAAAAGGAAACCAAAGTTGTATATGGGTCAAGGAGCCATATCAAGAAAGACCACCGCCAATCTGTTAATGTTGTTTTGATCTCTAATCCACCCTCTGCTCAAAGACCACAACAAGCCAACCATCAAAGACCTGAGGTTCCAAGAAGACAATTCAAGAGGATTAACATGTCATTGTCCCAAGCCTTGCAACACCTGCTGAAGGCTAACTTGGTAACATTGCATGATCCACCATCAAATCCCAATGTTTCATCTCCGAAATACAATCTTAACGCCAAATGCTCCTATCACTCCAACATCCCCGGACATAATACTGATCAATGTTGGGCTTTGAAATACAAGATTCATCACCTCATCGACAACAAGACTATTGAGTTTGATCCACCTATAACTCTGAATGTAATAACTGCACCAATGCCAAATCATGGCAAAGGTGTCAATGAAATTGAAGATACTGCTTTTGTTTCCTCCATTGAAGATCTGACTACTCCACTGACCATTGTTAAATAGAATTTACTGAGAGATGGGGTTTTCCCTAGTTATTTAAAAAATTGTAATTGTTGTGCTCTACAAAAGAATGGATGCAAATGCCTGAAAGAAGGTGTTCAACACCTGATAGATAGTTAAGAGATCCTGTTTAAACGAACTCCGACCATGAAAATTTTGACTGATAAAGCTGAAGACATTTCCATCATCACCATATCCAACAATCCTATTAGGATCTCCTCAAAAGGTCCTATTAGGATTTCCAACAAACCAACAATTTCCCCCTTGATAATTACCGTACCAGGGCCAATTCCTTATTCCTCCGACAAGGCAATACCTTGGAATTACGGTGTTGAAGTATACTATCATGGGATTAAGCAAGACTCATGGATTAATGAAGACAAAACTGATGACGTTACCAATATTGCTGGTTCTAGAAAGGTGACAAGGACGGGGAGAATCTTCTCTCCTAACATTTCACCTCCAACTACTACAGCTACACCTGATCGCATTACCATTGATAAACCTAGTACTGACGCTAGGGGCAAAGAAAAGACAATTGAGCCTGCCAGGATGGAGGCGCCTGCCAAAGACATTTCTACCGAGGAACCCTCCACCCAAGAAATGGAGGAGATTTTGAAGATCATAAAGAAGAGTGATTTTAAGATAGTAGAGTAGTTGGGGAAAACCCCCTCCAAGATATCTATGTTATCTTTGTTACTTTTCTCTGATGCTCACGCTCAAGCATTGATCAAATTTTTAAATAAAGTGCATGTCCCTCAAGAGGCCACAGCCGACCAATTTGAAAATTGTGTGGCGAGTTTGACTACCGATAATGGATTGGGGTTCTCTGATGTTGACATGACACCAGTTAGAAGAATCATAACAAGGCTTTGCATGTCTCTACTGAATTCAAAGGAAATACTATGTCCCATGTCTTGGTGGATACAGGGTCCTCTCTAAATCTCTCATCCAAAGGTGCATTAGATCGGTTGGATTGGGATGGTTTGGTGTTGAAGCCAAGTGACATAGTTGTAAGGGCTTTTGATGGATCCAAAAGGATGGTACTTGGAGAAGTTGATCTCCCCATTAAAGTTGGTTCACAAGTTTTCAATTCTACTTTCTACGTGATAGATATACATCCCGCCTACTCTTGTTTACTTGGACGCCCCTAGATACATGGGGCAGGAGCGGTGACTTCCACTTTGCATCAAAAATTGAAATATCCAGTCAAAGGAAAGATTGTTATCGTTGGTGGTGAAGAAGAGTTCATGGTTAGCCGCCTTAATTCATTCAAGTATGTTGAGATGGATGGTGAATTTTGTAGAGACTACTTACCAAGCCTTTGAATTAGTCTCTCCTATAGTTTCCGCCACCAAAATCTCTTCTGACATTCCAAAAGTTGATGAACTTGTGCCGAGGATGGTTTCACTTAAATATGCTCACGCTGTACTTGAAGACGGAAGTAGTATAATTTGGGGACAACTCCCTGACATTCCTTTTAAAGTAGACAAGTTTGGGCTGAGTTTCACTGCCAAAGCTCAAAAAGAGGTCAGACGTGCTCGCATAGGAAAACCACCTCTTTGCATTGGTAATCATGAAGTGAATGCTATTATAGACTCTGAGGATGACTGTGACTTTAACGAATGGATTTACCCGACTTCCGGTGAAGGACTCGACAACTGGCGTGCAAAGGATTTCATTCCCATCTCCTTCAACAAGGAGTAATTACCATTTACTATTTCTATCTATTCAAGAACTTTGTGTGTAATTTTATTGAAACAATGACTTTAAGCCATGTGCCTTACCCGGGGAACTATGGTCCATTTGTTAAGGGTTTGTTCATTTTCATATGCCATATGATCATTTGATGAAAAACACTGGACTCTTTTGCATTCAAATTTTGCGCTCATTGTCTTTCTTTTCCTTTATTGCATTTTTCAAAATAGCCATGTATCTTACATGCACACACACACACACACACACACACACTTGCAGATCCTCATCCACTCTGGATCTCATTTCCATCGACTCTGCTATTGCCAGCTATGACTTTGAACATCCAATCAACCAAGCCGAAGATATAGGCGAAGAATATTGTGAAATACCAGGGGAACTAGCTAGACTTAAGATGCAAGAGGAGAAAGCCATTCAACCTCATGAGGAGCCAGTTGAAGTAATCAACCTAGGTACTGAGACAGACAAGAAAGAGGTCAAGATCTGCGCTAACTTGGAAGACAGTGTTAAAGCCAGATTGGTACATATGTTACATGACTATATTGAATTATTTGCTTGGTCGTATGAAGATATGACAGGGTTGGATACTGACATTGTGGTTCATCGTCTACCAACAAAGGAAGATTGTCCTCAGGTCAAGAAAAAGGTTCGTCGTATGCGGCCAGACGTGTTTGAGAAAATAAAAGTTAAGGTAATGAAGCAATTCAATGCAGGTTTTCTGGCAGTAACATCCTATCCCCAATGGGTGGAAAATGTGGTTCCCCTACCAAAGAAGGATGGAAAGGTCTGTATGTGCATAGACTATAGAGATTTGAATAGGGCAAGCCCCAAAGATGATTTCCCACTACCGTATATTGATGTCTTGGCTGACAACAGAGCTCAACACAAAGTTTTCTCCTTCATGGATGGATTCTCCGGTTATAATCAAATCAAAATGGCTCCCGAGGACACGGAGAAGACCACCTTTGTCACACAGTGGGGCACTTTTTGTTACAAGGTCATGCCTTTCGGTTTGAAGAATGCAAGGGCTACCTATCAACGAGCTATGGTAGCCCTATTCCATGACATGATCCATCATAAGATAGAAGTCTACGTTGATGATATGATTGCAAGGTTGCACACTGAGGAACAAAACCTTAATCATCTTCATAAGTTGTTTGAGAGGTTGAAGAAATACAAGCTAAGGCTGAATCCAAACAAATGCACCTTCGGGGTAAGATCTAGAAAACTCTTAGGGTTTTTCGTCAGTAGCAAAAGCATTGAAGTTGATCTTGTGAAGGTTAAAGCCATACAAGAAATGCCAGCTCCCCACTCTGAGAAGGAAGTCAGAGGTTTCTTGGGTCGACTTAACTACATTTCTCAATTCATATCTCACCTAAATACTACTTGTGAGCCAATCTTAAAACTCTTGAAGAAATATCAAGTAGTCAGATGGAATGACGACTGCCAAGCAGCCTTTGACAAGATCAAGGAATATTTACAAGAACCTTTCATTCTGATGCCTCCAGTTAAAGGAAGACCTTTGATTATATACTTGACTGTATTAGAGAATTCAATGGGGGTTATGTTGGGCCAACATGACGAGTCTGGCCGAAAAGAGCACGCAATATACTACCTTAGCCTGTCCCTTTACATCCAAAGATAAGGCTTCTTACCAAATCAATGGTAAGATAGCAATATCAAAGGAAAGGAAGAAATGAACAAAGACTTTTGAGTAGGTCGATTGTTCCTAGTTTCTTGCTCATTTTTAAAACAAACATCCTTGCTCATTTTCAAAACAAACACCAACACTTTCAAAACATTTTCCAAACATGAAATATTTTCAAAAGCTAAACACTTTGTATACGTTCTTACGAATGAGAACTATTACAAAGTTTGCCTAAATGATGGCGCCTTTTCAAAATACTTTCAAAAACCACATAAAGCACATTTTCAAACAAAAGCAAGTGATCTAGCAAGCAACTAAGATCCCATAGATAACTATGGATGAAAATGGTGCTAATACCTTCCCTTTTTATAATCTACCCCCCGAACTCAGAAATAATCTCAAAAGGCCTTTCCTGTTCTTTTCATCCTTTCCTTTTGGATAAAAGAAAAGTCAGTGGAGACTCTTGCTAACCACAACATTTGTGATAAAACGCAAACACCCAAGTCAGTTCTCCCACCGTACCACAGAACTGGCGACTCTGCTGGGGAATATCCTTAAAAGTGGGGTTACCTTAGGGCTAGATCACCATTACTTACTTTCCATGGTTTGACTTGCTTTCTTTACATTTTGGGTCCTTGTTTGGGTTACTGTTAAAGATCCTACACCCGGATCTGGGGCACCTTTTTAGGTAAGTAGCAATAAATCATGGAAGTTGTACGGTGTAGACCGATACAGACGAAGTGATAGCTAAGTTAGCGTAATACTTTGGCTTGTACTAATGTTCCTTGAGTCAGTCAAGGATAACATTAGGCTTCATTAGCATCATTAAGCACTAACTGACCTTTAGAACCTTTTAATTGACTTATCTTAAGCCACTAGAAAGTAGTGAGATGGCCGACTTTAGTTTCGACCAAAGATTGGTTGATACTCGATGCTACACTCATTGAGATTGGACTTTTGGGATAATTTGGCCGCAATACTTTGGTGCTTGAGCTAGAACAATGCCTAAAAGAAAGGTCAGTGATATGAGACTCCTTAGAACCCATTACTTTTAATAGAACAGGTTGAGCCAACTAAACTTCAAGAGGGTACTTACCTACAAACCCCATGCAAGCCTAAACATAAGGACTTGTCTTCTTTGTGTGTATATGACTATTTGCACATAACAACTTGATTACTTTGCATACTTGTACATAACATCATGACATCATACCATAGCATTTTCAATAACCATTTCAAGGATCTCAAGGGTCTATGATGCATGGTCACGTTGAATCAGACGTCTATCAAGGGGCAAGAGGATTTATTTTCCTCTAACCAAATGCCGTCAAAGATCAAGTACAACAAACTTGAGTCAAGGGCTATGACCCACTCGACATGGTGAGATTGATTCTCGTGGAAGGATATCTACCAATACGAAGTTATCCAATCAAAGTTGTAAGTGACTTCTAACATTTATCCTGCGAGATCCTTGAAAACATGCATCCACATACCATGCATCATATCATGACAGGTCTCTCCCATACAGGTTTCCTTATCTTCTCACTGTTTATTTCAGTAAGATGGATATGGAAAAAACAGTGAAAGATCTCCAAGCTCAAAATGCTCAGTTCCAACAAGTGCTCATGAACTTAGCCAAGGTGCCGGAAGATCTGAAAACACTCTTCACCAAAGAGAGCCAGAAGAATAAAAAGTCGGTTATCCTCAACGTGAGGAGAAGGTCCAAGGGGAATGCCCAGCTAGTTCAAAAAGAAGATGCTTCTTCTAAAGACAGTCAAGAAGAGGAAGCTGGAAGCATTAGAGCTAACATAGCTACTGATGACGATGACTCGTCTGAGGAGCGGTATCCATCGGCGGATGAAAAATACAAACAGCTTGAAGACAGACTAAAAGCTGTGGAGATCCAAGTTATGCCTGGATTGGACTTAGGAGACATGGGTTTAGTTTCTAGAGTGGTCATCCCACCAAAATTCAAAATCCCTACCTTTGCCCCATATGATGCAGTCTCTTGCCCTAAGATGCACTTAAAGTCCTATGTTCGTAAGATTCAACCATACACAACTGATCCGAAGCTTTGGATCCATTTCTTCCAAGAGAGCCTAGTAGGGACTCAACTTGAATGGTTCTATCAATTGGAGAGTTCTCGCATCCACACCTGGGAGGATCTAGCTGCTGCTTTCTACAAGCAATACCAACACAACGCTGATCTCGCACCAACTCGTGTGCAATTGCAGAATATGACCATGGGTTCCAACGAGAGCTTCAAAGGATACGCCCAAAAGTGGAGAGATCTGGCTGGTAGGGTGTAGCCCCATTTAACTGACAAGGAGCTGATTGACATCTTCATGGGAACCTTGACAGGACCTTTCTTCAATCACTTAATCGGAAGCTCCTCAGCCGAGTTCACCGAAATAATACTGACCAGCGAAAGGGTCGAAGCTGGCATCAATAGCGGAAAGATCCAAGGAGCTACACCCTCTGATGCTCAGAAAAAGCCATACAATGGGAAGAAAGATTCCAATGCTGTGTATGGACAAAAGAGTCGTCATGACCAACATGTAGGGGTAATCCTGATCTCTAATCCTACACCTGTTCAACAAAGACAGGGCAATAGGTGTAGGGTAAGATATCAAGAAAGGTAGTACGCTAACATCAACATGCCTTTGTCTCAAGATTTACAACATTTTCTGAAGGTGAAATTGATCACACTAAAGGATCCTCCTCAAAACCCCGATACCTCCTCTTCTAAGTACAATCCAAGTGTAAGATGTGCCTACCATTCTGATAGTCTCGGACATGACACTGACAACTATTGTACTTTGAAGAACAATATTCAAGACTTGATTGATGCCAGGGAGATTGAATTCGACTCTCCAGAGACTCCAAGCGTGATAATTGCTCCTATTCCAAATCATTGAGAGCGTCTTGTTCATTTTGAATTTTCAATTGTAATTTCTTTTGTCATTCAAACAATTGTCTATTAATGTCAAACTCTGTTTCATTAATGCATTAATGTTTGTCTTGAATTGATCCATTCGTTTTCATTACATTTAAACTATGTTTTTTACTCTCCTTATGACATTCAACTCTTGCTAAAAGTTACAAGCCTTTAGAGGGAGGATGATGAAAACAATGCCATAATCTCATACAATATGATTTTGAAAGACCTTGCTGACGATGTACATGCGTTCTTTCAAATCCTAAACACTGGAGTTATAAGGAAGATAATCCCTAGTCAACCCCTTCGAGCCAAAGAAGTGGGAATTTTCTTTTTCACACAAAATGAAACCTTCAATCAAAACCTGGGGCAGGGTAGTCTCTCAGTTAATTCAAATGCGCGTTCAGTCACAAAATTTCACTTCATATACAACGAGTGATATCAAAAACATTCCTCTAGAATCAAAATACTGTGATTGTTCCCTACCAAATAGGCAGTCATTATCTCTCAAAAAGAAAAGCCCACTAAGTCAAAACCTACAAAGGAGACTTAAGAAAACTAGGATATCCCGTTGACAGTAATCTCAAAACAAGAACAATTAGGAAAAAATTAAGTATAAATCAAAAGAAAGAGGTCACTACAAATCCTTAACAACATGAAAAATGCTGTAAGAAATGATTGCCTTCTGATAAACTTAACTTGTCTGATCCATCACCAAGACGTCATTCCAGACTCAATTGGAGTTCGAAAGCATAATTAACTGAGTTTAGGACTGAAGAACATCACGAAGAATGGATGGGTACAAATACACTTTAATCCTTATCCTTTGTTTCTTAAACTGTGAACCAAGCCATGTTACAACCCTTCAAAAGTCCTAATTGAAGCATGGGTTAGTTCGAAAGCATACTGTTACAAAAGGTATCCTGACGCCTGTAAAGCTTTACTCTAAATCCTAAGTTGAACTTTCTTACAAAATTTCTTTACTTGCTAAAATGCATTTTCAAAACTTTAAGACAAGCATAAACTTTGCATTATTTGAATATCGTTGTTTGCATTTGGCTATTTTTTTGACAGCGGATAAATTCACACAACGAATATCCGATGAACGAAATCTCTCTCAGTGAACAAAATCACTTCAAGTGGGATGACACTTCCAATAAGGGGTATGACATGTCACTATCCAGCACACTTGGGGCAGCCCATTCAAGATTCCAAGAAATCTCTTAAGAAATGCTGAATAACCAGGGGCAAGTCTCCATCTAAATTACTTGGGGAATTGAACGCAAATCCCAACAAAGGATTACGTACAATCAATTAGTTCCTGACAGTTCCACAGACACTTGCTACTAGGGGCAATGACAAATCTCCCAAAAATCCTTCTCATAGGATGACTCCCAGCCAGAGTTTAATCTCTAAAAACTTTTTCCCCAACTGAGTCAACTTCAAGAATCCTCGAGGATTTTCCCCAGTGAAGTCGCCACCTCTCCAACAGACCAGCAACAAGGTTTATTTCCCTAACAAACAGCGGGATTCCCCAGCTTGAGTTTGCCTCTCCGACTACTACAAATCAGAGGACCACAACTCCTCTTCCCCAGTAGACTACTCTACAATCCCCAGTAAGTTACTGTGAAGCCTGGACCCGACCAGATATCAGTTCAACTTCATCCTTTCCATCAAAAGATGACTCTCGAGCAAAGTCAACTTCCCCAGTGGAGTTCTCCTCAAACAACAAAACAGGAATCCATAGTGGAAACATTTTAAGCAAAGTTTGAAGAACCACCTACTCTTCAACAGCAGTCAGGGATTTAATGACTCCCCAACATTGGTCAAGCATTTATTTTCCCAGACAAAAAAATACATTCAAATAACATTTCATCTTTCATGCATCATATTACATACATGACAAGTGCATACGACACAATCTCATTTATTTTGAGAACATCATTGCACCATGCATTTCATACATCATGACATTGCATACAGTTATCATTTTACCTTTTAAGGAAAAGGTTAATCAACAGATGGCTACCATCAACAATTTTCAAGTTCCAGATTAATACCTGTAACAACCCAGGAAAACTATATGTGGACGAGTGATTATAGAATAATACCTTTAACAAGTCACAGAAATTATCTACACGACCAGCTGAAGCAACCCCACCCAGATTCCGTCTCTTTCCAAGATGAAGTCTTACACGGACTCGTCTTGGAGCAACCCTACACAGGTTCCTTCTCTTTCCAAGATGAAGTCTTACACGGACTCGTCATGAAGAAACCCTACACAGGTTCCTTCTCATTTCCAGATGAAGTTTTACATGGACTCATCATGAAGCAGCCCTACCCAGGTTCCTTCTTGTTTCCAGATGAAGTTTTACACTGACTCATCATGTAGCAACCCTACCCAGGTTGCTTCTCTTTCCAAGATGAAGTTTTACACTGACTTATCATGAAGCGGCCCTACCCAGGTTCCTTCTCTTTCTAAGATGAAGTTTTACACTGACTCATCATGACACAGCCCTACCCAGGTTCCTTCTCTTTCCAAGATGAAGTTTTACACTGACTCATCATGAAGAAACCCTACACAGCTTCCTTCTCTTCTCAAGATGAAGTTTTACACTGACTCATCATAAAGAAACCCTACACAGGTTCCTTTTCTCATTCTCAATATGAATTTTTACACTAACTCATCATGAAGCAACCCTACACGGGTTCCTTCTCTTTCCAAGATGAAGTTTTATACTGACTCATCGTGAAGCAGCCCTACCCAGGTTCCTTCTCTTTCCAAGATGAAGTCTTACATGAACTTTTCATGAAGCAAACCTACACAGGTTCCTTCTCATTTCCAGGTGAAGTTTTACACTGACTCATCATGAAGCAACCCTACCCAGGTTCCTTCTCCTACATTTCCAGATGAAGTTTTACACATACTCATCATAAAGCAACCCTACACGGGTTCCTTTTCTCATTCTCAAGATGAAGTTTTACACTGACTCATCATGAAGCAATCCTACACAGGTTCCTTCTCTTTCCAAGATAAAGTTTTACACTGACTCATCATAAAGCAACCCAACCCAGGTTCCTTCTTATACATTTCCAGATGAAGTTTTACACAGACTCATCATAAAGCAACCCTACACAGGTTCCTTCTCTTTCCAAGATGAAGTTTTACACTGACTCATCATGAAGCAACCCTACCCAGGTTCCTTTTCTCATTCTCAAGATGAAGTTTTACACAGACTCATCATGAAGCAACCCTACACAGGTTCCTTCTCTTCTCAAGATGAAGTTTTACACGGACTCGTCATAAAGCAACCCTACACAGGTTCCTTTTCTCATTCTCAAGATGAAGTTTTACACTAACTCATCGTGAAGCAACCCTACACAGGTTCCTTCTCTTTCCAAGATGAAGTTTTACACGGACTCATCATAAAGCAACCCTACACAGGTTCCTTCTCTTTCCAAGATGAAATTTCATATGGATTCATCCTGAAGCAGCCCTACCCAGGTTTCCCTCTCATATGTTTCCTAAAAAACAGCCCTACACCGACCCATCACAAATAAAGCCCTCCTCTGGTTAGATTTATTTCTTCCAGTTAATGACAGGAGACTAAAAACCTCCTCTGGTTAGATTTATTTCTTCCAGTTAATGACAGGCAATCAAAGACCTATATTTGTTCTGTTTAAATCTCTCATTGGTTTATCCTGATTATTTCTGGTAGACATTTCCTCTGGTTCGGATAAATCGCTCCAAAGATTTATTTTGATTTCTTCTCCAGTTGAAGTCAGAATTTTGACTTAGTCTAATTTCTGTCAACAATCACTCTGTATGGCATCTATAAGCCCATCCCCAACAACTATCCATCATTTCTCCAAATGTAATCTTTAAGCCCATTCCCTACACAATCAACCACAACATTATCAAGTGCAAATTTCTGGGCACTCTAGTGTTCAATCATCTTCCACCTTCAAGTCACGAATGGCAGATTTGCCAATCTAACTCTTCATGTATAAGAAGATTGAACAGGGGCAGCTGTTGTACCCTAAAATTTGCCCTCTCAATTCTCAAGGCTTTTCTCACAAAGATTCTCAAAATTCAAGCTTGCACAAGCACATTAGGATTTTCCAGTACCAGAATTAAAAGGAAACTGTCAAAAAGGGAGAAAATAGATAAAAATAAAATTTTGACAAAATTGGAGAAAAATAGGCTTCCTTCGATTCAGTCCCCTTCGATTGGACTTTGCACCTCCTTCAATTGCTCAAAATTTACTGCCATTGTGCCTCTTTCGTCTGGGCATGTGACTTCTTGTTGCAGGCTTCATTTGTGTCTTCCACTGCCTGCATGTTTTCTTTGAATCCCAAGTTTGATGCCCACAAGTTCCCCCTGCAAAGCAAGCCCTTCAAATCACCAAGCACACTGCCTGCATGTTTGCTTTGAATCCCAGGTTTGCTGGCCACAAGTGCCCCCTGCAAGGTAAACCCTTCGTTTAGACACAAATTCCTGCATACAAGCCTTCATTTGGGCATTCACCTCCTGCATGCCTGCATGCAAGTCTTCAATTGGGCATTCATCTCTTGCCATGCCTGTATGAAAGCTCCAGTTGAGCAAGGGCTTTGTGCCACTTGGTTTACATCTTTCATTTGGGTATTGATGCTTCCTTCGATTCAGAAGGAAATTATCTGCTAAAGGTTTCCTTCGATTCAAAAGAAAATTAT
This sequence comes from Vicia faba, assembly GCA_948472305.1. NCBI lineage: Eukaryota > Viridiplantae > Streptophyta > Magnoliopsida > Fabales > Fabaceae > Vicia > Vicia faba. The sequence continues at coordinate 1,143,670,487 of OX451739.1, read as the reverse complement.
CTTTTGAAGGCTTCCTTAAATTCAGAAGGAAATTATCTTCTGAAAGCTTCCTTCGATTCAGGAAATCATCCTATGAAAGCTTCCTTCGATTCAGAAGGCCTTGACCTTCTGAAGGTTCCCTTTGATTGCACCATTGGCCCCTCACCTATTTGTCTTGGATTCACAAGTTTTCGGTTGGATGAATGGCTACCTTCCTATGACTTTCGATTTCATCTTCATGTTTGCTTCGAATGCGCCTTCATATCACCTTTAAATCCATCTGCAAACCCTTCAATACGCCATAGTGCTGCATTATGACACACAACCTGGTAGCCCATTCAAAGGACTTTCCATAGTTGGGGAATAATTGTTTTTGCTTACTTTAGAGTTTGGTCGAAGGTTTGGGCCTAAGTGATCAAAAGCAAGAGGACTCAAAATGGCATATTCAGCTGAAGAGGGACATTTGAAGAACACACAATTGGTCCATTCGAAGGACACACAACTGATGGAAATGAATGTTGCTTTGTTTAGTCTGGTTAAAGGTTATGGAAAGATGAAGGATTCGATTCAAAGGTTCAATTTGTCCATAGATCAGGCTACATAGGCCTCCAACTTGTGCCTTACTCCATATTAAATTGTTCTTCAAGCCAACTTGCTCTTGATGACATCACTACTTTTTTAGAAAGTTTTTGAGCCTTACGTCTGTCTCTTCTGCATATTTTCCCTCTATAAACTAGGATCCACCCATCTAAACCATTTATTTTGGTACTTTTATCTTGGGATTATAAAAAGTTGACACAAGTGGATGTTGGCCTTTCAAAGAAACTATATTTTATTCTTTCACAAAACTGCTCATTCAAAAATTTTTCTCTACAAATAGAGAGTTCATTTTCACATCAAACAAAAAAGAGAGAGAAAGAAGAGGAGGGGAATGTATCTTCAAAATTCTCACACGCCACAGATCTCTCAAGTCCCTTCAACACTTGTGAAATCAAAAACCCAAAATTCTATTGTCACCTCCTTCGATTCTAAAGAACAACCACCCTTCAGTCTCTTTCGAATCCAGTGGAAAGAAGAATCACACTTGCTTTCTTTCCTCCTTTGAATTCAGCATCCAAGGCTTTGTTTCAGGCCCCCTCTTTCGAATCCAGCACCCAGGTCCTCCACTCAAAGTCCCACACCCATTCAAGGCTGAAGCAAGGTAATTTACTCTTACCCTTGCATCCTTCGTTTCAACCATAGCATATATATAATATTTTTCCTCCCTTTTGTTTACACCCTTTGAATCTATTTTTCTGGCTAATCGTTTGGTTCCTTGTTGCTTGAGTTCATTAAATATACTTTAATATTTAGTTTGGCCACAAGACAAAGGTTAACACGGCCTTAGGCCATGTTGCCATTTTATGTCCCAAATGAAAGAGACAGGGGAAAGGAATATAAAACGAAGCCTTGGACTTCAATGCTAACTTCCAGGCCCAGCCAGAATGCATGCTCATGCTGACTTCAAAGTCCCAGAAAGCCAGAATCAAAGGCCATGACTCACTGATTCCAGGCCCAATCGAAGAAGGTAACCAGGCAACTAGGTAGAACTAGAAGGCGCGCCCTGTTGACTGCCAAGCCCAATCGAAGGCCATGACTTGGCTGGTGCCAACTCCCAATCGAAGGCCATGACCTTGCTGATGCCAGCCCCAATCGAAGGTGGCCAACAGAAGCAGAATCGAAGGGTGTTTCAACCCAAATCAAGGGGTCCATTTTTCATGCATTTATTTTATTTTTGCCTTTATATTTCCATGCAATTAAATATGGTTATAATAGTGTAGGTTTTATTTCTTGCATTTTTTATTGCTTTTGTATAAATATAGTAACTAGGATGTATGGCAACATAAAAAGAACAAGTAGACAACCCAAAAATCAAAGACGAATGCATGTAAATCAAACACACTATTCACACATACACCCCTAGGGTTAACTACATTTGTTGCCTAAAAATGGTCATGTTATGCATGTGAGATGTCTTGGCAAAAACAATCAAAATACAAGATCATAGTCCCTCGATGACGCTTCAAATGTTGCCTTTCAAATGATCTTAGTCCCTCAAAGAGAAATGCTAAGATATCTCACAACATTGTTATCATGACTATACGATGACCCACGCCCGTCCCTTTACATCCAAAGATAAGGCTTCTTACCAAATCAATGGTAAGATAGCAATATCAAAGGAAAGGAAGAAATGAACAAAGACTTTTTAGTAGGTAGATTGTTCCTAGTTGATTGCTATTTTCAAAACAAACATCCTTGCTCATTTTCAAAACAAACACAAACACTTACAAAACATTTTCCAAACATGAAATATTTTCAAAAGCTCAACACTTTGTATACGTTGTTATGAACGAAAACTATTACAAAGTTTGCCTAAACGATGGCGCCTTTTCAAAATACTTTAAAAACCACACAAAGCAAATTTTCAAACAAAAGCAAGTGATCTACCAAGCAACTAAGAGCCCATAGATAACTATGGATGAAAAGGGTGATAATACCTTCCCTTTTCATAATCTACCCACGAACTCATAAATAATCTCGAAAGGTTTTTCCTGTTCTTTTCAGCCTTTCCTTTTGGATAAAAGAAAAGTCGGCGGCGACTCTTGCTAACTGCAACAATTGCGATAAAACGCAAACACCTAAGTCAATTCTCCCACCGTATCACATGGGCCATTAACATAATTGGATAGATCAAACCCACTACCTCCAATGGAAAATTTTTCATCCTTGTTGCTATTGACTACTTCACCAAATGGGACGAAGTTGCTGTTAGAACATAGTTTGATTCTACAACCCTTAATTAGAGCTTTGATGATAACAAACTACAAGAATAAAAAATTGTAAGATTTATATATAAGACATATATGCTACTTAAAATTATGGTTTGTGTTTACAGAAGTTTTGATGGAATCAGCATTAGAAGATCATATCAGCATCAGAAGATCAATAACATGTGCTACACGCTGAAGCTACCAGATTATACGCTGAAGCTTGATGAACAGAATCTGCGCATAAAATACTCTGACTCTGATCAAGATCCTTACCAATTCATCAGCACTCAGAAGCGTCAGCATCAGTTAAAGCAAAGAACACTCTGATTACCATAAGCAGAGAACACTCTGAAACGTTACTAAGCATTCAAGACAGATTAATTACCAACGACTTTATTCAAAGACAAGATCTTATCAAAAAGGAAAGAATGTTATTATCATTGAAAGTGCTTTATGGACAACAACATATCTTTGCCTTGGCTATTTAAACAAGTCTGTGTGAGAAAATAAAAGGCTAATAATCTTCACGCACGCACTCATACATTTTGCTAAGCCTTCAAACCACGCATACTCAAAAGCATTAGCAATTCAGTTTTTATTCCAAGCTTAAATTTGTGTATTATCACAGTTGTGATATATAGTTTTGTTAGAAAACATTAAACACATTCTTGTTCATTATTTGTAAGAGACTTCCTTGAGACAAACCGGTATGTGGTTATACTCAAGAAGGCTTTAACAGTTGTTAAAGTAGACTGTTGTAATCCTATTGAATATAGTGGATTAAGACCTCGTTGGAGAGAGACGAAATCACCTTGACGGATGGACTGGAGTAGTTTGAGATCAAACGAACCAGGATAAAAATATAGTGTTGTTTAAGCTTTTGATTTAAGTTTTACAATTCAACACCCCTTCTTGTGTTTTTCACATCTTCAATTGGCATCAGAGCACCTGGTTCTGAGCTTATAATACTTAACCGTGTCAGTACAAGATCCAGCGTCAGAAAAACACAATGGCAGGACCAAATCAAAACATCAGTAATGACAACAATGAAGAAAGAGACAGATTTAGTGGCAAACCTCCAGTCTTTGATGGAGAGAACTTTGACTACTGGAAAGACAGAATTGAAAGCTTCTTTCTGGCCCATGATGCTGATCTGTGGGACATGGTGACTGATGGATACACGCACCTAGTGGATGGAAGTGGTCAGAATATTGACAGGAAAGCAATGTCTGATCAGCAAAAGCGTGATTTCAGAAATCATCACAAGGCCAGAACAATTCTTCTCAGCGCCATCTCTTATTCAGAATATGAAAAGATATCAAACAGAGACACTGCAAAGAATATGTTTGACTCTCTGAGAATGACGCATGAAGGCAACATTTAAGTCAAAGAAACCAAAGCTCTTGCACTCATTCAGAAGTATGAGGCATTCAAGATGGAAGAGAGTGAATCAATAGAGACTATGTTTTCAAGATTTCAAATTCTTGTTGCTGGTCTAAAATTTCTTGACAAAGGATATTCCACTGCTGATCATGTTAAGAAGATCATCAGAAGCTTTCCAAAACAGTGGAGGCCAATGGTCACAGCGCTTAAGCTAGCCAAGGATCTCAACAAAATCTCTCTGGAGGAACTTGTCAGCTCCCTGAGAAGTCACAAGATAGAGCTAGAAGCAGATAAACCTCAAAAGCAAGGTAAGCCATTAGCTTTAAAATCTAACAGAAAACTGACTCCAAGGTTTTGCAGGCTGTAGAAGAAACCTCTGATGGGTCTTCATCAGAAGAAGATGAACTATCTCTCCTCTCCAAAAGGGTGAACCAATTATGGAAGCAGAGGCAAAGGAAATTCAGGAATCCCAGAAGATCAGAAAACCAGAATGAATCTTTCTCCAGATACAGAAGGTCAGAATCCTCCTCTGGACACAGAAGATCTGAAGGTTCCTCAGGAAATAGAAAGCTAAACAACAAAGACATCATCTGCTATGAATGTAATGAGCAAGGGCACTATAAAAGAGATTGCCCAAAGCTTCAAAAGGAAAAGCCCATAAAGAAGTTTGGCAAGGAAAAGAAGAAAAGTCTCATGGCTACATGGGATGATTCTGACACATCTGAAGCTGACTCAGACTCAGATGATGAAAGAGAAAACATAGCTCTCATGGCAAACATAACAGAAGACAGTGAAGCTTCTGAGTCAGACTCTGAATCAGATACAGAAGAGGTATTCCCTGACTTTGCTATAAAATTTACTAAGATTGAACTAGCTGAAAGCCTTAATGAGATTCTGGAAAGATATCAGCAGATCAGAGTCAAATTCAGAAACCTGAAAAGGAATCTTGCTTCTGACTCTGATAAGACTGAGAGTCTCAAATTGGAGAATTCTGAGTTAAAAGATAAAATTTCAAAATTAGAAAATCTATTGCAAAACTCTCAGAAGGAAACAATCCCTGAAACTCCCAGCAGTGCTGATGAGATCATCAAGGAGTATGATCATAGCTTTCAGAAGTTTCTAGCTAAAAACATAGATAGAAGCAAAATGGCTTCAATGATCTATGGAGTTAGCAGAAATGGCTGAAAAGGGATAGGATATCAAGGTAAGGTACCTACACCAAAAAATGACATGGATTTAGTTATAAAACACACTTCACTTGATTCACACTTTATATATGGGCACACACATGACATCAAATATACAAGTAGTAATTATTTTGTCAAACCAAAATTCAACCAGAGTTTTGGTAAAACTAACAAATCAGGACCCAAGAAAATATGGGTACCTAAGGATAAAATAATACATGTGGTAGATATCTTTAGCAGCAAAGCAGAAACACCAATCTTGGTACCTGGACTCTGGCTGCTCACGACACATGACGGGAAGAAGGCATATGTTCCAAAGCCTGGAACTTAAGCCTGGAGGCCATGTAGGTTTTGGAGGCAATCAGAGAGGAAAGATCATTGGCTCTGGAACAATAGGTAATGGAAATCTTACCTCTATAAGTAATGTTTTATTAGTAGATGGATTAATGCATAACCTGTTATCCATAAGTCAATTAAGTGATAACGGTTATGATATAATCTTTAATCAAAATTCATGCAAAGTTGTTAGTCAGAAAGATGGGACTATCCTATTTAATGGAAAGAGGAGAAACAACATTTATAAAATAAAACTTTCTGAACTAAAAGTCAGAATGTAAAGTGTCTTCTGTCTGTTAACAACGAGCAATGGATCTGACACAGAAGATTGGGACATGTTAGTATGAGAAGAATATCTCAGATTAACAAACTCAATCTGGTCAGAGGACTTCCTAACCTGAAGTTCAATTCAGATGCTCTGTGTGAAGCATGTCAGAAAGGCAAGTTTGCAAAACCAGCTTTCAAATCCAAAAACATTGTTTCCACCTCTAAGCCATTAGAACTTCTGCACATTGACTTATTTGGACCAGTTAAAACTGCTTCAGTCAGTGGCAAGAAGTATGGGTTAGTAATCTTAGATGACTATAGCAGATGGACATGGGTAAAGTTCTTAAGACACAAGGACGAGTCACACTCTGTGTTTGTCACCTTCTGCAACCAAGTTCAGAATGAAAAGGATCTTAGAATCATCAAAGTCAGAAGTGATCATGGTGGAGAATTTGAAAACAAAGATTTTGAGTCATTCTTTAATGACAAAGGCATTCTGCATGATTTCTCTTGTCCTATAACTCCTCAGCAAAATGGAGTTGTAGAATGAAAGAACAGAACATTGCAAGAAATGGCCAGAACCATGATCAACGAGACTAACATTGCTAAGATCTTCTGGGCTGAGGCAATAAACACATCGTGTTACATTCAGAATAGAATCTCCATAAGACCTATTCTGGAAAAGACTCCATATGAATTGTGGAAGAATAGAAAGCCCAACATTTCTTTTTTTCATCCATTTGGATGTACATGTTTTATTTTGAACACAAAAAAATATTTGAACAAGTTTGACTCTAAAGCACAAAAGTGTATTATGTTAGGATATTCTGAATGCTCAAGAGGGTACAGAGTATACAATACAGAAACACAGATTGTGGAAGAGTCAATCAGTGTTCGTTTTGATGATAAGCTTGACTCTCAAAAGTTAAAGCAGAATGAATTCCTTGCAGGTATGGAAGTTAAACTCAGAGGTACTGAAGACAAATCATCAGAAGCTCTCAATAGAGACACTCCCTCAACATCAGAAAGAGGCACTGCAAGCAATCCATCACCTTCTGTTGATCAACTTCAGAAAAGACCATCCAGAAGCAGCATGGATCACCCAGAAGAAACAATCTTAGGAAGAAAGGCAGATCCAATCAAAACAAGAGCTAGCTTCAGAAACTCTGAAGAATCCCTCATGGGACTGGTTTCTCTAATTGAACCAACATCAATTGATGAAGCACTTCTGGACAATGACTGGATTCTAGAAATGTAAGAGGAGCTAAATCAATTCACAGGAAATGACGTATGGGAACTTGTTCCCAAACCAAAAGGATTCAACGTCATTGGAACAAAATGGGTGTTCAGAAACAAACTGGATGAACAAGGTGAAATCATCAGAAACAAAGCAAGATTGGTAGCACAAGGTTATAGTCAGCAAGAGGGGATAGACTATACAGAAACCTTTGCTCCAGTCGCCAGGTTAGAATCTATCAGACTCTTAATTTCATTTGCTATGAATAAAGTCATCACTCTGTATCAAATGGATGTCAAGAGTGCATTCTTAAATGGCTATATAGAAGAAGAGGTATATGTGCACCAACCCCCTGGTTTTGAAAGTTCCAAAAATCCAGAATATGTTTTCAAACTAAAGAAGTCACTCTATGGTCTGAAACAAGCTCCCAGAGCTTGGTATGAAAGACTAAGTAACTTCCTGTTAGAAAAGGAATTCACCAGAGGGAAAGTGGACACAACCTTATTCTGTAAGACAGTTAAGAATGATATTTTAGTATGTCAGATTTATGTTGATGACATCATATTTGGATCTAATAAACCTTCTTTGGGAAGAAAGTTTGCTAAGTGTATGCAGGCAGAATTTGAGATGAGCCTAATGGGGGAACTAAAATTCTTTCTGGGCATCCAGATTAATCAAACCCCAGAAGGAACTTACATTCATCAGAGCAAATATGTCAGAGAACTTCTGAAGAAATTTGATCTCTCAGAATGTAAGCCATCAAAGATTCCAATGCATCCCACGTGCATTCTGGAAAGAGAAGAGGTAAGTAAAAAGGTAGAACAGAAGGTCTACAGAGGTATGATTAGTTCTCTTCTATATCTGACGGCTTAAAGGCCTGCATTTTATTCAGTGTATGCATTTGTGCAAGATTCCAATCAGATCCTAGAGAATCTCACTAAACAGCAGTTAAGCGAATTTTCAAGTATCTGAAAGGTACTACTAATCTGGGTTTGTTTTATAGAAAATCAAGTGATTACAGCTTAGTAGGATACTGTGATGCTGATTTTGCTGGAGACAAATTAGAGCGTAAAAGCACTTCTGGAAGCTGCCAGTTTCTGGGAGAAAATCTGATCTCTTGGTCCAGCAAAAGACAATCCACAATTGCTCTATCAATAACAGAAGCTGAATACATAGCAGCAGCTGGATGCAACACACAAATGCTCTGGATGAAAAGTCAACTTGAGGACTTCCAGATATTTGAGAGTAACATTCCTATCCTCTGTGACAATACTTCTGCTATCTACTTAAGTAGAAAACCCATTTTACATTCTAGGGCTAAGCATATAGAAATAAAACATCATTTTATTAGGGACTATATTCAGAAAGGGATTTAAAATTTAAAATTTATTAACACAGACCACCAATGGGCTGATATTTTTACAAAACCTCTTTCTGAAGATAGGTTCAACTTCATTCTGAAACATCTCAGCATGAAGCTCTGCCCATAGTAAAATTGTTTTGATTCCATATCTTAACCTTCAGAACTTTGTTTATTTTTCTGTGAACTACTGATCAATCTTCTTTCAGAATTTTAGAAGTGCAGATTGTATCAAAATCTATCCATGAAGATCTGAGCGCTTCATTTCAAGGATAGAAATGTGCTGTTCACTCAAGCAAACAAGTGTCATCCAGTCATCAACTATTTTCTGAGGATGAACACGCGTTCACGTTTCTGAAAAGGCAAAGCGCTGATTGGATGCATTGAGACACATGTCATGGGTAACCGTTCCAAATATCTTTTTGAATCCCCTAAAATCAGCTACCATTAAATGCTAATAATCATTATTAATTTCTCTCTCTTAACGTTTATGTTTTCAAAACCTTTTTAGAAATCTATTTAAACACACTTCACACCATTTACACGTTTTACCTTCACTTTCATTTTCTCTCAAACTTACTGATTTCAGTGTTCTTACTTTCTCAAAAACCCTTTCAATCTTTTTCACAAATCCTTCGTGTGAACATGGCTTCTTCCAGCATTCCTTCTTCAGGTTCCCGGAAAACTGTTTCATCTGAACAATACGAAGAACCTTACAGAACGCTTCTAACTCCAATCAAAAATATTGAAGTTCTGTCAGAATTAATCGTGGATTTCAACAGTCTCCAAGAAAATGGGTTTGATCTATCTGAAGAGGTTAAAGCTCAAGGTTGGGAAAAGTATTTTGACAGACTTGTGGGTCCAACATTTCCTATTCTGGTAAAGGAATTTTGGATTCACGCTTCTTCTTCAAACCATCAAGTTATGTCTTACATCATGGGGAAGAAGATTGTTATTACTGAAGACCTCATTGCACGTTTGATAGGCTACAATGGTGGTGGTGTTCGTTGCATTGACATGGCAGAAAGGTGTGCAGATGTTGCCCTAATTGCAAGGGAAATCTTCACTCTGGGGCTTCCCTCCAGCAAGATAAGGGATTTGAAAGACAAACACAGAATTTGGGCCAAGATCATTCTGGGGTGCTTCAACCACAGGAAGCCTACCAGCTCTCCTGATTACATTAATATTGATCAACAATTTCTGATCTATTTCATCTCTCAGAAGGTCAAGATAAATCTGGCTCATCTTCTGTTCAACCATCTCAGAACAAGTGTTAAGGAAACAAGATAAGAGGAACGTAAAAAAAGGGATTGGATACCCTTAGGAAGACTGATATCAGATATTCTAACAGAGAATAAGCTGATTGATCATCTGACAGATGCTCAAGAAATCAGCACTCTGGAAGCTACTGTTGGCAAACAGCTGAATGCCAAAAATTTGAAGAAAATGAAGTTGATTGAGAACATCAAGAAGGAGCCCAGCGTCACTCCTTTTGCTGTAATCTCCAGCAGAAGAGTCCCTCTGGATGACTTCCCACTGTTCTCAGAAATTGACTCTAAACCTGAAATCATTCTGAGATATCTAGATGCTTGTAAAGCTGATGGTACAGCACCAAATCTGAATATTCAAGACCTTCAGCAGAAGGCTCCAGAGGTTGTTCTGAAGAAGACAAAGAAAAGAAAAGTTGCAGCAGAAGGATCATCTCAGCAGACTCCTAAGAAGAGAGGTAATCCTTCTTCTGTAACTGTTTTAGATTCAACTGTTGTATCAACATCTATCCCAATACCCACTCCATCTGAAAACCCAACACCTCAAACATTCGATGATTTTGACTGTGATTTTGACCCTTCTGAATCCTTAACCCTCATAAGATCTCGCTCCTAACCACAAAATCCAAATACTGAAGCCATACCAGAACAAGAACTTGCAAAAGTTCTTTCTGATATAGACCAACACACTTCTGCTCCCGAACCAGAAAATCCAAATCCTGAAACCCACAGAGAAGCACAACCAGGAATTCCCCTCTCACCAATACCAGAAATTCCACTCTCTCCAGAACCCGAAATCCCACTACCTTCATCTCCTCAACCAGAAAATAATCCACCATCTCCTCAACTTGAACAATCTCCACAACCTGAGATTCAAACCTCTGAGGCTCAACCCTCTGAATCCCCTGAACCAGTACCTCTGGCCATTCAGTTGCCCCTTAGTACCATTGTGAATATTCCTCAACTTCCCTCTTCACCAGAATTAACTATACCAAATTCCCCGTCAAGTCCAATCATAATTCCTGACTCTCCCACTCCCTCACCAAAAGACAATTCAGACGACCACATCAAGACTCTCATTAATTTAACAGTCCTTGAACACCTTGCTGCAATAACCAACAAAACTGCTATCCCAAAACCAAAACATCTAGATGTTGGTTCCAGCATATTGAACTTTGAAACAGAAGTACAAAAGTGGATCACTTCTCTGAAACAAGCAAGTCTGGAACTGGTTGATCCTGCTGCATCAGACTACCTATGGACAAAGTTCAGAAGATGGGTATGCTCTGAAACCTTTAAGTTGCAAGAACAGAGCTACGGACAGGCTCAACAGAAATTCAGCAATCTGCTGAAAGAAATTGAAGGTCCAGTTCTGAGCAAGCTGCTTAAGGAAGAAGTTCTCCCGCTGGACAATGCTCCTTGGTCTGAACATCGTCAACCAGAATCAGAAGAACAGATGATTCCAGTTGAAGACATGGGTCAAGAAGAAGATATTGCTGAAAGCTCTGAGAAACATCCTGTTTCTGAAGATCCTCAAGCTTCCTCTCTTGACAGGAAGACTCTGGAAGATCTGAAAAGATCTGATATGCTGATGAATGAAAGAATGGATAAGCAGGACATCAAAATTGATGCAATAGCCAGCATGTTAACTCAGCAACAGGAAACCAGCACCCAAATCAAGAGCATGTTGGAAGCTCTGTTCACACGACTTCCTCCTCCTTCTTAGAAATTTCCTTGTTGTTTTTATAACTTGTTTATCTGTAATATTTTTACATGTTATGAACTTATCCTTGCTTCTGTTTTTAATATAAACGCATTTAAAGCTCTGATCATTTTAGCTCTGATTATTTGTGCTTTTTGATAACTGACAAAAAGAGGGAGAAAGAATGATATTTTTCAATAACGGATTACTGATACATAAGTCTCAAACATTATGACATTCTGATCTATTTGAATTTGTTTCTTCTGAAAAGCTTGAACAGGTACAAAATTCTGACGAAAGATACAGTAAAGTACAGTAAAGTTTTGATGCTCAAAGACTCATAGAATTAAAGGGAAGTAATCAACTCAGGGGGAGTTTTTCTCTTCTTAGCTCTGATACCTTTTATTCTTTATTTTTAATCTCTGATAACTTTTATTCCTTAATTTTAATTGAAAAAAATCTGGTTTTTGTCATCATCAAAAAGGGGGAGATTGTTAGAACATAGTTTGATTCTACAACCCTTAATTAGAGTTTTGATGATAACAAAATACAAGAATAAATAAATTGTAAGATTTATATATAAGACATATATGCTACTTAAAATTATGGTTTGTGTTTACAGAAGTTTTGATGGAATCAGCATCAGAAGATCATATCAGCATCAGAAGATCAATAACATGTGCTACACGCTGAAGCTACCAGATCATACGCTGAAGCTTGATGAATAGAATTTGTGCATAAAACACTCTGACTCTGATCAAGATCCTTACCAAGTCATCAGCACTCAGAAGCATCAGCATCAGTTAAAGCAAAGAACACTCTGATTACCATAAGCAGAGAACACTCTGAAACGTTACTAAGCATTCAAGACAGATTAATTACCAACGACTTTATTCAAAGACAAGATCTTATCAAAAATGAAAGAATGTTATTATCATTGAAAGTGCTTTATGGACAACAACGTATCTTTGCCTTGGCTATTTAAACAAGTCTGTGTGAGAAAAGAAAAGGCTAATAATCTTCACGCACGCACTCATACATTTTGCTAAGCCTTCAAACCACGCATACTCAAAAGCATTAGCAATTCAGTTTTTATTCCAAGCTTAAATTTGTGTATTATCACAGTTGTGATATATAGTTTTGTTAGAAAACATTAAACACATTCTTGTTCATTATTTGTAAGAGATTTCCTTGAGACAAACCAGTTTGTGGTTATACTCAAGAAGGCTTTAACAGTTGTTAAAGTAGCCTGTTGTAATCCTATTGAATATAGTGGATTAATACCTCGTTGGAGAGAGGCGAAATCACCTTGACGGGTGGACTGGAGTAGTTTGAGATCAAACGAACCAGGATAAATATACAGTGTTGTTTAAGCTTTTGATTTAAGTTTTACAATTCAACCCCCCTTCTTGTGTTTTTTACATCTTCAGTTTCCTCATATGCCTCAGTCACAAAGAACTTTGTAGCCTGTTTTATCAAGCAAAACCTCATCTGCCATTATGGTATCCCCGAAAGGATCATCACCGACAATGGAACCAAACTCAACAATGCTATGATTACTGAACTCTATACACAGTTCAAGATCAAGCATCATAATTCTTCTCCACACAGACCTAAGATGAATGGCACAGTGGAAGCTGCCAATAAAAACATAAAGAAGATTGTGCAAAAGATGGTGGTGAGCTACAAAGATTGGCATGAGATGTTACCATTTTCTCCCCACGGCTACCATACCTCGGCACAAACATCAACTGGGGAAACCCCATTTTCTTTAGTCTATGGCATGGAAGTTGTCCTGCCTGTTGAAGTTCATATTCCTTCTTTAAGGATTGTGAAAGAAGCAGACTTAGGCGAAGACAAATGGATTCAGACTAGATTGGATCAGTGAACTTGATCGACAAGAAAAGACTAGTTGTTGTTTGTCATGTTCAAATGTATCAAAAGCGTATTATCAAAGCTTTCAACAAGAAGATCAAGCCTCGATTGTATCAGACTGGTGACTCGATAAAACACACTATTTCGTCACAAGGCGATCCTAGGGGAAAATGGACTCCAACTTACGAAAGGCCATTCATTGTCAAGAAAGTATTATCTGGCGGTGCCATGATGATAACTACTATGGGCGGCGAAGATATCCCACATCCTGTGAACACGAACATAGTCAAAAAATACTATGCATAAAGAATGACCCGCTAGGTTGACATACCTAGGCAAAAATAAGAGCATCTCGACGAGCCAAAAGGGTTCGGGAAAAAGTCAGGCATATATACAAAAGATTGTACACCCGATAAATCGAAAACCCGAAAGGGCGGCTTGGGAAAAAATGGGTATCCTGGTGGAGTGAAAACCCGAAAGGGAGGTTGTTGTACCCCAAACGTTTCAATCTCATTTCTCAAGACTACACAAGGTTTGACCAGTTCAAGGCACCTCCTCAAGCACTGATGACTCAAATTAGGGTTTGAGTTTGTACAAGGATAATTGAACTTTCAAGGCCTCAAATTACTTTCATGGATCATTAGGATCCCTCAAGATTTCTCATGCCATGTTTCAAGTCTTGGATCACATTTTTGCTCAGTCAGTTGATCAGTTGACCTAAAATCAATTGTATTGGGGAAAAAGTCAATTGTGGTCAATTTATAGTCAAAATTCATAATTTTTTATCCATGTCAACATTATGAAGTCATATATGTCAATTGATCAAGTTTGGATCATAATTCCTCAAGAAATTTGATCAGCACATCAAAAGGGCAAAATGGTCAAAGTTAGGGTTTTGATTCAAAAGGCTCAGTTCTTGACTTTTGACCAAGGAAGTGACTTATTCGGTTAAGACATGATCTCAAGGATTCAAATACATAATTTTGACCTAGTGGCATGGCTCAAAACATTTCTCAAGATCAGTTGATTGATAGTTAAATTTCAGTCGACTGATGAAAAGTCAACTGTACACTGAAAAGTCAAACTTTGACTTTTTTATCAAAATCAATTTTCAAAGATTACAATTCATCAAGACATGTCAAAATATAAAACTTGTTCATCAAAAAATCAAAAAGTCAAAATCCATCTTTGAAAAGTCAAAGTTCTAAGACTTAGAATTTTTTCTAAGTGTTAGAAAATTCATATTTTTCATAACTTTGTGCCAAATTTCCACCATGATGCAACATAATTCAAGGGAAAATTCCAACATGAAATTGTGGATCTAAATGAGATCTAAAACATTGTAGGGCAGAAATTTTTCTAGAAATTATTGGATTTCAAGTTATGAATTTGTGAAGACACACTCATGAAACTAAAAAGACTTGGTGAAATTTTGCCCTAGTTAGGCAGGTTTTTGACCTAACTTCATGGAAACTTTTCACCTAGTTCGAAGATGAATATTCAAAAATTTCCAACATGAAGGTTGTAGAGGATGTTACAAGCTTTCCAAAATGTCCAAGAACTCATCAAGATCATACTTGAGCTAAGAGAATCGAAGGCAAGAAGTTAGGGTTTCAAACTTGATTTACAAGGCATATTTTGTGATGAAGATGAACCAAATCCATAGCCATGCTGCACAATCCTCACCTTGCAGGCCTCAAACTTGTTTTTCACTCCTTAATTTAATGTTTACACAACTGATTGATCAATTGTCCAATTGATTCAAGCATTGTCCAAAGCATTTTGCTATTTTATGGAGAAAGTCACCATTTCCATTCTTGTAAAGCAAGCTTTATGCACAAAGTCAGCTTCTTGAGCTCCTAACTTGTTATCTTTAAGTACACTCCATCCACAAAATCAGAAGCAAGCTTGTTTAAAGTTCAACCACTCTACAATAGTAAGTACAAAGGCATGGAAACTTGTTTTGTCAAGAAAATCCTATGTTGAGCTTAAACATATAAATTCAAATTCTGACTTGTTGTAGCATACAAAAACTTTTGCTTATAAATAGAGATATTATTTGCAAGCTAACACACAAATTCTAATACCCTGAAACTCTCTCAAACACTCACAAACCAGAAATTTCACAAAAACACCATTGATACATAATTCTGACCTTGAACTTGTATCTCTCATTTCCCTCGTGCGTTTTCCCTCAAATTCATTTGCAAAGCTTCTATAACTCAAATATAGTCCATCCATGTCCTTGTTCTGGAACTATAACACCATTTTCATCAACCTCCATAACCAAAAAACAGAGTCTGCAAGTTGACTTCTCCAGACCATTCCATCCATCCATAGCTCAAGCTAGGCATTACATTAGCTTCCTGGGAACTTCAGGAAGCTAACCTGATCATCACAACTCCCTGAAAGCAGCTCAAACTCATTTCACAATTTCTAGTTTTGAGGTATTTTTTCTGAACTTCTATATCTTCATACAAGCATCATTTGATTTTTATTTGTGAAGATAAAATGTAGATATCATTGCCCTGAAGCTGTACATCTCCATAGTTTTCATTTATATTGCCTGAGCTTAGAGAATTTTAGGTTTGAATATCTGAATAAAGTTAGGTCAAGATTTGGTACTTTTAGAAATTCTTGCTCATCTTTGAGAATTAGTTTAAGTTATTTACACATTCAGAAATTGTGATGAAATTTCTAACAAGTTTGATGTTGGAAGTTTTGTGAATGAATGAGAAATGAGTGAGTTACAGGGACCATGGCTTGTGGTTGAAGATGAAGTTCATTTCTGGAACTTGTTTTGTATTATACATTTATGGTTTTTCTTATATTAACGAATGTACAGCCATCCCAGTGGTAAAGGCAGCGCGCGTTTATGGTCAAGGTCATGGGTTAAAGTACTAGCGCTGCCTTTTGCTATATTTTCCAACATTTTCTTTCTTTTTTGTTACAAACAAACAACACCTGGGTCTCCACAACTGGGCCCTTACCATTTTTTTAGTTCTGACCCCCTGTTTCCATTTACCACACAGGCCCATTTTTTTCCTTTTCTGATTCCAAAAATATTAATGGGCCAGGCCTAACAAAACAAAATTGTTTTTCTAACAAACTCTCAAATTTCGTTTCAAACCCCCCTGACTTTTATTTTTATATTTTATTTTATTTTATTTTTCTTTATTATTTTTATTATTATCATTATTATTATTATTATTTTAAATATTATCATTATTATTATTATTTTTATTAATAAAAATCCAAAAATAGTTTATTTATTTATATATCTAATATATTTATATTCATGTATATTTTATTCCTTTAAAAAACAAAAAGACAAAAATATTTTCTTAAACAAACTTAATCTCTTTTTCTTAATAAATTAATAATTAGATTTAGGTTTAGTTATTTTCTTTTTATTTAAAATTATTTTAGAATTTAGGTTTATTTTAATTAATTAATTTCCATACTATTTTGATTAAACTAAAAACCTTTTCTTAAAAACCCTAAAAAATGCTTTCTAACTTAATTACATTTTTAATTAATTCAGGTTTAATTTTATTTATCTTAATTAATAATTTTCTTTTAGATAATTAGGTTAAAATCCTTTCTTCAAAAACCAAACAAAATCATTTCCTTTCCAGTTACATCCTTGCACATTATATTCTTTTCAATTCCTGTACATTATTCAATATGGTTGTAATAGATAATTAGGTTTAATTTCTTGCAATCCCCATTTTTAGATTTGTATACCCCATCCCCCTAATGATGTAGTAGCGTAGTAATTTTACTTTCCGCAATTTATCGCTTTCATATAAATGCTAGTAATTAGGGTTTGTATGGAAAGATAAAAACCAACAAGTAGATAATCCTATTCAAAGATTAAATGCATGCAAATCAAACACTATTCACACATGCACCCTTAGGGTAATTCCACTTGTTGCCTTATGAAAAATGGTCATGTTATGCATGTGAGATGTCTTAGCAAAAACAATCAAAAATACAAGATCATAGTCCCTCGATGACACTACCAATGTTGCCTTTCAAATGATTTTAGTCCCTCAAAGAGAAATGCTAAGATATCTTATAACATTGCTATCATGACTATACGATGACCCACACCCGTCCCTTTACATCCAAATATAAGGCTTCTAACCAATCAATGGTGGGATAACAATATCAAAGGAAGGAAGAAATGAATAAAAGACTTTTGAGTAGGTAGAAACGTTCTTAGTTGCTTACTCACTTTCGAAACAAACATCCTTGCTCACTTTCAAAACAAACACTTTCAAAACAAATACTTTCAAAACAAACAAACAATTTCCAAACATGAAATATTTTCAAAAGTCCAACACTTTGTATACGTTCTTAAGAACGAGAACCATTACAAAGTTTTCCTAAACGAAGGCGCCTTTTCAAAATACTTTCAAAAACCACCACAAAGCACATTTTAAAATAAAAGCAAGTGATCTAGTAAGCAACTAAGAGCCCATAGATAACTATGGATGAAAAGGGTGCTAACACCTTCCCTTTTCATAATCTACCCCCCTAACTCAAGAAATATTCTCAAAGCTCTTTCATGTTCTTTTCAACCTTTCCTTTTGGATAAAAGAAAAGTCGGTGACGAATCCTGATAACCGCAACAATTACGACAAAACATAAGAAATCCCAAGTCAGTTCTCCCACCGTATTACAGAACTGGAGACTCCATTGGGGAAAGTCTTAAAAGTGGGGTTACCTTAGGGCCATATCACCTTTATTTGCTTTCATTTGTTTGACATGCTTGCTTTACATTTTGGTTCCTTGTTTGGGCTTGTTTTAATCCTCGACCCAGATTTGGGATACCTTATAGGTAAGTAGCAATATGTTATGGAAACTATGCGGGGTATACCGACATGGTCTAAGCAATAGCTACGTTAGTGTGACACATTTGTGGGTACCGGTACCCCTAGAGTATTCAAGGGGAATACGAGGCCACTGTGTGGTGTCATGAAGCATTAACTGACTTTAGAACCTTTACTTGACCAACTTGGCCATTAGGAAGTAGTCAGATAGTCGGCTTTGGTGAAGTCTGAAGTTGGTTGATACTCGATACTATGCTCATTGAGATCTGACTTCTCGGGATATTTCAGTCGCCATGAAAGAGGCTTGCGCTGAAACAATGCCCGACAAGAAAGATTAGTGATATTGAGATCCCTTAGAACCCGGTTACTATTTCTAGGACAGGTTAAGCCAACTAAACTTCAAGAGGGTACTTACCTATAAGACTCCATGCAAGCCTAAACCTAAGGAATTGTTTTCCTTGTGTTTATATGCTTACTTGTACATAACATCATAAACATCAGAACATCATAAACATTTTCACTAACTATTTCAAGGATTATTGGGATTTATCTTTGTTCTGTTTTATAGGACATGGCTTTCATCCACCAGAATACTATCCAAGTTAATCTCGTAAGAATTTCTTCTCAACTCAAAGAGTTAGCGTCAAGGGTCCCTGAGAATTCTTCATTCACCGAAAGACATGGTCGCCTCCTAAACTTGGTTACCTCGAACAATGATGAAGACATGATGAAGGTGCTTTTCCAGTTCTTTGATCCTCTACACCATTGCTTTACTTTTCCCGATTATCAGCTTGTACCTACTATGGAAGAATTCTCTAAACTCTTGAGGATTCCTATTCTTAATCAACTACCTTTCAAAGGTACGGAAAGAGATCCAAGACCTGAAGAGATTGCCCAAGCTCTACACTTGCAACAATCTGATGTCACGACTAATTGGGAAACAAGGAGTGGTGTCAAAGGGTTCCTAGCCAAGTTCCTGTTTGAGAAAGCTCAAGATTGTTGGAACTCTTTGGATTTACAAGATTTTGAAGAAATCTTGGCCCTTCTCATCTATGGGATGGTTTTGTTTCTAAACCCTGACCAACTCATAGATGTAAATGCTGTCAAAATGTTCATGTCTCTCAATCCAGTGCCTACTTTGTTGGGAGACATCCTACATTCTCTCCACTCTCGCACTATGAGGAAGAGGTATTCTCATGTGTTTTACTCCTCTACTGGCTATATGGTTTATTTCGCATCTTCCCCGGTTTGTGTTGAAGGACGGACAAGGTTTAAGGTGGTCCCATAGGTTGATGACGCTTAGACATTCGGATATTAATTGGTGTTCTCGATCCTTAGAGAACATTACTATCATCGACCGTTTGTGGAGAATTCCCTAATGTCCCTTTGCTTAGAATTAGGTGAGGTATCACTTACAATCCTTTCTTATCCTTGCGACAGTTTGGTTATGCCCGAAGGGATGGTCCTCATGAGATGCTCATCCAAGGAGTGGTATTCGACTACGAGAGAGACGATCAAGGTTACCGTCAGAAGTTTATACGAGCTTGGAGGATGGTAAGAAAAGTGGATAGTAAAACATTGGGACACAAGAATTCCATTTCCCTTGAGCCTTACCTTAGGTGGGTACGAGCTCGTGCTAAGAAGCTCGTGATGCCTTATCCCTCCATCCTACCAGTTATCATGGAAACTGTGGTTGAAGGAGATGTCCCATACACTGTCCTCTATCCCGACATACCTACTTCTCTTAAAGACTTGCAAAAAGGTTGGATTCAGCTAATGGAAGAACGAGATACCTTCGAAGCTCAATTCTACGCTAGTGAGAAAAGGGTCTTGGAGCTTACAAAGCAACTTCATGAAGAGCAAAGCGTGAACGCCTACCTTGCACCGTAGAGGATGCATTCAACCTTTTTATCTTAGAGATTTATTTTGTAAGCCCAAGAGGCATGTTGTAATCATTTTTAACTAATTAATGAAATTTTACGTTTGTTCATTCTTTGCCTAAACAAATTTAAATTTCATAAATCCTTGAAATCCTTTGCATACACATCTTCCATGCATCATAACATAACAGGTTTTCCATGACAGGTCTCATTATCTTTCTGATGTTTATTTCAGTAAGATGGATATCGAGAAAAAAGTGAAAGACCTACAAGCACAAAAATCCCAGTTTCAAGAGACTCTGCTGACCCTAGCCAAGGGACAACTAGATTTGATGGCGTTGCTAGCAGCCAAAAAGAAACCAAAGGAGAAAGCTTTAGTCAACATGGGTAGAAGGTTCAGAGAATCGGTCCGTTAGATACCGGTAGTGGAATACTCATTTGAGGAAGATGAGAATCAAATTGGAGAAGCAAGGAGTACCTAGGCTGGGTGTATCAATGATCAAGCATCTGATGATGAAGATTATTTTGATGAGCAGTATCCTCCTGTCGATGTCAAGTACAAGCAGCTAGAAGATAGATTGAAGGCTGTTGAGATTCAAGTTGGCCCCAGTTTGGATTTTGACGAGTTGGGTTTAATATCTAGGGTTGTCACCCCCGAAAAATTCAAGATACCAGTCTTCGCAAAATACGATGGGGTTTCCTGTCCAAAACTACACCTGAAGTCTTATGTGCACAAAATTCAACCGCACACCGTTGACAAGAAACTCTAGGTTCACTTTTTTCAAGAAAGTTTGGATGGGACGTAACTTAAGTGGTTTTACCAATTGGACGGTTCCCGTATCCATACATGGGAAGACTTAGCCACCACTTTCTACCACCAATACCAGTATAATGCCGACTTGGCACCGACAAGAGTTCAGTTGCAAGACATGACAATGGGGAAGAATAAAGGGTTCAAAGAGTACGCCCAAAAGTGGAGAGACCTTGCCAGTAGGGTTTAACCACCTTTAACTGATAGGGAGCACATTGACATGTTTATGGGAACTTTATCTGGTCCATTTTTCAATTTGTTGGTTGGTTTTTCTTCATCCGTTTTTACCGAGCTAATCTTAATCGGTGAAAGAGTTGAAATCGGTATCAAAAGCGGGAAGATTCCCATAGCATCTACCTCCACTTCCAATCCTGTAAAGAAACCTTTTACCGGGAAGAAAGAAATCAATGTTGTGAATGGGGAAAGGGCCCGTACCAAGAAGAATGACCGCAAGTCCATTAATGCTGTATGGATTTCCAATCCAACTCCTGCTCAAAAACCATCTGCCAATCATCAACAGTTTGAGACTCCGCGAAGACAATTCACAAGGATAGGCATGTCACTATCCCAAGCCTTACAACACCTACTAAAGGCTAATTTGGTGACACTGTGTGATCCTCCGGCCAATCCAGATACCTCTTCACCCAAATACAATCCGAATGCTAAGTGTGCATGTCACTCAAATAGTCCCGGGCATGAGACTGACCAATGTTGGGCACTGAAGAATAAAATTCAAGACTTACTAGACAACAAGACCATTGAATTTGATCCTCCTCCAACTCCAAATGTAATCACCACGCCTATGCCAAATCATGGCAAGGGTGTCAATATTGTTGAAGATACCACTTTTGTTTCCTCCGTCGAAGACTTGACTACTCCGTTAACCACTATCAAAAAGAATATGTTAAAAGTCGGGATTTTCCCTGGCTATTTGAAGGATTGCAATTGTTGTGCCAAACAACTCAATTGATGCAAATGGCTGAAGGACGACAATCAACGCCTGATGAATAGCCATGAGATCCTATTTGAGAAGACTTTGTCCGCCAAAATTTTGACCAATAAGATTGAAGATATCTCCATCATAAATATCTCAAACAAGCCTCTTAGGATCTCCTCCAAGGGTCCTATCAGGATTTCAGATGAACCAGCTGTTGCTCCTATGATAATTACCGCTCCCGGACTAATTTCGTACTCTTCCAACAAAGCAGTGCCATGGAACTATGGTGCTGAGGTGTTTTACCATGAGATAAAGCAAGATGCTTGGATTGAAGAAAACAAAGCTGGTGACATTGGTAACATAACTGGCTCTAGTAAGGTGACCAGAACTGGGATAATCTTTTCACCCAACATCTCACCAGCAATTGCTATAAATGCACCTGTCTGCATCACCACTGCTAAGCCTAGTGCTGACACAATGGGAAAGGAGAAAGTTGTTGAGCCTGTCGAGACGGAAATACTCGCAAAAGACATTGCAGATGGAGAACCTTTCGCTCGAGAAATGGATGAGATCTTGAAAATTATAAAAAGGAGTGATTTCAAAATTGTGGAGCAATTGGGGAAAACCCCTTCCAAGATTTCCATGTTATCTTTGCTACTTTGTTCTGATGCTCATGCTCCGGCGTTAATCAAATTCTTGAAGAAGGCTCATGTACCTCATGAGACCACAGCTGACTAGTTTGAATATTGTGTGGAAAGCTTGATGGCCGATAATGGTTTGGGTTTTCGGATGCTGATCTGACACCACTTAGAAAGAACCATAACAAAGCTCTACATGTTTCTGTTGAATGTAAGGGGACTACCCTAGCATATGTTCTGGTTGACACTGACTCTTCTTTAAACGTGCTACCCAAGGGGGCTTTGGACCATTTAGACTGTGAAGGACTAGTTTTGAAACCAAGTGATATTATTATGAGGGCTTTCGATGGGTCCAAAAGGACAGTTCATGGAGAAGTGAATCTCCCGATCAAGATGGGCTCCCAGATTTTCAACTCTACTTTCTACATCATGGATATTCATCCTACTTACTCATGTTTGTTGGGTCGCCCTTGGATCCATGGAGCAGGGGCAGTAACATCAACTCTCCATCAAAAGCTCAAGTGTTCGGTGAAAGAAAGAATTGTCACTGTCTGTGGTGAGGAAGAGTTCATGGTAAGCCACCTCAACTCTTTCAAATATGTGGAGATGGATGGAGAATTTATAGAGACCCCGTGTCAGGGTTTTGAAGTTGTGCCACCAATGATTGCTACTGCCAAATGTTCCTCTGATGTATCCAAATTTGTTAAGGTCGTGCCAAAGATGGTTTCATTCAAAGATGCTCGTGCCGCAATCGAAGAAGGAAGTTGTGATACTTGGGGGAAACTCCTAGAGATCTTATTCAAAGAATACAAATGTGGTTTGGGTTTCACTATCAAGGCTCATAAAAAAGTGAGGCACGCTCGTGCAGGGAAACCTCCTCTCCGTATTGGAAGTCATGAAGTAAACGATGTGGGTGATTCTGATGATGAATGTGTATTTGAAGATTGGGTATACCCTACTACAACGAAGCTCAACAATTGGCACGCAAAGGACTTTGTTCCCATCTCCATTGTTAAGGAGTAATTACTTGTTTATTGCTTTATTTTAATTCAAGAAGATTTTGTCTGTAATATTAAACAATGACTTTTAAGCCATATGCCTGGCCCGGTGAACTATGGTCCATTTGTCAAGGGTTTTATTTATGTTCATTTTATCATATGATCATTCAATACAAATCATTTCACTTTTGCATTCAAATTTGTGTGCTCGCTGTCTTTATTTCTCTTCAAATACGTTTTTCAAAATAGCCATGTATCTTACATGCACACACACACTCTTGCAGGTCCTCATCCACTCTGGATCTCATTGCCAATGATTCTACTATTGTCGACTATGAATTTGAACATCCAATTAACCAAGCCGAAGACGAAGGCGAGGAAGATTGTGAAATACCGGGAGAACTATCCAGACTTCTATTACAAGAAGAAAAAGCTATTCAGCCGCACGAAGAGTCAGTTGAGGTCATCAATCTAGGTACCGAGACAAACAAGAAAGAGGTCAAGATCCATGCTAACCTGGAAATTAGTGTCAAGAGAAGATTGGTTCAGATGTTGCATGACTATGTGGAAGTGTTTTCTTGGTTGTATGAAGAAATGCCAGGGTTGGATACCGACATTGTAGTTCATCGTCTGCCGACAAAGGAAGATTGTCCTCCTGTCAAAAAAAAAGTTTGTCGCATGAGGCCTTACATGTCTGAAAAGATAAAAGCTGAAGTGATGAAACAATTCGACGCAGGATTCCTAGTTGTGACATCTTACCCCCAATGGGTGGAAAATGTGGTGTCAGTACCAAAGAAAGACAGAAACGTTAGCATGTGTGTAGATTATAGGGATCTGAATAGGGAAAGCCCCAAGGATGTCTTCCATCAACCTCATATTGATGTCTTGGTCGATAACACTGCTCAACATAAAGATTTCTCTTTCATGGATGGTTTCACCGGCTATAATCAAATTAGGATGGCTCCCGAAGACATGGAGAAGACCACTTTTGTTACACAATGAGGCACCTTTATTTACAAGGTCATGTTGTTCGGATTAAAGAATGCAGGGGCAACATATCAAAGGGCTATGGTAGATTTGTTTCATGATATGATCCATCATGAAATAGAGGTGTATGTGGATGATATGATTGTAAGATCACAAACTGAAGAGGAGAACCTCAATCACCTATACAAGCTATTCGAGAGGCTGAAAAAGTACAAGTTGAGGTTGAACCCTAATAAGTGAACATTCGGACTATGATTTGGAAAGCTTTTAGGTTTTGTTGTCAGTGGTAAAGGCATCGAAGTCGATCATGCCAAGGTAAAGGCCATCTAAGAAATGCCAGTCCCCCACTCTGAAAAGGAAGTTAGAGGATTTTTGGGTCGTCTTAATTACATCGCTCACTTCATATCTCACTTAACTTCTACTTGCGAGCCAATCTTCAAACTCTTGAAGAAAGATCAAGTAGTCAGATGGAATGATGAATTCTAAGTTGCCTTCGATAAAATCAAAGAATATCTGCAAGAACCTCCTATTCTCATGCCTCCAGTTGAAGGAAGACACTTGATCGTGTACTTGATGGTGCTAGAGAATTCTATAGGGTGTGTTTTGGGCCAACGTGATGAGTCTGGCCGAAAAGAGCATGTTATTTACTACCTGAGAAAAAAGTTTACCGACTGTGAAACCAGATATTCATTGCTCGAGAAAACTTGCTAGGCTCTGGCATGGGCTACTCGCCGGCTAAGACAGTATATGTTGACTCATACCACTTTACTGATTTCTAAGATGGACTCAATCAAGTACATCTTCGAGAAACCTGCTCTTTCTGGATGGATAGCTAGATGGCAAATGATCCTGACTGAGCACGATATTTAATACACAATGCAAAAGTCCATCTAAGGAAGCGTATTAGAAGATCATTTGTCCCATCAAGCTGTTGTTGATTATCAGTCTATGAACTTTGAATTCCCGGATGAGAACATCATGCTAGTGACTGACTGCACGAAACCTGGACCGTATGACGGAACTGAACAAGGATCCCGATGGTCTATCGTCTTTGATGGGGCTTCCAACGCCTTGGGTAATGGAATAGTTGTTGTGATCATCTCCCCTGAAGGTTACCACACTCCTTTCAGTTCTAGACGGTGCTTCGATTGTATGAACAACATGGCTGAGTATGAAGCATGCATTTTGGGTCTGAGGGCTGCCATTGATTTGAGGATCAAGCATTTGAATATGTTTGGGGATTCTTCTCTAGTGATTAGCCAAGTAAAATGAGATTGGGACACTAAGCACCATAATCTCATCCCTTACAAGGAACTTATGCTATCTCTGATTCCTTACTTTGAAGAGATCACCTATGAACACTTCCCTAGGGAAGAAAATAAGTTAGCCGATGCTTTGGCCATAATGTCTTCGATGTTCAAGGTCAGATGGGACAATAAAACTTCTACGATTACAATTGAGAGATTCGACAAACCTGCGCACTGTTGTGAGCCTGACACTGACACAGAAAAGCCTTGGTACCATGAGGTGAAGAGATACCTTGAAGCACAAGAGTATCCCGAAGGAGCTTCCATCAATGACAGAAAGTTCTTACAAAGATTTTCAGCCAAATTCTTCCTAAGTAACGAAATCTTGTACAAACGCAACCATGAATCTACTCTACTCCGATTTATGGACAAGAAGGAGGCAGAGGAAATTATGGAAGACATGCATGATGGTCTCTTTGGGACTCACTCTAGAGGACATACCATGGCCAATAAAATCCTGAGAGCTGGTTGCTATTGGTCAATAATGGAGACTGATTGCCATCAACACTCAAGAACTTGCCACAAGTTCCAAATCTATGCTGACAAGGTCCATGTGCCTCTGAACATCATGACCGCTCCATGGCCATTTTCAATGTGGGGCATTGATATGATTGGAGAGATCAAACCCTCCGCTTCCAATGGACATCTCTTCATTCTTGTCGCTATCGATTATTTCACCAAATGGGTCAAAGCTGCCTCATTTGCATCAGTCCCCAAGAACGTGGTAGCCAGGTTCATCAAACATAACCTTATTTGTCGCTATGGTATCCCCAAAAGGATCATCACCGACAATGGAACTAACCTCAACAATGCTAAGATTATGGAACTTTGCACTCAGTTCAAAATCAAGCATCACAATTCTTCTCCTTATAGACCTAAAATGAATGGTGCAGTCGAAGCGGACAACAAAAACATTAAGAAGATTGTGCATAAGATGGTAGTAATCTACAAGGACTGGCATGAGATGTTACCGTTTTCTCTTCATGGCTACCGTACTTCATCTAGAACATCAACTGGGGAAACTCCCTTTTCTTTAGTCTATGGCATGGAAGTTGTTTTGCTAGTAGAAGTTCAGATTCCCTCACTAAGGATTATGAATGAAGCAGGCCTAGGCGAAGACGAGTGGATTCAGACAAGATTGGATCAGTTGAACTTGATCAATGAAAAGCGACTGGTTGTTGTTTGTCATGGTTATATGTACCAAAAACACATGATTAAGGCTTTCAATAAAAAGATCCGACCTTGAGTATATCAAGCGGGTGACTTGGTGATAAAGCGCATCATTATGCCACAAGGCGATCCCAGGGGAAAATGGACTCCCACCTACGAAGGACCATTTGTTGTCAAGAGAGTTTTCTCTGGTGGTGCCATGATGCTGACTACCATGGATGGTAAAGATTTCCCTCACCCTATGAACGCGGGCATAGTTAAAAAATACTACGCGTAAAGGACCCGCTAGGTTGACACACTTAGGAAAAAATAAGGGCATCCCGGCAAACCAAAAGGTTTGGGCAAAAATTAGGGATATATGCAAAAGATTGTACACCCGGCAAGTTGAAAACCCGAAAGGGCGACTTGGGCAAAAATGGGTATCATGGTGGGCTGAAAACCCAAAAGGGCGGTCCAGGTAAAAGTTAAGGATTAAAAGCGTATCACTATGTCTTGTGGAATCACCACAGTCGACTTTATTACCAAGTTCCGAGTTCAAATGGTCCAAGATCAATCCAATCAACTTCTGTCAATGGAAAGGGGAATTCAAAGACATTGGGGAAATAGTAGGGTTGGAATGCAATGAGATCACTTCCACGTGGCAATTATATTTGTTTTCAATTATGTTTT
The DNA here is from genome assembly GCA_948472305.1 of Vicia faba. NCBI lineage: Eukaryota > Viridiplantae > Streptophyta > Magnoliopsida > Fabales > Fabaceae > Vicia > Vicia faba. The sequence goes on along the minus strand of OX451739.1, from coordinate 1,143,642,848 downwards.
CTTTTCTACGATTTCCTCTTACTAGGATTTCCGTCTCTTTGTACCAAAACGCCTATTCATGGGCAAAATATCAATACAAATATACTTTGAAGTGCAAACTTTCTATTTTTGTTTTGAATGCAAAAATGTCCAATGACTAAAATTGAACGAACATATGCATGTGAACATAATTAAAACTATTTGGCACATGTGTCCTGCTAAGCAACAACAAACATCTCTTTAATGTATATGGAATATCCCCATAGTTATTTCATTAGCATTATCCCCGCAAGGATGGCTACAATAAACCTTTCCCCAAGGGAGTTGCCCATAAAGTCTCTTTGCATAGGTTGATTCCCAGTCAGAGTCTCAATCTCTTGACAACTCTCTCTCCAACTAAGTTGATCCTAAAAGAAGAAGCCTTGTGAGTCTCTCCCTAAAAGAACTTACCTCGTCAGCAGTTCATCAAGTATTCATCAATAGGGTTTATTTCCCCAACAAACAACGAACAACAAAATTCCTTGGCATAGTCTATCTTCTCCAGCTTAAATTTGCCTTTCAGACTATTACAAATCATAGGGCCACAACCCCTAATCCCCAGTGAAGTCACCAACAAAGTCTTTGCTATCTCCAAAAGTTGTTGTGAAGCCTGGAATCTGACCAGATAACAGTTTTAACTTTAGTAAGTTGTTGTGAAGCCTGGATCCAACCAGATAGCAGTCAACTTCACTCGTTCAAATACTATGAAGCCTGGACCCAACCAGATAATAGTGAAGCTTTTCAAACACTGTGAAACCTGGACCTGACCATATAATAGTACAACTTTCAAATACTATGAAGCTTGGACCCGACCAGATAATAGTACAACTTTCAGTCACTATGAAGCCTGGACCCGACCAGATAATAGTTTAACTCTTTGAAATATTGAAGAACCTGGACTCAACCAGGAAAGGGTTTAACTTCTTTTCCCCAGTGGAGTTTGCCTCTACCCCATCAAGTTACTGTGAAGCCTGGATCCGACCAGATATCAGTTCAACTTCATCTTTTCAAACAAGATATTGTGAAGCTTAGACCTAACCAGATAGCAATTTATTCCATCCACCTCAGAAATCTGCAAAGCCTGGAATCCAACCAGATAGCAGTTTAATGTCATTAAGTTACTGTGAAGCCTGGATCCGACCAGATATCAGTTCAACTTCGTCTATTCAATAAAATTATTATGAAGTATGGAGTCCGACCAGATAACAATTAGCTATAATCCCCAGCGAGTCACTATGAAGCCTGGACCCAACCAGATAATAGTATAACTTTTCAAAGAAAAACTATGAAGCCTGGACCCGACCAGATAGTAGTTACCACTTCAAGTTACTGTGAAGCCTGGATCCGACCAGATAACAGTTTAATTTCAAGAAATATTTGGCGAAGCCTGGAATCCAACCAGATAACAGTTAATTATTTCTTCCCCAGTAAGTTACCATGAAACCTAGAATCCGGCCAGATAATGGTTGACTTCCTCATCCTCAGCAAGTTGTAAAGCCAGGATCCAACTAGATAACAACTAACGTTTAAGAGATATTCACCGGCGGAATCATTCTGTCAATAAAACTTGAAGATTTGTATATTCTTCATCCTCAACAGCCATCCTGGATTCAGCTTCCCATAACTCCTCAGCAGTAGTCAGGGATTTATTTTCCTGGACAAATATGCATCCCACATTCATACATCATAGCATATACATACGAAATGCATTTAGCACAATCTCATTCATCTTGTGAACATCATGCATACATATGAATTTAATTAACCCTTTTTCCCACAGGTAAAACATCAAGTTTTAGTATAAATCGACCAAATATTTGTACTGATACTTCTTCCAGTATTTACCATCATTCCTCCAAATGGCACCTATAAGCCCATTCCCAATACATCTTCGAGTGCAAATTTATGGGCACTTTAGTGTTCAATCATCTTCCACCTTCAAGTCACGAATGGAGGATCCGCCAATCTAACTCTTCAGGTTTAAGAAGATTGAACAGGGGCATCTGTTGTACCCCAAAATTTTCCCTCTCATTTCTCAAGAAATCTTTCATAAGATCTCCATTTGATTCAAGACTACACAATGTTTGATCAGTTCAAGGCACCACCTCAACCACTGATGACTCAAATTAGGGTTTGAGTTTGTACAAGGCTAATTGAACTTTCAAAGCCTCAAATGACTTTCATGGATCATTAGGAGTCCTTAATATTTCCCATGCCAAGTTTCAAGTCTTGGATCACATTTTTGCTCAGTTAGTTGATCAGTTGACCTAAAATCAATTGTATTGGGGAAAAGGTTAACTATGGTCAATTTATAGTCAAACTTCATAATTTTTTATCCATATCAACATTATGAATTTATATATGTCAATTTATCAAGTTTGGATCATAATTCCTCAAGAAATTTGATCAGAATATCAAAAGGGCAAAATGGTTAAAATTAGGGTTTTGATTGAAAAGGCTCAGTTCTTGACTTTTGACCAAGGAAGTGACTTATTGGGTTAAGACATGATCTCAAGGATTCAAATATATAATTTTGACCTAGTGGCATGGCTGAAAGCATTTCTCAAGATTAATTGATTGATAGTTGAATTTCAGTCAACTGGTGAAAAGTCAAATGTACATTGAAAAGTCTGAAGAAGTGAAAAACACAAGAAGGGGGGTTGAATTGTAAAACTTGAAATCAAATGCAGACAACACGTTATTTTTATCCTGGTTCGTTTGATCTCAAACTACTCCAGTCCACCCGTCAAGGTGATTTCGCCTCTCTCCAACGAGGTCTTAATCCACTATATTCAACTGAATATTACAACTGCTTTAACAACTGCTAAAGCCTTCTTGAGTCTAAACTACAGACCGGTTTCTCAAGGAAGTTCTTTCTTACAGATAAATGAATACTATGTGTGTTGAATGTTTTCTACAAAAAATTTATAGCACGACTGTGATGATACACAAATTAAGCTTATGTGAAACTAGGATGTTATAACTATAGAGTAAGCAATTTGAGAGATATAGCAAGTTGTATGAGTGAGGATGAAGATGATTTGCTTTATGCGTGTAAAGATTTTTAGAGCATTAGCCAATTCATTTCTCACTAACTTGTTTATATAGCCTTGGAAAAGATACGTTGTAGTCAATTATTCCATTTCAATGCCCATTACGTTCTTTCCATATTGAGAAGATCTTTGTCTTGGAATACAGCCGTTGGTAATAAAGTGTCTTGAATGCACAGTATCGTTGTCAATTAAGCGTGTTGATTGGCTTTGGCTTATTTTGACGCTTCTAGGTGCTGATGATATTGTTTTGGTCTTGATCAGAGTTTGGAGTATGTTAAGCGCAGATCTGTTCATCAAGCTTCAGCGTAAGCACATGCTTTGATCTTCTGATGCTGGCATATGATATTTCATCTTCTGATGCTGGTGTTGACATTCTTATGCTGACATCCATCAAAGTTTCTGTAAATGCACAATATAATTTTTAGGTAGCATATATGTCTCATATGAATTATACAATTTATTTAATCTAGCATTTTGTTATCATCAAAACTTTAACTTAGGGTAGTAGATTCAAACTTTGTTCTAACAATCTACCCCTTTTTGATGATGACAAAAACCGGATATTTTCAATTGAAATTTAAAGAAAAAAATATCAGAGATAACCAAATAATAAATTTGTATCAGCGATAAACAGAAAGGTATCAAAGATAAGAAGATAGGGAATAGAAAGGTATCAGAGTTATGATCAGAAAAACTCCCCCTGAGTTTATTACTTCCCTTTTAATTCCATGAGTCCTTTAGCATCAGATCTTTATTGAACTTTCTTTGAGCATCAGATCTTTCCTTTACTAGAGTAGAGCTTCAGTGTATCAGAGATAATTAAATTCTTGTACCTGTAAGCTTATGCAGAACAAAGAAACATTCAAGTATATCAGAGTGTTAGAATGTTTGAGAGTTTTGTCTCAATAATCCGTTATTGAAAAATATCATTCTTTCTCCCCCTTTTTATCAGCAATCAAAAAGTGCAAATAATTGAAGTTAAAAACGATCAGTGTAGAAAAACAATTGTATTCAGTTCAGAGCTCAGAAAATATTACAAATAACATGTAAAGAAAAATAGTGAAAACATCAAGAAACAAAATCTAAGAATGGGGAGGAAGGCGTGTGAACAGAGCTTCTAGCATGTTCTTAATCTGATCAGTGGTTTCCTTCTGCTGATGCACCATGCTGACTACTGAGTCAATCTTACTATCCTGAACATCCATCCTTTCCTTCATTCGTTGATCATTCTCATCCATTCTCTCCTGTAGTCGAAGATCATTTTGCTTCAGCTCTTCAAGAGTCTGCCTGTCCAATGCAGCTTGAGAGATGTCAGAATCAGGATGCTTCTGAGAGCTTTCTGCAATAACTTCTTCTTGACTTAAATCTTCAGCTGGAATCGTATGTTCTTCTGCTGGTTGAACTGTTGAAGCTGGACGCTTTTCAGACCAAGGCTCACTGTCCAGATGAAGCACTTCCTCCTTCAGCAGCTGACTCAAAACTGGACCTTCAATTTCTTTCAGCAGATTGCTGAAGTTCTGTTGAGCCTGTTCATAGCTTAGGTCTTGCAGCTTAAGGGTTTCAATGCATACCCATCCTCTGAATTGTGTCCAGAGTTGGTCTGAAACAGCAGGATCAATCACTCCCGGACTAGCCTGTTTTAGAGAAGAAATCCACTTCTGCATGTCTGTTTAAAAATTCAAGATGCTAGAACCAACATATGGTTGTTTGGGTTTGGGAATGGCGGTTTTATTTTTAAGGTAAGCAAGGCGGTCAAGGACTGTTAGATCAATGAAGGTCTTGCTGTGGTCATCTGGATTTTGCTTGGGTGAGGGAGTAGGAGAATCAGGAATGATTATTGGACTGGATGGGGTATTAGGTGGAATAATTTCTGGTGAGGATGGTAGTTGAGGGATATTAATAGTGGTACCACCAGGAAATTGTATGGCTAAGGGTTGTGGTTCAGAGGATTCAGAAGATTGAGGTTCAGGGGTTTGAGCCTTAGAGTGTTGAAACTCAGGTTGTTGAGATGATTCGTATTGAGGTGAGGGTGGATTAAGTTCTGGTTGTGGAGATGGAGGTTGTGGAATTTCTGGTTGTGGTGAATGTGGATCTTCTGGTATTGGTGAGAGTGTAGTTTCTAGTTGAGATGAATGGGGAGTTTCTGGTTGAAGATTTGGATTTTATGTATGGGGAGCGGAAGAGTGTTGATCTATTTCTGAAATAACTTTTTCAAGTTCTGGTACTGTTGTGGTTGTAGGTTTTGGATTGTGAGGTTTGGCGCGATATCTTCTGAGGGTTAATGACTCAGAAGGGTCAAACTCAGGTTCAGTATCATCAATGGTTGGAATGGGAATTGGGATTTTAAATGAAGCTGGGGTTGGAATAAATGTTGGAACAACAGATGAATTTAAAACATTAATAGAAGACAAATTACCTCTCTTCTTTGGGGTCTGCTAAGACGGTCCTTCTTATGCAGCCTTTCTCTTCTTAGTCTTCTTCAGAGTAACCTCTGGTGTTTGTTGGTGCTGATCTTTAATGTTCAGATCAAGATCTGTGCCATCAGCTTTACAAGCATCCAAGTATCTGAGAACAATGAGTGGTTTAGAGTCAATCTCAGAGAACATAGGAAAGTTGTCCAGAGGGAGTCTTTTGCTGGTGATTTCAGCATGAGGAGTGACGCTGGGCTCCTTCCTTATATTCTCTATCAGCTTCATCTTCTTCAGATTCTTGGCATTCAGCTGCTTGCCAACAGAAGGTTCTAGAGAGCTTATTTCCTATGCCTCTGTCAAGTGTTCAATCAGCCTATTCTCCGTTAGGATATCTGATATCAATCTGCCGAAGGGTATCCAATCCCTTTTAGTCCTTTCTTCTTCTCTCGTTTCCTTGACGCTTGTCTTCAGATGATTGAACAGAAGGTGAGCTAGGTTGATCTTGGACTTCTTTGCAATAAAATAAATCAGAAATTGCTGATCTATGTTTATATAGTCAGGAGAGCTTGTAGGCTTCCTGTGGTTGAAGCAGCCCAGAATAATCTTTGCCCAAATTCTGTGCTGATCTTTCAAATCTCTGATTTTGCTAGAGGGAACCCCATGTGTGAAAATCTCTCTTGCAATTAGGGCAGAGTTTGCACATCTATCTTCCATGTCAATACAGCGGATACCACCACCAGTGTATCCAATCAGCCTTGCAATGTGATCTTTAGTAATCACTATCTTCTTTCCCATGATATACGAAGTAACCTGATGAGTTGAGGAAGACGCATGTATCCAGAATTCTTTAACCAAAATTGGGAACGTTGGACCCACCAACCTATCAAAGTACCTTTCCCAACCTTGTGCCTTAATTTCTTCAGACAAATCAAAGCAATTTTCCTTCAAACTGTTGAAATCTACTATCAATTCTGACAGAACTTCCAAGTTCTTGACCGGAGTAAGGAGCATTCTGAAAGGAATCTGATACTGTTCAGAAGAAGCATCTTGCTTGGAACCTGCAGAAGGAGTGCTAGAGGATGCCATGTTCACACAAGGGTTTTTGAGAAAAAGCTTGAAAAGGGTTTCTTTGAGAAAAAAAAGAACACACAGTAAGAACACAGAAAAATGTTGAAGATTGTAAGAGACGGTAAAAATGAATGAATGATGTTTAAGGCGTTTAAATAGGTTTCAAAAATTGTTTTGAAAACATAAACGTTTTCAGAGAGAGAATTAAATCATGATTACTCGCATTTAATGTTGGCTGATTTTAGGGGATTTAGAAAGATATTTGGAACGGTTACCCATGACATGTGTCTCAATGCATCCAATCAGCGCTTTGCCTTCTCAGAAGCGTGCACGCGTGTTATGCCTCAGGAATTAGCTGATGACTGGATGACACTTGTTTGATTTAGTGAACAACACATATATCCTTGAAATGAGACGCTCAGATCTTTATGGATAGAATCTGATACAATCTGCATGTCTAAATTTCTGAAAGAAGATTGATCAGAAGTTCACAGTAAAATAAAACAAATTCTGAAGGTTAATATATAAATTTAAAACATTTTCACTCTGGGCAGAGCTTCATGCTGAGATGTTTCAGAATGAAATTGAACCTATCTTCAGAAAGTGGTTTTGTGAAGATATCAGCCCATTGATGGTCTGTATCAATAAATTTTAAGTTTAAAATGCCTTTCTGAATATAGTCCCTAATGAAATGATGTTTTATTTCTATATGCTTAGCCCTAGAATGCAAAATTGGATTTTTACTTAAGCAAATCGCAGAAGTGTTGTCACAGAGTATAGGACTGTTACTCTCAAATATATGGAAGTCTTCAAGCTGACTTTTCATCCAGAGCATTTGTGTGCTGCATCCTGTTGCTGCTATGTATTCAGCTTCTGCTGTTGATAGCGCAATTGTGGATTTCCTTTTGCTGGACCAAGAGATCAGATTTTCTCCCAGAAACTGGAAGCTTCCAGAAGTACTTTTACGCTCTACTCTGTCTCCAGTAAAGTCAGCATCATAGTAACCTACTAAGCTATAATCACTAGATTTTCTATAAAATAAACCCAGATTAGTAGTACCTTTCAGATACTTGAAAATTCGCTTAACAGCTGTTAAGTGAGATTCTCTAGGATCTGATTGGAATCTTGCACAAATGCATACACTGAATAAAATATCAGGCCTTGAAGCCGTCAGATAAAGAAGAGAACCAACCATACCTCTGTAGACCTTCTGTTCTACCTTTTTGCTTACCTCTTCTCTTTCCAGAATGCACGTGGGATGCATTGGAATCTTTGATGACTTACATTCTGAGAGATCAAATTTCTTCAGAAGTTCCCTGACATATTTTCTCTGATGAATGTAAGTTCCCTCTGGAGTTTGATTGATCTGAATTCCCAGAAAGAATTTCAGTTCCCCCATGAGGCTCATCTCAAATTCTGCCTACATACACTTAGCAAATTTTCTTCCAAGAGAAGGATTAGTAGATCCAAATATAATATCGTCAACATAAATATGACACACTAAGATGTCATTCTTAACTGTCTTACAGAATAAGGTTGTGTCCACTTTCCCTCTGGTGAATTCCTTTTCTAACAGAAAGTTACTTAGTCTTTCATACCAAGCTCTGGGAGCTTGTTTCAGACTATACAGTGACTTCTTTAGTTTGAAAACATACTCTGGATTTTTTGTACTTTCAAAGCCAGGGGGTTGGTGCATATAAACCTTTTCTTCTATATAGCCATTTAAGAATGCACTCTTGACATCCATCTGATATAGAGTGATGCCTTTATTAACAGCAAAAGAAATTAAAAGTCTGATAGATTCTAACCTGGCGACTGGAGCAAAGGTTTCTGTATAGTCTATCCCCTCTTGATGACTATAACCTTGTGCTACCAGTCGTGCCTTGTTTCTAATGACTTCACCTTGTTCGTTCAGTTTGTTTCTGAACACCCATTTTGTTCCAATGACGTTGAATCCTTTTAGTCTGGGAACTAGATCCCACACGTCATTTCTGGTGAATTGATTCAGCTCTTCTTGCATTTCTAGAATCCAGTCGTTGTCCAGAAGTGCTTCATCAATTGAAGAAGGTTCAATCAGAGAAACAAGTCCCATGAGGGTTTCTTCAGAGTTTCTGAAGCTGGATCTTATTCTGATTGGATCTTCCTTTCTTCCTAAGATTGTTTCTTCTGGGTGATCCATGCTGCTTCTTGATAGTCTTTTCTGAAGTTGATCAACAGATGTTGCTGGATTGCTCACAGTGCCTCTTTCTGATGGTGAAGGAGTGTCTTTGTTGAGAGCTTCTGATGACTTGTCTTCAGAACTTGTGAATTCAACTTCCATACCTGCAAAGACTTCATTCTGCTTTGACTTTTCAGAGTTAAGCTTATCATCAAAACGAACACTGATTGATTCTTCCACAATATGTGTTTCTGTATTGTATACTCTGTACCCTCTTGAGCGTTCAAAGTATCCTAACATAATACGCTTCTGTGCTTTAGACTCAAACTTGTTCAAATAATTTTTTGTGTTTAACATAAAACAAGTACATCCAAATGGATGAAAATATGAAATGTTGGGCTTTCTGTTCTTCCACAATTCATATGGAGTCTTTTCTAGAATAGGTCTTATGGAGATTCTATTCTGAATGTAGCACGCTGTGTTTATTGCCTCTGCCCAGAAGATCTTAGCAACGTTTGTCTCATTGATCATGGTTCTGGCCATTTCTTGCAATGTTCTGTTCTTTCGTTCTACAACTCCATTTTGCTGGGGAGTTCTAGGACAAGAGAAATCATGCAGAATGCCTCTGTCATTAAAGAATGACTCAAAATCTTTGTTTTCAAATTCTCCACCATGATCACTTCTGACTTTAACGATTCTAAGATCCTTTTCATTCTGAACTTGGTTACAGAAGGTGACAAACACAGAGTGTGACTCGTCCTTGTGTCTTAAGAACTTTACCCATGTCCATCTTCTATATTCATCTACGATTACTAACCCGTACTTCTTACCACTGACTGAAGCAGTTTTAACTGGTCCAAATAAGTCAATGTGCAGAAGTTCTAATGGCTTAGAGGTGGAAACAACGTTTTTAGATTTGAAAGCAGGTTTTGCAAACTTGCCTTTCTGACATGCTTCACACAGAGCTTCTGAATTGAACTTCAGATTAGGAAGTCCTCTGAGCAGATTGAGTTTTTTAATCTGAGATATTCTTCTCATACTAACATGCCCCAATCTTTTGTGCCAGACCCATTGCTCGTTGTTAACAGACAGAAGACACTTTACATTCTGACTTTTCAGTTCAGAAAGTTTGATTTTATAAATGTTGTTTTTCCTCTTTCCATTAAATAGGATAGTCCCATCTTTCTGACTAACAGCTTTACATGATTTTTGATTAAAGATTATATCATAACCGTTATCACTTAATTGACTTATGGATAACAGATTATGCATTAATCCATCTACTAACAGAACATTATTTATAGAGGGAAGATTTCCATTACCTACTGCTCCAGAGCCAATGATCTTTCCCCTCTGATTTCCTCCAAAGCCTACGTGGCCTCCAGGCTTAAGTTCCAGGCTTTGGAACATATGCCTTCTTCCTGTCATGTGTCGTGAGCAGCCAGAGTCCAGGTACCATGACTGGTGTTTCTGATTTGCTGCTAAAGATATCTGCAACATGTATTATTTTATCCTTAGGTACCCATATTTTCTTGGGTCCTGATTTGTTAGTTTTACCAAAACTCTGGTTGAATTTTGGTTTCACAGAATAATTACTACTAGTATATTTAATGTCATGTGTGTGACCATACACGAAGTGTGAATTCAGAGGAGTGCGTTTAATAATTAGGTCCATGGCATTATTTGGTGTAGGTACCTTACCTTGGTATCCTATTCCCTTTCTGCCGTTTCTGCTAACTCCATAGATCATTGAAGCCATTTTCCTTCTATCTATGCTTTTAGCAAGGAACTTCTGAAAGTTGTGATCATACTCCTTGATGATCTCATCAGCGCTGCTGGGAGTTTCAGAAATTGTTTCTTTCTGAGAGTTCTGTAAAATATTTTCTAATTTTGAAATTTTTTTTTCAACTCAGAATTTTCCAATTTAAGACTCTCAATTTTATCAGAGTCAGAATCAAGATTCCTTTTCAGGTTTCTGAATTTAACTTTGATCTGCTGATATCTTTCCAGAATTTCGTTAAGGCTTTCAGCAAGTTCAGCCTTAGTAAAATTAATTGCAAAGTCAGGGAATACCTCTTCGGTGTCTGATTCAGAAGCTTCACTGTCTTCTGATATGTTAGCCATGAGAGCTATGTTTGCTCTCTCATCATCTGATTCTGAGTCAGCTTCAGACGAGTCAGAGTCATCCCATGTAGCCATGAGACTCTTCTTCTTTTCCCTTCCAAACTTCTTTTTGGGCTTTTCCCTCTGAAGCTTTGGACAGTCACTCTTGTAGTGTCCTTGCTCGTTGCATTCATAGCAGATGATGTCCTTGGTGTTTGGCTTTCTGCTTCCTGAAGAGCCTTCAGATTTTCTGTATCCAGAGGAGGAGTCTGACCTTCTGTATCTGGAGGAGGACTCATTCTGATTGGATCTTCTGGTATTCCTGAACTTTCTTTGCCTCTGCTTCCATAGTTGATTCACTCTTTTGGAGAGGAGGGAAAGTTCGTCTTCTTCTGATGAGGACCCATCAGAGGTTTCTTCAACAGCCTGTAAAACTTTGGAGTCAGATTTTCTGTTAGATTTTAAGGCTAAAGGCTTACTTTACTTCTGAGGTTCATCAACTTCTAGCTCTATCTCGTGACTTCTGAGGGAGCTGATAAGTTCCTCCAGAGAGATTTTGTTGAGATCTTTAGCTAGCTTCAGCGCTGTAACCATTGGCCTCCACAGTTTTGGCAAGCTTCTGATGATCTTCTTGACATGATCAGCAGTAGAATACCCTTTGTCCAGAACTTTGAGACCAGCCACCAAAATTTGAAATCTTGAGAACATCGTTTCAATTGATTCACTTTCTTCCATTTTTAATGCCTCATACTTCTGAATGAGCGCAAGAGCTTTAGTTTCTTTGACCTGAATGTTGCCTTCATGTGTCATTCTGAGAGAGTCAAACATACTCTTTGTAGTGTCTCTGTTAGATATCTTTTCATATTCAGCGTAAGAGATGGTGCTGAGAAGAATAGTTCTGGCCTTGTGGTGATTTTTGAAGTCACGCTTTTGTTGATCAGACATTGCCTTCCTGTCAATCTTCTGACCACTTGCATTCACTGGGTGCGTGTATCCATTTGTCACCATGTCCCACAGATCAGCATCATGTGCCAGAAAGAAGCTTTCAATTCTGTCTTTCCAGTAATCAAAATTCTCTCCATCAAAGACTGGAGGTTTGCCGCTGAATCTGTCTCTATCTTCATTGTTGTCATTGTTGGTGTGTTGATATGTTCCTGCCATTGTGTTTTTCTGACGCTGGATCTTGTACTGACACGGTTAAGTGTTTTAGCTTAGAACCAGGCGCTTTGATGCCAATTGAAGAAGTGAAAAACACAAGAAGGGGGGTTGAATTGTAAAACTTGAAATCAAATGCAGACAACACGTTATTTTTATCCTGGTTTGTTTGATCTCAAACTACTCCAGTCCACCCGTCAAGGTGATTTCGCCTCTCTCCAACGAGGTCTTAATCCACTATATTCAACTGAATATTACAACTGCTTTAACAACTGCTAAAGCCTTCTTGAGTCTAAACCAGAGACCGGTTTCTCAAGGAAGTTCTTTCTTACAGATAAATGAATACTATGTGTGTTGAATGTTTTCTACAAAAACTTTATATCACGACTGTGATAATACACAAATTAAGCTTATGTGAAACTAGGATGCTATAACTATAGAGTAAGCAATTTGAGAGATATAGCAAGTTGTATGATTGAGGATGAAGATGATTTGCTTTATGCGTGTAAAGATTTGTAGAGCATTAGCCAATTCATTTCTCACTGACTTGTTTATATAGCCTTGGAAAAGATACGTTGTATTCAATTATTCCATTTCAATGCCCATTATGTTCTTTCCATATTGAGAAGATCTTTGTCTTGGAATACAACCGTTGGTAATAAAGTGTCTTGAATGCACAGTACCGTTGTCAATTAAGCGTGTTGATTGGCTTTGGCTTGTTCTGATGCTTCTAGGTGCTGATGATATTGTTTTGGTCTTGATCAGAGTTTGGAGTATGTTAAGCGCAGATATGTTCATCAAGCTTCAGCGTAAGCACATGCTTTGATCTTCTGATGCTGGCATATGATATTTCATCTTCTGATGCTGGTGTTGACATTCTTATGCTGATATCCATCAGAGTTTCTGTAAATGCATAATATAATTTTTAGGTAGCATATATGTCTCATATGAATTATACAATTTATTTAATCTAGCATTTTGTTATCACCAAAACTTTAACTTATGGTAGTAGATTTAAACTTTGTTCTAACAAAGTCAAACTTTGACTTTTTGATCAAAATCAAGTTTCAAAGATTACAATTCATCAAGACATGTCAAAATATGAAACTTGTTCATCAAGAAATCAAAAAGTCAAAATCCATCTTTGAAAAGTCAAAATCCTAAGACTTTGAATTTTTTCTAAGTGTTAGAAAATTCATATTTTCTCATAACTTTGTGCCAAATTTCCACCATGATGCAAGATGTTTCAAGGGAAACTTCTAATATAAAAGTTGTAGATCTAAATGAGATCTAAAACATTGTAGGGCAGAACTTTTTATATAAATGCTTGGATTTCAAGTCATGAATTTGTGAAAACATGCTCATGAAACTAAAAAGACTTAGTGAAATTTTTCCCTAGTTAGGCAAGATTTTGACCTAACTTCATGGCAACTTTTCACCTAGTTCCAAGATGAATATCCAAAAATGTCCAACATTAAGGTTGTAGAGGATATTAAAAGCTTTCCAAAATGTCCAAGAACTCATCAAGATCATACTTGAGTTAAGATAATCGAAGGTAAGAAGTTAGGGTTTCAAACTTGATTTACAAGGCATATTTTGTGATGAACATGAACTAAATCCATAGCCATGTTGTATAATCCTCACTTTGAAGGCCTAAAACTTGTTTTTCACTCCTTAATTTAATGTTTACATAACTGATTGATCAATTGTCCAATTGATTCAAGCATTGTCCAAAGCATTTTGCCATTTTAGGGAGAAAGTCATCATTTCCATTCTTGTAAAGCAAGCTTTATGCACAAAGTCAACTTCTTAAGCTCCTAACTTGTTCTCTTTAAGTAAAATCCATCCACAAAGTTATAAGAAAGCTTGTTTAATGTTCAACCACTCTACAATAGCAAGTACAAAGGCATGGAAACTTGTTTTGTCAAGAAAATCACATGTTGAGCTTAAACATGTAAATTCAAATTCTGACTTGTTGTAGCACGCAAAACCTTTTGCTTATAAATATAGATAATATTTGCAAGCTAAAACACGAATGCTAAGACCCTGAAACTCTCTCAAACACTCACAAACAAGAAATTGCTCAAAAAGACCATTGATACACAGTTCTGACCTTGAACTTGTATCTCACATTTCCCTCGTGTGTTTTCCCTCAAATTCATTTGCAAAGCTTCTATACCTCAATTATAGTCCATCCTTGTCCTTTTTCTGGAACTATAACACCATTTTCATCAACCTCCATAACCAAAACACAGAGTCTGCAAGTTGACTTCTCCAGACCATTCAGTCATCCATAACTCAAGTTAGGCATTGCATTAGCTTCCTTGAAACTTGAGGAAGCTAACCCGATCATCACAACTCCCTGAAAGCAGCTCAAACTCATTTCAAGATTTCCAGTTTTGAGGTATTTTTTATGAACTTATATCTCTTCATACAAGCATCATTTGATTCTGATTTGTGAAGATAAAATGTAGATATCATTACCCTGAAGTTGTACATGTCCATAATTTTCATTTATATTGTCTGAGCTTAGAGAATTTTAGGTTTGAATCTCTGCAAAAAGTTAGGTCGAGATTTGGTACTTTTAGAAATTTGTGCTCATCTTTGAGAATTAGTTTAAGTTATTTACATATTCAGAATCGTGATGAAATTTCTAACAAGTTTGATGTTGGAAGTTTTGTGAATGGATGAGAAATGAGTGAGTTACAGGGACCATGGTTGGAGGTTGAAGATGAAGTTCATTTCTGGAACTTGTTTTGTATTATATATTTATGGTTTTCCTTATATTAACCGATTTACAGTCACCCCAGTGGTAAAGGCAGCGCGTGTTTATGGTCAAGGTCATGGGTTCAAGTCCCAGCGCTGTCTTTTGCTATATTTTCCAACATTTTCTTTCTTTTTTGTTACAAACAACCAGCGCCTGAGCCTCCACAACTGGGCCCTTACTATTTTTCTAGTTCTGACCCCCCCTGTTTCCATTTACCACACAAGCTTTTTTATTTATTTTCCTTTTCTGATTTCAAAAATATTAATGGGCCAGGCCTAACAAAACAAAACTGTTTTTCTAACAAACTCTCAAATTCCATTTCAAACCCCCCTGACTTTTATTTTTATATTTTATTCTATTTTATTTTTCTTTATTATTTTTATTATTATCATTATTATTATTATTATTATTATTAATAAAAATACTAAAATAGTTTATTTATTTATATATCTAATATATTTATATTCATGTATATTTTATTCCTTTAAAAAACAAAAAGAAAAAAATATTTTCTTAAACAAACTTAATCTCTTTTTCTTAATAAATTAATAATTATATTTAGGTTTAGTTATTTTATTTTTATTTAAAATAAATTTAGAATTTAGGTTTTTTTTAATTAATTAATTTCCATACTGTTTTGATTAAACTAAAAACCTTTTCTTAAAAACCCTAAAAAATGCTTTCTAACATAATTCCCTTTCTTAATTAGTTTAGGTTTAATTTTATTTATCTTAATTAATAATTTTCTTTTAGATAATTAAGTTAAAATCCTTTCCTCAAAAACCAAACAAAATAATTTCCTTTCCATTTACATCCTTGCACATTATATTCTTTTCAATTCTTGTACATTATTCAATATGGTTGTTATATATAATTAGGTTTAATTTCTTGCAATCCCCATTTGTAAATTTGTATACCCCATCCCCCTAATGATGTAGAAGCGTAGTAATTTTACTTTCCACAATTTATCGCTTTCATATAAATGCTAGTAATTAGGGTTTGTATGGAAAGATAAAAACCAACAAGTAGATAATCCTAATCAAAGATTAAATACATGCAAATCAAACACTATTCATACATGCACCCTTAGGGTAATTCCACTTGTTGCCTTATGAAAAATGGTCATGTTATGCATGTCGGATGTCTTAGCAAAAACAATAAAAAATACAAGATAATAGTCCTAAGATGATGCTACAAATGTTGCCTTTCAAATTATCTTAGTCCCTCAAAGATAAATGCTAAGATATCTTACAACATTGCTATCATGACTATACGATTACCCACGCCTGTCCCTTTACATCCAAAGATAAGGCTTCTTACCAATCAATGGTGGGATAGTAATATCAAAGGAAGGAAGAAATGAACAAAAGGCTTTTGAGTAGGTAGAAACTTTCTTAGTTGCTTACTCACTTTCAAAACAAACGTCCTTGCTCACTTTCAAAACAAACACTTTAAAAACAAACACTTTCCAAACATGAAATATTTTCAAAAGTCCAACACTTTGTATGCATTCTTACTAACGAGAACCATTACAAAGTTTTCCTAAACAAATGCGCCTTTTCAAAATACTTTCAAAAACCACCATAAAGCACATTTTCAAACAAGAGCAAGTGATCTAGCAAAAAACTAAGATCCCATAGATAACTATGGATGAAAAGGGTGCTAACACCTTCCCTTTTCATAATCTACCCCTGAACTCAAGAAATAATCTCAAAGGTATTTCATGTTCTTTTCAACCTTTCCTTTTGGATAAAAGAAAAGTCGGTGGCGACTCTTTCTAACCGCAACAATTGAGAAAAAATGCAAAACATCCCAAGTCAGTTCTCCCACTGTATTACAGCGGTCCAGGAAAAAGTTAGGGATTAAAGCGTACGACTATGTCCAGTTGGATATCAGAAGCAAAATTTATTACCAAGGTCAAAAGTTCAAAAGTTCCAAGATTATTCAATCAACTTCTTTCAATGGCCAGGGATGATGCTCGAAGACATAGGGGCAATAGCGAAGTTGGAACCCAATGAGATCACTTCCACATGGCTATTATTTTTGTTTTCACTTTTTATTCCTTTTATTCTTCTGACGATTTTCTCTTACTGGGATATATGTCTCCTTGTACAAAAACACCTGTTTATAGGCAAACATCAATACAAATATACTTTGAAGTGCAAACTTTTAGTTTTTTTTTCTGTTTCGAGTGCAAAAGTGTCCAATGACTAAAAATTGAATGATCATGTGCATATGAACATGATTAAATTGTTAACAAGTGTATGCATAAAAACAGTAATAAGCATTTCCTTAAGGATTTGAGATATCCCCACAGAGTTACTACAATAAAGTTTTCCCCACTGAGTTAAATTCGTACATTCAGAGTACCAATCTCTTGGAAACCCTCTCCCCAGCTGTGTTGGTCTTAAAAAAGAAGCCTTGTGGAGTTCTACTTAAAGAAGTCACTTCCCCAGTGGGTCGTCAAAATATTCTCTTTAACCAGTTTTTATTTCCTCAACAAACTACAAATTCCCTAGCTTGAGTTGGCCTCTCAGACTGTTACAAATCAATGGACAAAACCCCTTAATACCCGGTAGAGGCATTGCAATCCCCAACAGAGTCGTTACTATTCAAGCAAGTTACTGCAAAGCCTGGAATCCGACCAGATAACAGTTAACTTCATCCTTTCATTAATTACAATGAAGCCTGGAATCCGACCAGGTAACAGTTAACTTCATCCTTTCAAGCAAGTTACTGCAAAGCCTGGAATCTGGCCAGATAATAGTTTAACTTCATAAGTTGTTGTGAAGCTTGGAATCTGACCACATAACAGTTAACTTCATCCTTTCATCAGTTACTGTGAAGCCTGAAATCCGACCAATTAACAGTTAACTTCATACTCCCGAGCAAGTTGCTACGAAGCCTAGAATCCGACCAGATAACAGTTTAACTTCATCTAAGTTGCTACGAAGCCTGGAATCCGACCAGATAACAGTTTAACTTCATCTAAGTTACTGCAAAGCCTGGAATCCGACCAGATAACAGTTTAACTTGATCTAAATTGTTGTGAAGCTTGGAATCCGACCAGATAACAATTTAACTTTATCTAAATTGTTATGAAGCCTAGAATTCGACCAGATAACAATTTAACTTCATCTAAATTGTTACGAAACATGGAATCTAACCAGATAATAGTTTAACTTTGTCTAAATTGCTGTGAAGCCTAGAATCCGACCAGATAACAATTAATTTCACTTTTCTAAGCCTGGAATCCGACCAGATAACAATTAATTTCACTTTTATGAGAAGCCTGGAATCCGACCATATAACAGTTAATTTCATCTACCCCGATAAGTTATTGTGAAGCCTAGAATCTGACCAGATAATATTTAAAATTATTATCCCCAACAAGTTGCTGTGAAGCTTGGATTTCGACCAGATAACAGTTAACTTTCATTCTCCCCAGTCAAGTATAATTCCCTAGTAGAGAAATGGACAACCAAAGCTCCTGAATTCTATTCCCCAAGCAAAAATAAACACTCCCCATAGATTTTCCTCAAGCAAAGAGCCAAAATCAATGTTCCCCAGCGGATTTCTCCTCAAACAACAAAACAGGAATACCCAGCGGAAAAATTCTAAACAAGGTCTGAAGGTGTACATACTCTTCATCCCCAACAGCAGTTCGGGATTTAACTTCCCAAAGCTCCCCAACATTTTTCAAGGATTTATTTTCCAAGACAAAGATACACTTCAACAATATTTCGCATTCAAACATCATATTACATACATGACAAATGCATATAGCACAATCTCATTTATTTTGAGAACATCATTATGCCATGCATACATCTGCATGCGACTAACCATCATCCTTGCAGGAAAATTCAACCAATCAAACAAATACCTCTTCTAGTTAGATTTATTTCTTCTCGATTAAAGACAGGCAAACAAAGACCTCTTCTGGTTAGAATTATTTCTTCCAGTTAATGACAGGCAATCAACAGACCTCTTCTGGTTGGATTTACTTCTTCCAGTTAATGATAGGAAAATAGACAAACCTCTTCTGGTTAGAATTGTTTCTTCCAGTTAATGAGATGTATTCAATAGACCTCTTCTGGTTAGATTTATTTCTTCCAGGTTAAAGACAGGTGAACAAAGACCTCTTCTGGTTAGATTTATTTCTTCCAAATTAAAGACAGGCAGGCGAAGACCTCATCTATTTGGATTTACTTCTTTCAGTTAACGATAGGCAAACAGGAAAACGTCTTCTGATTAGAATTATTTCTTCTAGTTAATGACGAACAATTAACAAACCTCTTCTGGTTGGATTTACTTCTTCCAGTTAATGATAGGCAAATAGACAAACCTCTTCTGGTTAGAATTGTTTCTTCCAATTAATGACAAGTATTTAATGGACCTCTTCTGGTTAGATCCATCTCTACCAGTTAATAACAGGAAATCAACAAACCTCTTCTAGTTAAGATTATTTCCCCAGTGAAGTTTCCAAACAACAAACCTCCTCTGGTTAGATTTATCTCTTATAGTTAAAAACAGACAAAAGACATCTACTATTTCAGTATAAATCGACCAAAGATTTATTCTGATATTTCTTCCAATTTCTACCAACAGTCACTCTGGATGGCATATGTAATCCCATCTACGAAGAATTCTTTATCAACTCTCTAAATGGCATCTTTAAGCCCATTCCCGACACGATCAACCAACACATCATCAAGTGCAAATTTTTGGGCACTCTAGTGTTCAATCATCTTCCACCTTCAAGTCACGAATGGCAGACCCGCCAATCTAACTCTTTAGGTTTAAGAAGATTGAATAGGGGCAGCTGTTGTACGCCAAAATTTTCCCTCCCTTTTTTCAAGATATTTCCCACAAAGATCTTCAAAGATTCAAGCTTGCACAAGTATTGACTAGATCAAGCCATCTCCTCAACACTGATGCCTCAAATTAGGGTTTGAGTTTGCACAAAGACACTTGGACTTATAATATTTCAAATGACTTTCATGGATCGTTATAGACCCTAAAGATTGCTCATGTCAAGTTTTAAGTCTTGGATCACAAAATTGCTCAGTCAATTGATCAGATGGCCTAAAAATCAATTGTATTAGAAAAAATTCAATTGTGGTCAACCTACAGTCAAATTTTAAGATTTTTGACCAATATCAACATTTTGAAGTCATATGTATCATTTGATAAAGATTGGATCATAATTCTCCAAGAAAATTATTTAAATCATCAATAGGGCGAAATGGTCAAAATTAGGGTTTTGACTGAGAATGACCAATCTTTGACTTTTGACCTAGTACATGACTTATTGGTTTGAAACATGATATCAAGGATTCAAGTACATCATTTTTACCTAATCACATATTTCAATTCATCTCCCGATATCGGCAGATTGATAGATGAAATTTGGTCAACTGGTGAAAAAAAGTCAATTGTACACTAAGAAGTCAAACTTTGAGTTTTTGATCAAATTTTAGTTTCAAAGATCACATTTCATCAAGATATTCAAAATATAAAATTTGATCATCAAGAAATCAAGAAGGTCAAAAGTCATTTTGAAAAGTCAAACATCGCAAGATTTAGAGATTTTTCTAAGTGTTTTCATACATGTTAATTTCATTACTTCGTGACATCTTTTCACCATGATTCAAGATAATTCAAGTTGTTACAAGTTTTCAAGTAAACAACAAGGCTGCATTTTTAAGTTAAAAAAATTGCAAGTTACAAATCCTACGCTTTGTCTTGTTTGAACTTTTCCCTATGTCTCAATCTTCAAAACTTTGCCACTATGTTGTCCACAAATATGCCTTGTCTTTGTTACAAGTTGCATAAACTGTCCATAAAACTAGACTTGTATCATGCTGCAAATGTTGCTGTCCAGAAAAGCCCCAAAACTAATATGCTGCCAAGTCCAAGCATGTTGCTACTAGCCCAAAACCATGTAAAAAATAGTTTGTTGTCCTGTATAAAGCCAGCCTTGCACCAATCTACCACTCGACTCCAAAAGTGCTACAAATAAGCCCTGCTATGCTACCCCTAACCATGTCCAAACCTGCACTATATCAGTCCCATATTTGCACAAAATTAGCACATAAGAGTTGCATCTAAAAAGCAACAAAATAGTATACCCAAACAGTTCAAAAAATTATCTATTTCCCTCCCAAATTTCAGTCAATTTCATCTATAAATAAGTTGTTTCACAACACACAAAGGGAGAGGTTTTTTGGTTGAAAGTGAAAAGAAAAGAAAATCTGAAAAAGCTAATAGAATTCTTTGTAAACTCTGCTCATCTTCCACTTTATTTTCATTCACAAAACAAAAACTGAAAACTAGAAGGAGAAAACCTCAACCCACTATACAACCTTGTAAGTTCCCCCCTAAACCAACTGTCCAAATACTTTATATACATCACATAGAAATTGTTCAAACAAAAGAACAATTTCTGTAACATCACTATTTCCCAAACTAAAAAAAAAGCCACCTCTAACTTGCTTTCTCCAAGACAATACAGCAACTCAAACTCAAAATACAGAGTTCAACTTTAAGGTAAGTCTTCTTGACTTTGAACTATTCATACAAGCATCATCAATGGTTCATTTGTGAAGCTAAAATGTAGATATTATAGCACTGAAATTAACTATATGTTTATTTTTTTCATTTTTCACTAACCATGTGTTGAGAACTAACTTGTGTGTGTGACAGAACAATGTTAGAAGTTAAAAAACATGTTATGAGTCTATGTATATCTCCATGTGTCGACACATATATGGTATAAAACAGGTTATGAGTCGACATAAAACACGAATGAGTCGACATAAAAAGGAAATGTGTCGATATAAAACATTATGTGTCGACTCATACTGAGTAGATTTTGATTTCTAGAGAAAGAAAATGAGTATGAGTCGATACAAAACACGCATGAGTCGATACAAAACAGGTTATGTATCGATATAAACTATTATGTGTCGACTCATACTGAGTTGATTTTGATTCCCAGGAGCAAGAAATGATATGTGTCGATGCATAAGGGTATGTGTCGATGCAAAATAGGTTATGAGCTGACACAAACCTTTATGTATCAACTCATACTGATTTGGTTTTTGACTTTAAAGAACAAGGAGTGATATTTATTGATGCATAAGTGTATGCATCAATGCATAAATTTTTCGTATCAATGTGTAAGTGCATGCGTCAATACATAAATTTTTTTATAAAAAAAATAACTTTTCTTTTTTTATTTATCTTTACATTCTTGTATATTATATATTCATTCAATATGGTTGTAATAGTAAAATTAGGTTTTATTTGTTTTTATCTCCCCATTTGTAAATTTTTACCCCCATCCTCAAATGATGTAATAGCGTAGGATTTTAATTTCTGCAATTTATCACTTTTAATATGATTGTTAATAATTAAGGTGTGTATGGAAAGATAAAATCAATCTTAGAGAACCCTAATCTCAATGACAAAAATGCATGCAATCAAACACTTTTCCCACGCGCATCTCTAGGGTAACCTCACTTGTTTCCTACGAATAAATATTTATTTCCCTCGAATGTGAGATGCTTTAGCAAAGACCCTCGATAAAAAAGGATCATA
Organism: Vicia faba; assembly: GCA_948472305.1. Classification (NCBI taxonomy): domain Eukaryota; kingdom Viridiplantae; phylum Streptophyta; class Magnoliopsida; order Fabales; family Fabaceae; genus Vicia; species Vicia faba. The sequence continues at coordinate 1,143,620,510 of OX451739.1, read as the reverse complement.
GTCCCTTGATGACCCTTTGACGTTGCCTTCGGTAAAACGATCTAAGTCCCTCACGACAATTGCTAAAACGTCTCATAGGTTTCCTTTTATAACTATACGACGACCCATGCCCGTCCCTTCACATCCAATAATAGAACTTCTTACCAATCAATGGTAAGATAGCACTATCTAAAGGAGGAGGAAAAGAACAAAGACTTCTTTTGAGTAGGTAGAACGCTCATAGTTGCTTGCTCACAAATATTTCAAAACATCTTTCAAAACACACCAACACTTTCAAAAGAAATATTTTCAAAAGTCAACACTTTGTATACATTCTTATAGAGACGAGAATCATTACAAAGTTCACCTAAACGAAGGAACTTCCCAAAAATACTTTCAAAACAATCACAAACACATTTAAAGCAAATCATCTTCAAAGTGAGCTAGCAACTAAGATCCCGTAGATAACTACGGATGAAAAGGGTGCTAACACCTTCCCTTTTCATAACCTACCCCCCCGAAGTCAAGAAAATTCTCAAAAGGTATTTCCTGTTCTTTTCACCCTTTCCTTTATTGGATAAAAGAAAAGTCGATGGTGACTCTTGCTATCCGCAACTTGCGATAAAATGCAAAACACCCAAGTCAGTTCTCCCACCGTATTATAGTTTCTTTACAGCATTAGAGGTTGAGGCCATAGGGATCTTTCCACTTTTGGTTCCACTTTCAACTCGCTCTCCAGTCAAGATCAGTTCAGTAAACCCTGACAAAGAACTCCCAATCATAAACTTAAATAATGGACCAGTCAAGGTGCCCATGAATATGTCTACTAATTCTTTGTTAGTCAAAGGGGGTTGCACCCTTCCATCCAGGTCCCTCCATTTTTGAGCATAATCCTTAAAGCCTTCGCTTGAGCCCATTGTCATATTTTGTAATTGCATGTGAGTTGGTGTAAGATCAGCATTGTAATGGTATTGTCTATAGAGGGAAGCAGCCAAATCCTCCCATGTGTGGATATTAGTCGCTTCTAGTTTATAGAACCATTCTAATTGTGTTCCAGATAAGATCTCTTGGAATTAATGAACCCATAACTTCCTATCGGCGGTGTATGGTTGAATCTTGCAGACATAAGACCTCAGATGCATCTTGGGACAGGATACCCCGTCGTATTTGGCGAAGATAGGGAATTTGAATTTGTGGGGAATGACCACACCAGAGACCATACCTAAGTCTCCATAGTCCAAACCAGGCTGTTTGAATTTCTACAGCTTTAAGTCGGTCTTCTAGCTGTTTGTATTTTTCCTCCACCGGTGGGTACTGCTCTTCAGAATAGTCTTCGTGTCCAGAAATCTGATTATTACCACCCCTAGCTCTAGTGTTTCTAGCATCCTCGGCTTGACTGTCTTCCTCCTCAGAAGAAGCCTCTTCTATTTGAGCAGACGGGCGGGCCCCTTGAACCTTCTTCCCATGTTGAAAATTACAGCCCATTTCTTGGTCTTCTTTTTGGTGGAAAGGAGTGCCATCATTTCTTGATGTCCTTTAGCTAAGTTAAGGAGAGTCTCTTGGAACTGTGCATGTTGAGTTTACAGATCTTTGACGGTTTTCTCTAGAGCTATCTTATACTGAAATAAATAGTAAAAGGATGAGGAAACTTGTATCAGAAAACCTGCTTCTGATATGATGCATGCTATGTGGATGCAATGTTTTCAAGGACCTCAATAGATTTAAATTTACTAGCCAAAAAGGAAACAGAAACAACAATTATATTAATAAGTTCAAAAGTTACAATTTCCCCTTGGGCTTACAATAGGAAAGTAAAAAGGTCTCAAAGAGACAACAAAATGAAATCCTAAAACAAAAGACTCAAGTATCCCACGGGTATTTCCTCTTTGGGTCGAGGTAGGCATTCAGGCTATGCTCCTCGTGAAGTTGCTTGGTGAGCTCCAACACTTTCTTCTCGCTTGCATAGAATTGAGCTTCAAAGGTGTCTCATTCCTCCTTGAGTTGAATCCAAGTTCTCTACAATTCTTCGAGATCGGTAGGCATGTTAGGATGAAGAATAGTATAAGGAACATCCCTCTCAGTAGTAGGCTCCATAACTATTGGAAGAATAGCTAGATGTGGAATCATGAGGTTTTGAGCATGAGCTCGCACCCATTTGAAATAAGGATCCAAAGGAATAGAGTTCTTATGCCCCAAAGTCTTGCTATCAACCTTTCTTACCATGCCCTAAGCATGTACAAACCTTCGATGATAACCTTGAACATCATTCTCATAGTCGAAAATAATACCTTGAATGAGTGCACCTTGGGGACCATCTCTTCGAGCATAGCCAAATTGTCATAGAGCTAGAGAAGGGTTATAAGTAATACCTCCCCTAATGCCCAAGAGTGGAACATTAGGGAAATCCCCAACACGGTCAATGATACTAATGTCCTCTTGAGATCGAGAGCACCAACAGATATCTGAATGAGAGAACGACATCATCATTTGAGACCATCTCAAGCCTTGCTCATTCTTCAATATTGATCAGGGAAGATGCAAATAAACCACCTAGACAGCAAAGGTAAGTAACACATAAGAGTCTCTTGCTTCCTCATAGTGCGAGTATGAAAAGAGTGCAAAACATCTCCAAGCAATGTAGGCACATGGTTAAGACTAAGGAAATTTTTTATAGCACTTACATCTATGAGTTGGTCAGGGTTAGGAAAAAGCACCAACCCGTAGATTAGAAGGGCCAAGACTTCTTCAAAAGCTTGTAAATATAAAGCATCCAAAAACAAACGAGCCTTATCCATCAGGAATTTAGCCAAAAAGCCTTTGACCCTACTTTTTGTCTCCCAATTGGCTACAATGTCAGAACTCTTCAAATGTAAGGCCTTGGCAATAACTTCAGGTCTTGGAGTTTCTTCTAAACCGATGAAGGGTATTTAATCAATAATAGTTACTCCTAGTAATTGAGAGAATTCTTCCATTGTGGGCACCAATTGATAATCGGGAAAGGTGAAACAATGACGTACAGGGTCAAAGAACTGAAAGAGCACCCTCATCATGTCTTCTTCAAAGCTTGAGGTAACCAGATTGAGAAGTCGGCCATATCTTTTGGTGAACGGAGAATTTTCAGGAACCCTTGATGCTAACTCTTTGAGTTGAGGAGGCACCCTTACGAAGTTGATTCAGATGGTATTTCTTCGAGTGGAATCCATATCCTACAAAACAGAACAAAGATAAATCCTTTGGTCCTTGAAATGGTTAGTGAAAATGCTATGGCATGATGGTATGCTGTCATGAACAAATAATCACACACAAATAAAGCACACAAGGCCTTAGGTTTAGGCTTGCATGGGGTTTATAGGTAAGTACCCTATTGAAGTTTAGTTGGTTCAACCTTCCCTAAAAGAAGTAACCGTGTTCTAGGAGCGTCAATATCACTGTTCTTTCTTCATTGGGAATTGTTTTAGCTCAAGCATCCAAATTGCGACCAAAACATCCCAAAAATCTGATCTCAATAAGTGTAGTATCGAGTATCAACCAACTTTAGTCTTGCACCAAAGCTAGCTATCTCATTACTTTCTAATGGCCAAGTTGTTCAACTAAGGTTCTACGGTCAGCTAATGCTTCATAATACCACACAACGTCCCTGTGTTCTCCTTGACTGGACTCAAGAGACACTGATACCAACAAATGTGTCACACTAACGTAGCCATCGCTTCAATCATGTCGGTATTATGCCGCATAGTCCCTACAATCTATTATTGCTTACCAAAAATGCCCCAGGTCCAGGTATAGGATCTATATAAGAAATAAACCCAAGCATAACCCAAAATGTAAAGCAAACAAGGAAAACAAGTAAAAAAACAAAGGTGATCTAGCTCTTAAGGTAACCCCACTTTTATATTTATCTCCCCAGCAGAGTCTCTAGTTCTATGATACGGTGAGAGAACTTACTTAAGTGTTTTGCGTTTGTTCGCAAATGTTACGGATAGCAAGAGTTGCCACCGACTTTTCTTTTATCCAATAAAGGAAAGGGTGAAAAGAACAGGAAAGACCTTTTGAGAATTTTCTTGAGTTCATGGGGTAGGTTATGAAAAGGGAAAGTGTTAGCACCCTTTTCAACCATAGTTATCTACAGACTCTTAATTACTTGATCATTTAAAAGTGCTTTGTGTTTGTGTATGTTGAAATGATGTTTTTGAAGATGTTTTGAAAGTGGTGATTTTGTAATGATTCTCGTATCATTGAGAATGCATACAAAATGTTTGTTTGGAAATATTTTAAAAATACCTTAGTATGTCAATTTTGTAATGATTATCATATCGTGGAGAATGTATACAAAATGTTTGTTTTGAAAATATTTGTTTGAAAAGAGAGTGTTTGAAAAGATGTTTATTTTTGAAAGTGTGAGGTGTGGAAATGGTTTTAATTTGTGAGCAGGCAATTATGAGAAATCTACCTACTCAAAAAGCCTATGTTCTTTTCCTCCTCCTTTAAATAGTGTTATTTTACCATTGGTTGGTAAGGAGACATATCATTAGGTGTGAGGGACAAGAGTGAGTCATCGTACAGTCATAGAAGGCAACTTGTAAGATGTTTTATCAATTTCCGTAACGGACTAAGATCATTTACCGAAGGCGACATTTGAAGGGTCATCGAGGGACTATGATCTTTTAATTGAGGATCTTTTGCTAAAACATCCCACGTTCGAGGGACATGACTGTTTTTATCCAAGGCAATAAGCGTGGGTTACCCTAAAGGTGCATGTGTGTAAAGTGTTTTTATTTCAAATATATTGTCTTGAATTAGGGTTGTCTAATGTTTGATTTTAATTTTTGTCATGAAAACCCTAATTACTAACAATAATAAGGAAAGCGATAAATTGTGGAATTTAAATGTCCTACGCTATTACAATGCTTTAGGAATGAGAGTTACAATTTGTCAATAGGGGAAGGAAAGCAATAAAGCCCTAATTACTATTACAAACTATTTAATATGAATAATAATAGAATGTACAAAAATTCAAGGATGAAGAAGAAAAAGAAATTGTCTTTGTGTGATTTTTTGATGGAGAAAAATGTTTTATAGCTAACCTAATTAGACTAATTGATTTTAATTATAAGAGAACTTAACAAAATCTAAAGTCTAAGTTAATTAAAATGAAACCTAAGTCTAAGTAATTTGTTTAGAAAATAGTTTGAATGTTAATATTAATTTAGAAAGAAATAAAATTTAATTGAAAATAAAATAAACTGTTTAAAATATTTTTTAATTTAATTAATTAAGAAAATATATATATTTGTATTTTGGGTTAAAAAAATAAGTAAAGAAATAAAAATGAGAAAATATAAAAAATGTTGAGCATGGGTGTTAAAGTGTACAATGGGGGTTAAAAAGAAAAAATAGACATTGGGCCCAAATGAACCTTTTTCTGAAATCAGAAAAAAATAAATAAATAAATGTTTGTAAAAAATGTCGGGCCTGCGCTGAAAAGTAATTTAGGGGGTGAGATATCAAAAATGAACCAGGCCCAAAACAATGATCTAGCGCCTATGTTGATCCAATGTGATTGATTTCTGTGAGTATACCATGGGCCTGCTCATGTGGAGTGTTGAATTTAACCTTGTGATGATCATATGGTATTAATGTGAAGCTTCATGGTGGGCGCGTGTGGCTTGATGCACTGAATCTAAAAGGAAAACATGAAAAAAATACAAAAGGGTACCACTGGGGCTCGAACCCAGGTCCCTAGTAACAAATGCCTTACGCCCGATTCCTCTGCCACTGGGGTGGCTGTTTTATTCGTGTATAAAACAACTTGTGCTAAATTTAAAATAAACTTGGTCCTGAATGTTTGAAATGGCTTCATCTTCAACCTTGCACGTGTAGAGCAACAACACCATTACTATGAAATCTGATCTTGCTCATTTCTCAACCATTCTCAAAATTGTAAACATGAAACTTGCTCTATTTTCACCATGAATTCAACCATGTAAATAACTAAAACTATAAATCTAAGATGAGCATGAATTTTGTTTGGTACCAAATAAAACCTAATTTTTTGAGAAAGTTCAACTTCAAAATTCACATCACTCAGGCAACATAAATGAAAACTAAAGGCATGGTTAGCTTCGGGAAAATGATATCTACATTTTTCATTCACAAAGTAACCATTAATGATGCTTGTAGAGAGATTTCAAAGTTGAGAAAACTTACCTCAAAAATGGAAACGTTTATGGGATTTGAGCACCCCTGGAAGTGTGGTGATGATCTGGATAGCTTCACTGGACTCCTAGGAAGCTAATGCAACTCTTACTTTGTGTTGAAAGTGCCTGAATTATGCTAGAGAAGTCAAGTTGCAGAGTTGACTTTTTGAGTTTGGAGGATGATGAAGATGGAGTTACAGTTATGAAATAAGGGTGGGTATGAGTTGTATATGATGTATGGAAGCTTTGTGATTTATTTAGATGGAAAACACACGAGTGGATTGTGAGTTTGAAGTTTTTGGCCAGAAGGTGCAATAATGGAGGTTTGCGTGCATGTTCTGAGTTTCAAGGAATTTGAGGGAGTTTGAGGGCTTGTAAAATCGTATCTTAGGTTGCAAATGACTTGTATATTTATAGATAAATGCTTGAGGGAAGGAGAACATTAGATTCAAGAGATCACATGTTATGGTTTTGAAAATTGTTTTTTGAAGCAAACTTGAAATGCATAGTTTCAATGTGAAGTACAAGGGCTTGTAGGGTGGTTAACAGGATCTAGACAAGTTTCTTCTAGCTTTGATGTGTGTGTTCAGAAGGAACAAGTGCAAAGTTCAAGGAGTTGTACATTGTGATTAAAGTTGGCTTTTCCAAAATGGCAATGTTACCTTTGTGCCAAAAATGGATTAGTCACTTGGACAATGACTCAAATGCTTGGACAATGGCTCAATCAGTTGTGTAAATATTTAACTATTGAGTGATTTGCAAGTTAGAAGGCCTGGAAAGTAAGATTATGCAGCATGTCTTGAGATTTGTTCAAGTGTTCTTAATGAAAATGCCCTATAATTCAAGAATGGATGTCCAACTTCTTCTCTTTGATTCTCCTAGCTCAATAATGATATCTTCTAGTTCTTGGACATTTTGGAAATATTGAAACATTGTCTACAACCTTCATGTTGACCACTTTGGCTAAATCCACATGGAGCTTGGTGAAAATTGGCCAAGAAGTTAGGACAAAAATCTGCCTAAACTTGCTAAAATTTTCACTAAGTATTTTATGAAAAATGTCATGACTTTATGAGCTTATATCTTCAAATCTAGGCATTTTTTCGACATTAACCCTGAGGGACAAAGTTATAGAATTCATCAAGATCTACAACTTTCATGTTGAAAGTTTTCCTTGAATCATCTTACATCTTGATGAAAAATTGTCATGAAGTAGTGAAAATATCAAGGTTAAAAACACTTAGAATTTTTCTAAGTATTGAAAATATTGACTTTTTGTTGAATTTCTTGACTTTGTTGATTCTTGAAGATCAAGTTTGATACTTTTTAATGTCTTGATAAATCTTGATCTTTGAAATTTAATGTTGACCAAAAAGTCAAAGTTTGACTTTTTGTGTATTAGTTGACTTTTCCTTCAGTTGATCAAATTTCAACTATCAATCCATTGATCTTGAGAAATTATTTGAGCCATGAAAGTAGGTTAAGATGTTGTATTTGAATCCTTTAGATCATGCTTCAATCCATTAGTTCATGTACTAGGTCAAAAGTCATTGATCAGTCATTCTCAATCAAAACTCTAATTTTGATAATTTTGCCCCTTTGGTGATTTGAGTGCTTTTCTTGAGGCTCCTCCTGCCAAGAGTTTGGTTAACAAATGTGAAGACCTCTCCATTATTACCATCTCCATCAAGCCTCTTAGGATCACCTCCAAAGGTCCTATTAAGATTTCAAATGAACCCACTATTTCTCCCTTAATAATTACCAATCTCGGACCAATTCCTTACTCTTCAAATAAAGCGGTACCATGGAATTATGGTGCTGAAGTGTTCTATCATGGGATTAAACAAGGTGCCTAGATCAAAGAAGGAAAAGATGACGATGTTGATAACATATCTGGCTCAAGCAAAGTAACTAGAACTGGGAGAATATTTTCACCCAATATCTCACCTCTAGTAGTTACAAAGACGCCCATCGGCATTATCGCTGCCAAGCCAAATACCGATACCAGAGGGAAGGGGAAGGTTGTTGAGCCTGATGTGATTGAGGTACCCTCCAAAGACGTAGCTGATGAAGAACCCTCCGCCCGCGAGATGGACGAGATTTTGAAGATCATAAAAAGAAGCGACTTCAAAATTGTAGAACAGTTAGGGCAAACCCCTTCTAAGATTTCAATGTTGTCGTTGCTGCTTTGCTCTGATGCCCATGCTCGGACATTAATCAAGTTCCTGAAAAAATCTCATGTCCCCCATGAGATGACGACATACCAATTTGAGAATTGCATGGCTAGCCTGACAGCTGATAATAGCTTGGGGTTTTCAGATGTTGACTTAACACCTCTCAGGAAGAATCACAACAAAGTTTTACATGTTTCTATAGAGTGCAAAGGGATCACCTTAGCACATGTTCTAGTTCACACTGGTTCTTCTCCGAATATATTAACCAAGGGGGCATTAGACCGTCTTGATTGTGAAGATTTAGTCTTGAAGCCATGTGACATCATTGTGAGAGCATTTGACGGATCAAAGAGGACTGTTCATGGGGAGGTGGATCTTCCAATCAAAGTGGGATCCCAAATTTTCAACTCCACCTTTTATATTATGTATATTCCCTCTGCCTATTCTTGTCTGTTAGGTCGCCCGTGGATTCATAAGGATGGGGCAGTGACCTCAACCCTCCATCAGAAACTCAAATACCCAATCAAAGGCAGGATAGTCACCATCTATGGGGAAGAAGAGTTTATGGTGAGCCACCTTAACTCTTTCAAGTACGTAGAGATGGACGGAGAATTCATTGAAACCCCATGTCAAGCCTTTGAGGTTGTACCGCCAATGATTGCTGCTACTAAATGTTCTTCTGATGAGTCCAAAGCTGTCAAGGCCACGCCAAAGATGGTTTCAGTCAAGGATGCCCGTGCGGTAATTGAAGAAGGAAAATGTGATACTTGGGGACAACTCCTCGATATCCCTTTTAAGGAAGACAAATTTGGTTTGGGCTTCACTGTCCAAGCTCGGAAGGAAGTGAAGTGTGCTCGTGCTGGAAAGCCACCTCTCTGCATTGGAAGCCATGGAGTCAACGTCGTGGGTGATTCTGAAGAAGAGCTGCATTTGAGGAGTGGGTGTACCCAACTACAATGGAGCTGAAGAATTGGCATACAAAGGACTTTGTGCCCATCTCCTTTATTGAGGAGTAATATACTTGTTATTTCTTTTCCATCAATTCAAGAACTTGTTGTCTGTAATATTTTAATAATGACTTTTAAGCCATGTGCCTAGCCTGGGGCACTTTGGTCCATTTGTCAAGGGTTTTATTTATGTTCATCTAATCATATGATCATTAAGTACATTTGACTCTTTTGCATTCAAATATTTGTGTTCATTGTCTTTCCTTTCTTTCAAATACATTTTCAAAAATAGCCATGTATCTTACATGCACACACACACACTCTTGCAAGTCTACATCCACTCTAGATTCTATTGCCAGTGACTCTACTATTGATGACTATGACTTTGAATGTCCTATCAACCAAGCCGAATACGAAGGCGAGGAAGATTGCGACATACCTGGAGAACTAGTCAGACTTCTGTTACAAGAAGAAAAAGCTATTCAACCACATGAAGAGTCAGTTGAAGTTATCAACCTGGGTACTGAGTCAAATAAAAAGGAAATCAGGATCGGCATTAATTTGGAAAGCAGTGTTATGAGCAGGTTGGTTCAGATGTTGCGTGATTATGTGGAAGTATTTGCTTGGTCTTATGAAGATATGCCTGGGTTGGATACTGACGTTGTTGTTCACCGTATACCGACAAGAGAGGACTTCCCTCCTGTTAAACAAAAGGTTCGTCGCATGAGGCCTGATATGTCTGAAAAGATCAAATATGAAGTAATGAAACAGTTTGATGCAGGGTTCCTAGTTGTGACATCATATCCTCAATAGGTGGCCAATGTGGTTCCAGTACCAAAGAAAGACGGGAAAGTTCGCATGTGCGTAGACTATAGGGATCTGAATAGGGAAAGCCCCAAGGATGACTTCCCTCTACCACACATTGACATCTTAGTTGATAATACTGCTCAGCATAAAGTCTTCTCATTCATGGATGGCTTCCGAGGCTATAATCAAATAAGGATGGCTCCCTAAGATTAGGAAAAGACTACTTTCATTATGCAATGGGGAACCTTCTGCTACAAGGTCATGTCGTTCGGATTAAAAAATGCAACGGCAACATATCAAAGAGCTATGGTAGCTTTGTTTCATGATATGATTCATCATGAGATAGAGGTATATGTGGATGATATGATTTCCAGATCACAAACCGAGGAAGAACATCTCAATCACCTGCACAAACTATTCAAAAGGCTGAAAAAGTACAAGCTGAGGTTAAACCCTAACAAGTGCACGTTTGGAGTACGATCTGGAAAGCTTCTAGGTTTTGTTGTCAGTAATAAAGGCATTGAAGTTGATCCTGCCAAGGTAAAGGCCATCCAAGAAATGTCAGTCCCTCATTCTAAAAAGGAAGTTAGAGGATTCCTGGGTTGTCTCAATTACATCTCCCGTTTCATATCACACTCAACTGCTACTTGTAAGCCACTCTTCAAACTCTTGAAGAAGATCAGGTAGTCAGATGGAACAATGAATGTCAGATTTCCTTTGACAAAAATAAAAGAATACCTACAAGAACCTCTTATTCTCATGCCTCCAATCGAAGGAAGACCCTTGATCATGTACTTGACAGTACTAGAGAATTCTATGGGGTGCGTTTTGTGCCAACATGACGAGTCTGGCCGAAAAGAGCATGCTATTTATTACCTGAGCAAAAATTTTACCGACTGTGAAACTAGATATTCACTTCTCGAGAAAACTTGTTGCGCTCTGGAATGGGCTGCTCGCCGACTAAGACAGTATATGTTGACTCATACCACTCTGTTGATTTCTAAGATGAACCCAATCAAGTACATCTTCGATAAACCTGCCCTTTCCGGACGGATAGCCAGATGGAAAACGATCTTGACTGAGTACGACATTCAATACACAACTCAAAAATACATCAAAGGGAGTATACTAGCAGATCATTTGGCCCATCAAGCTGTGGATGATTATCAGTCAATGAACTTCGACTTCCCTGATGAGAACATCATGTTGGTAACCGACTGTGCGAAACCTGGACCGTATGACGGACCTGAACAAGGATCCTGATGGACTATGGTATTCGATGGGGCTTCCAACGCCTTAGGTAACGGAATTGGTGTTGTGATCATCTCCCCTGAAGGTTGCCACACTCCTTTTACTTCCAGACTATGCTTCGATTGCACGAATAATATGGCCGAGTATGAAGCATGCATCTTAGGTCTGAAAGCTGCCATTGACTTAAGGATCAAGCATTTGGATGTGTTTGTTGATTCCTCCTTGGTGATCAGCCAAGTAAAAGGAGATTGGGACACTAAACACCCTAATCTTATCCCTTACAAGGAACTTGTGTTATCCCTAATTTCTTACTTCGAAGAGATCACTTTCAAGCACTTCCCTAGGGAAGAAAACCAGTTGGCTGACGCTTTGGCAACCATGTCTTCAATGTTCAATGTCAGATGGGACAACGAAGCCCCTATGATAACAATTGAAATATTCGATGAACCTGCGCATTGCTATGATCTTGGCACCGATGCGGAAAAGCCATAGTACCATGAAGTGGTGAGATACCTTGAAGCACAAGAGTATCCAGAGGGGGCATCTATCAATGACAGAAATTTCTTGCGAATATCTCTAGCCAAATTCTTCCTAAGCAACGGGATATTGTACAAGCGCAACCATGATTCAACTCTACTCCGATGTGTGGACAAGAAGGAGGCAGAGGAGATTATGGAACACATGCACGATGGTTTCCTTGGTACTCACTCAAGTGGACATGCGATGGCTAAGAAAATCTTAAGAGGAGGTTACTATTGGTCAACGGTGGACACTGATTTCCATCAACACTTAAGAACCTGTCACAAATGCCAAATCTACGCGGACAAGGTCCATGTGCCTCATATCCCTTTGAATGTCATGACTGCTCTGTGGCCATTTGCAATGTGGGGCATTGACATGATTAGAGTGATCAAGCCCACAGCTTCCAACGGACAATGCTTCATTCTTGTTGCTATTGACTATTTTACCAAATGGGTTGAAGCCTCCTCGTTTGCCTCAGTCACCAAGAATGTGGTAGCCAGATTCATCAGACACAATCTCATCTGCCGTTATGGTATCCCCGAAAGGATTATCACCGATAACTGGACTAACCTCAACAATGCTATGATCACGGAGCTTTGCACTCAGTTTAAGATCAAGCATCACAATTCTTCTTCGTATAGACCGAAAATGAATGGCACAGTCGAAGCGGCCAACAAAAATATCAAGAAGATTGTGCAGAAAATGATAGTAACCTATAAGTATTAGCATGAGATGTTGCTGTTTTCTCTATATGGCTACCGTACTTCAACTAGAACATCAACTGGGGCAACTATCTTTTCTCTAGTCTATGGCATGGAAGCTGTTTTGCCAGTGGAAGTTCAAATTACCTCGCTGAGGATTACAATTGAGGCATGCCAAGGCAAAGATGAGTGGATTCAAACGAGATTGGATCAGCTGAACTTGATTGATGAAAAACGATTAGCTGCTATTTTCCATGGTCAGACGTATCAAAAACGGATGATCAAGGCTTTCAACAAAAAGGTCAAGCCTCGAGTATATCAAGTTGGTGACTTGGTGATAAAACGCATCATTTTACCACAAGGCGACCCCAGAGTTTAATGGACTCCCACCTATGAAGGGCCATTTGTTGTCAAGAGAGTTTTCTCTGGTGGTGCCATGATGCTGACTACCATGGATGTCGAGGATTTCCCACATCCCATAAACGCGAACATAGTTAAAAAATACTACGCATAAGAGACCTGTTAGGTTGACACACCTAAGCAAAATAAGGGCATCCTGGCAAACCAAAAGGTTTGGGAAAAAAATAGGGATATATGTAAAAGATTGTACACCCGGAAAGTTGAAAACCCGAAAGGGCGACTTGGGCAAAAAAGGGTATCCTGGTGGGCTGAAAACCTGAAAGGGCGGTCCAGGAAAAAGTTAAGGATTAAAAGCATATGACTATGTCCCGGGGAATCAACGCAGTCAATTTTATCACCAAGGTCCAAGTTCAAACGGTCCAAGATCAATCAAATCAACTTCTATCAAACGACAAGGGACATTCAAAGACATTGGGGAAATAGTAGAGTTGGAAGGCAGTGAGATCATTTCACATGGCTATTTGTTTTCATTCTCAATTTTGTTTCCCTTTCAACGATTTCCTCTTACTAGGATCTCCGTCTCTCTGTACAAAAATGCATATTCATGGGCAAAAAATCAATACAAATACACTTTGAAGTGCAAAATTTATGTCTTTGTTTTGAATGCAAATTTGTCCAATGACTAAAATTGAATGAACATATGCATATGAACATAATTAAAACTATTTGGCACATGTGTCCTGCTAAGCAGCAGTAAGCATCTCTTTGATGTATTTGAAATATCCCCAGAGTTATCTCATCATCATTATCCCCACAAGGACGGCTACAATAAACCTTTCCCCAATAGGTTTTATTTCCCTAAAAATCACCAAGGAACCACATAACTCCCCAGCCGAGTTCAAATTCCCCCAACATACAACAATCAAGACACCACGAAGTTCCCCAGCTGAGCCTATCATCCCCAGTTGAGCATATCTTCCCCAACCAAGGCTATTATCTCCAAACGGAGTCTATCCTACCCAATTGAGTGTATCCTCCCCAAGCTGAGTTTGTCCTACTCAACTCATTCGACACTCTCAAGTTTGAATTTCCCTTTCATATTATTGCAAATCATGGGGCCACAACCCCTGATCCCCAATAAAGCCGTCAGCAAAGCCTTTACTATTTCCAAAGATGATATGAAGCCTGGATCCGACCAGATATTAGCATAATTTTCAAGTTATTACTGAAGCCTGGACCCGACCAGATAATAGTTTGACTTCTTCAATTACTGAAACCTGGGCCCGACCAGATAACATTTTGAGTATCTAAAACCTGGATCCGACCAGATAACAATTGATCTCAATTTCAAGATGCTATGAAACTTGGACCCGACTAGATAATAGTCTAACTCTTCAAATATATAGAAGAACTTGAACTAAATCTGACCAAGGTTTAATTTCTTTTCCCCAGTAGAGTTTGCCTCTACCCCAACAAGTTGTTGTGAAGCCTGGATCCGACCAGATAGAAATTACCCTCGGAGATTCGTTGTGAAACCTGGAAACCGACCAGATAACAACTAAATCCCCAAACAGTTTATTGTGAAACCTGGACCCAACCAGATAGCAATTGACCTTATCAACCTCAGAAATCTGCAAATCATAGACCCGACCAGATGACAGTTTTTCAAACAGTTTATTGTGAAACATGGAGCCCGACCAGATAACAATTAACTATGATCCCAGAAAGACACTACGAAGCCTGGACTCGACCAGATAATAGTACAACTTTCCAAAAACGATGAAACCTGGACCCGACCAGATAGTAGTTACCATTTCAAGTTAATGCGAAGCCTGGATCCGACCAGATAACAGTTAACTTCTGTATCCTCGGCAACTTGTTGTGAAGCCTGGATCCGACCAGATAACTATTCAATTTCAAGAAATTTTCTACAAATCCTGGAATCCGACCAGATAATAGTTAATTTGTCTCTTCCCCCAGTAAGTTGCCGTGAAACCTAGATCCAACCAGATAGCAGTTGACTACTTCATCCTCAGCAAATTGTGAAGCCTGGATCCGACCACATAACAGCTGACATTCAAGAGATATTCCCCAATGAAAGCATCCTTTCAACAAAGTTTGAAGATATGCATATTCTTCATCCCCAACGGCAATCAGGGATTCAACCCCCATAATTTCCTCAGCAGCAGTCAGGGATTTATTTTCCCAGACAAAAACATGCATCTCACATTCATACATCATAGCATATACATACCATATGCATTTAACATAATACCACATCTGGTGAACATCATGCATGCATCTGCATTTTACTAACTCTTTTTCTCACAAGTAAAATATCAAGTTTAATATAAATCAACAAGAAGATTTGTGCTGATACTTCTTCTAGTATTTACCAAGTTTCCTCCAAATGGCATCTATAAGCCCATTCACCATCCATCTTCGAGTGCAAATTTCTGGGCACTCTAGTGATCAATCATCTTTCACCTTCAAGTCACGAATGGCGGACTCGCCAATCTAACTCTTCAGGTTTAAGAAGATTGAACAGGGGCAGGTGTTGTACCCCAAAATTTTCCCTCTCATTTCTCAAAATTTCTCTCACAAGATCTTCTATGACGTCAAGTTTGCAGCACTGATACATCAATTTAGGCTTGGAATTGGCCCAAGGGCAAAATGGTTAATTGTATACTGAAAAGTCAAACTTTGACTTTTTGGTCAAAATCATTACAAAGATCAAATTTCATCAAGACATTTAAGAATGTCAAGCTTGATCATCAAGAAGTCAAGAAAGTCAAAAGTCAACTTGAAAAGTCAAGATTTCCAAGACTTAGAAATTTTCTAAGTGTGTTTATACATGATAATTTTATCACTTCATGCCATTCTTTCATCATGATGCAAGATGATTCAAAATAAACTTTCAACATGAAAGTTGTAGACCTCCATGATATCTACAACATTGCTTTACATAGCTTCTCCTAAATATGCTTGGATCTCAAGTTATAAATTCATGAAGTCATGGCATTTTTGAATAAACACTTAGAGAAATTTTCAGTAGTTTTGGTCAGGATTTTATCCCAACTTCTTGGCCAATTTTCATCAAGTTCCAGTTTGATTTAGCAAAAGTAGTCAACATGAAAGTTGTAGAGGGTGTTTTCAGATTTCCAAAACATCCAAGAGCATGAATTTATCATACTTGAGCTAGGAGATGCAAGGGCATGAAGTTGAGCATCCATTCTTGAATTGCAAGTCATTTTAGTGAAGAACACATAACAAAACCCTTATAATTTGCTGCATAATCTTGTGTTGCAGGCCTCCTTTCTTACAAATGTCACTATAATTTAATGCTTACACCCACTCTTGAGCTATTACCCAAGTGTTTAAACCATTGTCCAAAATATCTTTCCATTTATGGCATAAAGGCACCATTGTTATTCTTGAAAAGCAAGCTTTTTGTACAAAGTTTGTCTTGAGCCCATACCTTGCTTGTTGCTGATTATACTCCACCATAAATCATGGGAAGTAGCTCCTTTATGCCAGCAACTTTGGTACTTCACCTTGGGACTATAGAGTACTTGACATAGTTGGATCTTTGTAATCCAACCAAACCATAACATGTTGTCTTGCAAACCTAATCAACTCATATGCACAAACCCCTTGCCTATAAATAGAAAAAGCACTTGCAAGAGAAAGAGGTTAGAAAAAATAGAGAGAAAGGTAAGAAAAAATAGAGAGAAAGGCCAAAAAAAATAGAAGGAGAAACAAACAATCAAACTCATTTTTGCTGTCAAAAAACCAGATTTGTCCATAAAACCTCCATTTTTGAGCTTTGAAGTTCAAATCTTTGAATCTCATACCTTGCAAGTTTTCTCAAAACAAACCATCCAAACACTTCACATACACTATATAGAAGTTTTTCAAACATAAGAATAACTTCTGTAACATCACTATCACCACCTTCCAAATTCAAAAAAACATACATTGCAACTTGACTTGGTTGGAGCGGTTCAACCATTTTCAGTACAAAAGGAAGGTTGGAGTTACTTCAAGAAGGTTCAAAGGAGCTCGATCAATCACCACTTTACACTCGGAAACATCCGTACATGTTCTAAAGCTTCCTCTTCGGGAGCTAAACTTTCTCAAACTGTGATATAATTATTCATACATCATTTGCTTTTGTGTTCAAAAGTTATAACAAGACAGATTAACGAGAAAAAAACTAACAAAAAGCCAGACCAGAGGCTAACACGGGTGCTTGTGTCACATGACACGGCCCGTGTCAGCTTAGTTGGGTTGAAAAAACATGATAATGTGCAGGGAGAGAGGCTGACACGGGTGCCCGTGTCAAACGACACGGCCCGTGTCAATGTTATTGGTGCGTACACGAGCAGAAAAAGATGGACAAGGGATAACACGGGCGCCTGTGTCACATGACACGGCCGTGTCAGGTTGGCTGGAACCAAAAAATGCAGAAAAGTCATGAACAGGTCCTGACACGGGTGCCTGTGTCCACTGACACGGCCCGTGTCAGCTCAGGCACCAACTTTCTTGATTTTTTGAGATTTTTGAGTTTATTTTGGACATATTATATTGCTTGGAAATGACCTAACTTCATAAAACCTTTGTTTTCAAATGAAATATCAAAAAAATTCTCCTAAAAAATTAGTTTTTTTTAAGTTAACTTAGACTTAGGTCTTTCTTCAATGAAATTAATTACAAAAGCTTTCCTATAAAAAACCCTAAAAAACAATTTCTCTCACTTTACATCTTCTTGCATATTTTACTATTTTTGCATTATAAATCATGTAATTGTCAAAGCCTTATAATAGTAATTATGGTTTACTTCACTTGGCATCCCCATTTGTAAATTTGTATACCCCCTCCCCTAATGATGTAATAGCGTAGTAATTTTACTTTCCGTAATTTATCGCTTTCATATAATGTTAGAAATTAGGGTTTGTATGGAAAGATAAAACAAACAAGTAGATAACCCTAATTCAAGATAAACAAGCATGTAAATAAAACACATTTTCACATTGTGATATGGTGGCAGAACTGACTTGAGGGTTTTGCGTTTTGTCGCAAATGTCGCGGTTAGCAAGAGTCGCTACCGACTTTTCTTTTATCCACAAGGAAAGGTGAAAAAGCACAGGAAAGACCTTTGAGATGTTTTCTTGAGTTCGGGGGGTAGATTATGAAAAGGGAAGGTGCTAGCACCCTTTTCATCCATGGTTTTCCATGGGCTCTTAGCTACTTCCTTAGATCACTTGCTTTTGTTTGTTTGAAATGGTGTTTGATGTGGTTTTGAAAGTGTTTTATAAAATAGGCCATTCGTTTAGGCAATCTTTGCAATGATTCTCGTTCGTAAGAATGTATACAAAGATGTTTGTCTTTTGAAAATGTTTTCGATGTTTGTAAGATGTTTTTTGAAATGTGTATGTGTTTGTTTTGAAAATAGCAAGGATTGTTTGTTTGAAATGGAGCAAGTAACTAGAAGCCATCTACCTACTGAAATGTCTTTCTTATGCATTTTCTATTCCTTTGACATTGTTGACTTACCATTTATTTGGTAAGCAACCCTATCTTTAGATGTAAACGGGACGGGCGTGGGTCATCGTATAACCATGATAGCAATGTTGCAAAGTATCTTAGCATTTTTGAGGGACCAAGATCATTTTGTTTAGGCAACTTTTGAATAGCGTCATCAAGGGGCTATGATCTTATATTTGTTTTGTTTTTCCAAGATACTTCGCATGCGTAACATGGCCATTTATTTTAGGCAACCAAGTGGGAGAAACCCTAAGGGTGCTTGTGTGCAAAGTGTATCATTTTTATGCTTTTGATCTTGCATTTAGGATTGTCTATTTTGTTGTTTTTATCTTGCCATACAACTTATTTACTAGCAATATATGAAAAGCAAGTAAAAAGTGGAAAGTAAAATCTAAGCTATTACATCATTTTAGGGGGATGGGGGTACAATTTAACAATGGGGGTGAAGTAAAACTAAAAAATTACAACCATATCAAATGATAATGAAAAGAATATGAAAACAGTGTAAAATAAAGAAAAAAAATGCATTTTTGAACTGCTATGTGTCGATCCATGCTGCTATGCATCGACACATAGCTTCTCCTGGCTCCTGTAAAGTGAAATTTGTTCAGTATGAGTCAACACATAATAGGATGTATCGACTCATACACCTTTTTGCATCGACGCGAAATGCGTATGTGTCGACTCATAGTCCTTTCCAGTTTCTATTTTGTGACCTGAGCTCAGTATGGGTCGATGCATGAGGGTCATGTGTCGACTCATACCCTGTACTTTCACTAAGATGAGTCGACACATGCAGATATGTGTCGATACATGCTGCATTTTCCTGCCTTAAACATAGTTTTTACTGATTGTACATGTTAGTTTATGGCATATAATGGATAAGTATGAACCATAAATGATTTAATAATCCTAAACAATATACAAATGACTAGTTCAGAAAGGTACTAAAATACTACATCTTGTCCTTAAAATAAACGAATCCTTTAATGATGTATGGAGAGATATCAAGTCAAGGAGACTTACCTTTGAGTTGCACTGGCTGTTTAAATCTGAATACTTTTTTTTCCAAATGTTATGAAGACCTTAATGAATCTCTAGGAAGCTGCTCCAGACTGTTGAAATTGAGTTAGATTGTGCTGTGATATTTTTGGTGTTTTGAAGGTGAAGATAATAGCACTACAGGGACTGTTTTTGTGATGTTTTTGGACCACCTTTGTGATGAGTTATTTGGTTTAAAGGAGAGTTTGTATAGTGGAGTGATGGATTGGGTTTTCTGTTTTGAACAAAACTAAACTTCGTTTTTGAAAATGGATCAAGATTGCACAGAATATTATTTTTCTTCTTAACAAAACTCTCTATTCTTTCTCTCTAAAACTTTTTCACTTCCAAAAACCAACCCCTTGTCTTGAAAATGTCTCTTCTATTTATAGAGAAGGTTTGAGACTTGAGAAACTCAGACTTTTGAAAAATCCCTTGTTATGCCTTTTTTTCAAATTCATAATGACAAGTTTCTTCATGATGAAGAAAAGAGTGAATTAAGGAACTTAGCCAAGATTTGCAGGTCTTGTGGATTGCTTCTGATGTTGAGAGATTTTTCTCTCATCTTTGGAACAGATTTCAAGCTTTGAAAGAAGAGAGTGGTTGGAAAAGTGAAACTTTATGCAAATGGAAATGTTGCTTTTGCATTTCTAACCATAAATGGTATCAAGACGTGGACAAAGCTTCAAATGCTTGTTTAATACACTTAGGGTTTATGTAATTGTTTAATTATGCATGGATTTGGAGAGAACATAGCCTGAAAAGAGATATTTTGTAGCTTTGGTTGGAATTTTAGTTAAGTGTTCATCACAAATTCTGCTTTGTAATTCAAGAATGAAGCCCCAACTTCATCTCTTCGATCCTCTCAGCTCAAGAATGATCTCGATGAGTTCTTTGAATTTTTGGAAAGATTGGAACCTCCCCTACAACTTTCATGTTGACCAATTTTGTTAAATCAAACTGCAACTTTATGAAAATTGGCCATGAAGTTGGGATAAAAACCTGACCAAAACTGCTGAAAGTTTCTCTAAGTGTTAAACGAAAATGTCATGACTTTATGAAATTATAACTTGAAATACCAGCATATTTAGGAGAAGTTGTGTAAAGCAAAGTTGTAGATTTCATGGAGGTCTACAACTTCCAGGTTGGGAACCTTCCTTGAATCATTATGCATCATGGTGTAAAAGTGGCCTAAAGTTAAGAAAAAAACAAGAAAATTTTCTATACTTAGAAAATTTCTAAGTTAGAAAAATTTTAAAATTCAAACCCTAACTTTCAAATTTGGTTTTCTTGATGAACAAGTTTCATATTTTGACATGTCTTGATGAATTATGACCCTTGGCACTTGATTTTGACCAAAAAGTCAAAGTTTGATTTTTTAGTGTACAATTGACTTTTGATCAATTGACTGTAAATTTCATTTGTCAGTCCAATGAATTTGAAATGATTTGAGCCATGTAAATAAGCCAAGATGATGTAATTGAATCCTTGAAATCATGCTTGAACTCAATTGGTCATTTACTAAAAAATCAGAAATTGCCCTTCCTCAGTCAAAACCCTAATTTTGACCATTTTGCCCTTTTTGTGATTTGACCAAATTTCTTGAGGAATTGTAATCCAAACTTAACCAAATGACACATATAAGTTTAAAATGTTGATGTGGATAAAAAATTATGAAGTTTGACTGTAAATTGGCCATGGTTAACTTTTCCCCCAATACAGCTGATTTTTAGGTCAACTGTCCAATTGACTGATCAAAAATGTGGTTCAAGGCTTGAAACTTGTCATGAGTGATCTTAGGGTTCTATAATGATGTTTGAAAGTCATATGAAGCAATTATAGTCAAAAAATCCTTGTTCAAACTCAAACCCTAATCCAGTCTTGAGTCAAAGCAATCTTGTGAGAGATGTCTTGATAAATGAGAGGGCAAATTTTGGGGTACAACACACACTTACACCCTTAGGATAATTCCACTCTTTTCCTTACAAAAATGACCATATTATTCATGTGAGGTATCTTAGCAAAAACAGGCAAAAAAAATACAAGATCATAGTCCCTCGACGACGCTATCCATGTTACCTTTCAAAATGATCTTAGTCCCTGTTGTACTCCAAAATTTGCCCTCTCATTTTTCTCAGGTTTACTCCCCCTCCAATCCCAAGCTTTGGATTACAAATTTTTCATGAAGATCACTCCCAAGACCAAAACAGTCATTTGCGCTGAAAGACCAAACCTTGACCTCTTGATTAAAATCAAATCCCAAAAAAAATCTTATTTCAGCAAAACATGCTTGAAACGGGAAGTGTATTCCAGCTAAGATTCAAAAACCAAGTTTCTAAGTACTTGAGATTTTCTAAGCATTTAAGAAAAATGGCAATTCAGAGCCTCTGAACCAACCACCAGGAAAAAATGGTCAGAAGTTGCAAACTTGGCTCAGCACATAACATTCAGTCAGAAGATGGCTCTTCAGCAGTTACACCAACTCAGTCAAAAGTTGTAAACATGGTTCAGCATGTAATCTTTAAACAGAACATGGCCCTTTCAGCAAGTATGCAAGTTCAACCAAAGTTTGCTAGAGGAATGCAAAGAAGGCAACAAAGCCTGAAACTCCTTCAAAACCTACTAGAATCAGAAGATGAAGAGGTCAGAAGAGTGGGTATAATACTAAAGCAAAATCTCTAAGTTCAGAGTTTTCAGAGGCAGATCAAAGGAACATGCTGGAAAATCTAGAAAACCCTCAGAATTTGCTGGGGCAGCAAGAGGCCAAGGTCAGGGCTTGGTTTGCGTTGTTTTTTGGTAAAGCAGAATTGTTGGCTCAGGTTATAGGTAATGATGCAAAATCTCCTATTACAAGATTTCTGATTTTTGACAAATCTTATCACCATTTAATGCTCATTAATGCTCACAGCCACTTTTGAGCATTTATCCAAGGGGTCTCTCCATGTGTGGCATAGTAACACCCTCGTGCAGGTTTAGGCATGGATCTATGCACCACTTTTCGCCTATGGGTATCACTTTCCCTTAATCTTCGCCTACAATTCCAGCCTAGCTGAAAAAACTGTCCACCATCATAACTTTCCATAAACTTCCTTCAAGAACAAGTCAGCACCTACTGCATGGTATTGGCGCCATTTACCGTTTAAAAATTCACAAAGCCTTGCCTATAAATAGGGCACCATTGTCCATTGGAAAGGGGGGTCCAAAATCCAGAAAAATTGCTAGAAGAAGAACAGAAAACTCTAGCAAGAAAACCTTGTGAAACTCTGCCAAAATTCCTAGTGTTTCATAACTTTGAACTTTCTGCCTCCAAACTTCATTGATACCCAATTTGCTTCCTGACTAGAGAACACCCATACAGCTTCTGACCATACATATATATATATATATATCTTCTTCATCCACCCATTCAAAAAAGAACCTGTCCAGAACACCATTAGAGTTAAGACTAGCTCCAATTCACATATTTTTCTTCTAACAGTGAGGTAAGCACCTGCTGACTCTCACCATGCTGCTAAGCATCATCAGATTTGCATGCTCAATAAACATAATGTAGATATCATGTTATTGCTGTACATGTTTTGAGGATTTTCAAGCCTCTGAATGCTTAAGTAGGAAGTGAATCAGTGTAGAACCTGCCTGTGACCTTTTTTGTTTCTGTCTTCTGAAATGCTATGACACTTTTTGAGAGTGCCTTAGGCATGTTTTCTGTTTTGGGGAGAAATAACCAAATTGTAGATGTTCTGACTAGCACAGCAGGAAACCAAGTTCTGACTTTGACGCCAACACTTCCGAGACCTATTTTGTTATCAATAATATCAGAACTTCTGAAATATTTTGTATTCTCAGCAAGGTCAGAACTTCTGACTTCCCCACTAACAGATTTTTTTTTTGCAGCGCATGGGAGTCATAAATTATGACCTCCCCACTAACAAGTTTCTGTTTTGCAGCGCACCAGAGTCAGAAGTTCTGACTCATACATTTTCACTAACAGGTTGATATCCTGCAGCAGGCCTGGGTCAGAACTTCTGACTTCCTCTCAGCAGCGTGCTAGCCCCCTCTCTCTTTCTCTTTTTCTTCCCCTTGTTATTTTCTTTTATTATTTATTTTTCTCGTTGAACCATCCCCATGTATAAATGTGTATCCCCCACCCCCCCTAAATATTATAATAGCGTAGGATTTTACATTTCCGCATTTTTATTGTTTTCAAATGTAAATGCTAGTAATTACGATATGTATGGCAAGATAAAATCAATAAAATAGAAAATCCTAATTCAAGATAAAATCATGCATGCAATAAAACACATTGCACACAAACACCCTTAGGGTTTCACCCACTTGGTTGCCTTAAAACATGGGCATGGTATGCATGTTAGGTATCTTGGCAAAACAAAACAAAACAAAAGATCATAGTCCCTTGATGACGCTATCAAAAGGTTGCCTAAACAAAGATGATATTGGTCCCTCAAAAAATTGATCAGATACTTGGCAATATTGCTATCCTGGTCATACGATGACCCACGCCCGTCCCGTTTGACATCCAAAGATAGGGTTGTCTACCAAAATAATGGTAGGTTAACAATTTCAAAGGAATGAAAATGTACAAGAAAGAATTTTGAGTAGGTAGATAAGCTTCTAGTTACTTGATCAATTTGCAAACCATCCTTGCTATTTTCAAACAAACACACACATTTTCAAAACATTTTCCAAACAACTTTCAAAACATTGAAACATTTTTCAAAAGACAAACATCTTTGTATACATTCTTACAAACAAGAATCATTACAAAGATTGCCTAAACGATGGCCTCCTTTCAAAATACTTTCAAAACCACACAAAGCACCATTTCAAACAATTGTCAAAGCAAAGCAAGTGATCTAAAACAAGTAACTAAGAGCGCATGGAAAACCATGGATGCAAAGGGTGCTAATACCTTCTTTTTTCATAATCTACCCCCCGAACCCAAAAACAATCTCAAAGGTCTTTCCTGTGCTTTTATACCTTTCCTTTTGGATAAAATAAAATTCGGTGGCGACTCTTGCTAAACCGCAACATTTGCAAACACAAACGCAAAACCTCAAGTCAGTTCTCCACTCGCATCACAGAATTGGCGAGTCTGCTGGGGATTAGAAAATTATAAAAGTGGGGTTACCGTAGAGTTTTAGATCAGCTTTACATGCTTATCTTGCTTGACTTGTTTTCTTTACACTTTGGTTCTATTGTTTGGGTTTGAATCCTCTACCCGGATTCGGGAAACATTCATAGGTAAATAACAATACGTTGTGGAAACTGTGTGGGGTATACCGACATGGTCTAAGCAATAGCTATATTAGTGCGACATATTTGTGGGTACCGGTAGCCTTTGAGTCAATCAAAGAGAATACGGGGCCGCTGAGTGATGTCATGAAGCACTAATGGACTTTTAGAACCTTTACTTGACCAACTTGGCCTTTTAGGATGTAGTGAGATGACCGGCTTTGGTACAGTCCAATGTTGGTAGATACTCGATACTACACTCATTGAGGGTTGGTTCCTTGGAATATTTCGGTTGCCAGTAAAGAGGCTGAATTGAAACAATGAACAAGGAAACAATCCAGTGATATTGAGCTCCTTAGAACCCGATTATTATTTCTAGGACAGGTTGAGCCAACTAAACTTCAAGAGGGTACTTACTTATGAAACCCCATGCAAGCCTAAACTAGGAACTTGTGTGATTTGCTTGTACATATATACTTGTGCATAACATCATGGACATCATGAGCATCATATGCATCCACTAACCATTTCAAGGATTTTGTAATTTCATCTTTGTTCCTGTTTTGTAGGTTATGGATTTACTTCGCAGGAAAACTGTCCAAGTCAACCTTGTAAGAATTCCTCCTCAACTCAAGGAGCTAGCTTCAAGGATTCCTGACAATTCTCCATTCACCGGGAGTCACGGTCGTCTGCTCAACTTAGTCACCACCAACACTGAAGAGGATATGCTGAAAGTTCTCTTCCAGTTCTTTGACCCTTTGCATCATTGGTTTACATTTCCTAACTACCAACTTGTGCCTACTTTGGAGGAATTTTCTCAACTCTTGAGGATTCCTATTCTCAATCAACTACCCTTCACTGGTACGGAAAGAGATCCAAAGCCAGAAGAGATTGCTCAAGCCTTACACTTGCACTCATCTGATGTCACAACACATTGGGAAACTAGAAGTGGTGTCAAAGGCTTCTTGTCAAAGTTTCTGTTTGAGAAGGCCCAAAGTTGTTGGAATTCTCTAGACTTGCAAGATTTTGAAGAGATTATAGCTCTTCTCATCTATGGGATGGTCTTGTTCCCTAATCCTAACCAACTTATAGATGTGAACACTGTCAAAATCTTCATGGCTCGCAACCCGGTGCCTACTTTGCTTGGGGACATCCTCCACTCTATTCACACTCGTACAATGAGGAAATGAGGTGTTCTCATGTGTTGCACTCCTCTCCTGGAAAGATGGTTTATTTCTCATCTTCCCCAATCAGTCTTGAAGAATGAGCAAGGTTTGAGGTGGTCACAATGATTGATGACTCTTACGCATTCAGACATTCATTGGTGTTCTCGATCAAAAGAGAATGTTATCATCATTGAATGTTGTGGGGAATTCCCTAATGTCCCTTTACTTGGCATTAGGGGAGGCATCACCTACAACCCTTGCCTGGCTCTGAGACAGTTTGGTTATGCCCGAAGGGATGGCCCACATGACATGTTGATTCAAGGATTGGTTTTCGACTTCGATAACGACAATTAAGGACTCCGACAAAGGTTCATCCGAGCTTGGAGGATGCCAAACAAGGTAGACAGTAAGACCTTGGGACACAAGAATTCCATCCCCCTTGAGCCTTACCTCAAGTGGGTACGAACCCATGCCCAAAGTCTTATGATGCCTTACCCCTGTGTTCTCCCTGTGATTATAGAGCCTGTTAAAGAAGGAGAGGTTCCATACACCCTCCTACATCCTGACATGCCAACATCATTCGAAGATCTGCAAAGGAGTTGGATACAGCTCAAGGGAGAACGCGATACTTTTGAAGCCCATTTCTACTCAAGTGAGAAGAAGGTTTTAGAACTTACTCGGTTACTTCACGAAGATCAGACTCTCAACACCTACATTGCGCCAAAGAGGATGCGCAACGGCTTTTTATCTTAGAATTTTGTACTATTTTGCCCTAGGGGCATTGATGTAAACAAATTCTATTTTTATAACGTTTGTTCCCTTTTGTTTGACACAAATTTGAATTTTCAAATCCTTGAAAACATTGCATGAATACATATCATTCATCATAAGCATAAACAGACGTTTGCTATAAGTCTCCTTATCTCCCTACTGTTTATTTCAGTAGAGATGGCTCTAGAACAGACTATCAAATACATCCAGGCTCAAAACGCTCAACTTCGAGAAATGTTCTTGAACCTATCCAAGGGACAAGAAGAGGTAAAGGCGCTCCTCACCAGGGGCATGATCATGGGAAATCCTGGGGACGACAAAGATGACCAGATGGAAAGGCTACAAATTGAGATGGCAACAATGAAAGTCCAGATGATGGGACAGCTGGTGGGCCAGATGGCTCTAATTCAAAACCTGGCTCAAGGACAAGAAGAGCTAAGAGTCCTCATCAACAAGTTTCATCAGGATGGATGTAACCAAATGGGGCAAACATCTAGGATTGGGGATCAAGTCATCATTCAGCCTCCTTTGAGATAAGAAGTCGAGAGAAGACCTTCCCAATTTTCTTCCAAGTCACGAACCCAGCAACCACCTCATCAACAAGGACAGGGTAACCAAAATAAACAGGTCCCATCCGTTAGGCAGTTCACCAAACTCGACGTACCTATATCACAGGTCTTACAACACCTGCTGAACTTGAATTTGGTCACATTAAGGGATCCTCCTCGGAATCCCAATACCTCTTCTCCTAGCTATCATCCCAATGCATTATGTGCATACCACTCCAATAATCCTGGGCATGATACGAATGACTGTTGGGCTTTGAAAAATAAGATCCAAGACTTGATTGACAGAGGAATGCTGGAGTTCACACAAGATGGCCAGACTGAATTTTTTTGTCATCCTTCAGAGGCTCACCACCCAAAGTGACAAGTTCAGACAAAGAGGCTTCTTCTCATTTGAATTTTCAAGTTGTAATTTCTTTTTTGTTATTCAAACAATTATCTATTAATGTCAAACTTTGTTTCATTAATGCATTGCATATGTTTGTCTTGATTTGATCCACTCATTTAAACTATGCTTTTTACTCACTTCATGACATTCAACTCTTGCTAAAAGTTACAAGCCTTTAGAAGGAGGATGATGAAAATAATGCCATAATCTCACAGTATGCTTTTGGACCGACCTTGCTGACGATGTACAGGACTTCTTTCAAATCCTAAACACTGGAGTTAAAAGGAAGATAATCCCTAGTCAACCCCTTCGAGCCAAAGAAGTAGAAGTTTTCTGTTTTAACACAAATTGAAACCTTTAATCAAAACCTGGGGCAGGGTAATCTCTCAGTTAATTCAAACGCGCATTAAGCCGCAAACTCTCATCTCGTAATACAACAAATGACATCAAAAACATTCCTCTGGAATCAAAAGATGGTGATGGTTCCATAACACATAGGCAGTCATTATCTCTCAAAAAAAGAAAATCCCACTAAGTCAAAACCTACGAAGGAGACTTAAGAAAACTAGGGCATCCCGCTGACTGTAATCTTAAGACAGGAACAGTCAGGAAAAAATTAGGGATAACAAATAAAATAAAAAGAGGTCACTAAAAATCCTCAACAACATGGAAAGAAAATGTTGCAAAGAATGACTGCCTTCCAACAAACTTAACTTGTTTGAACCATCACCAAAACGTCATCCCAGACTCAATTGGAGTTCAAACGTACAATTTACTGAGCTTAGGACTGAAGAACATCATGAAGAACGGGTGGGTACAAATAAATTTGAGCCTTTATCCTTTGTTTCTTAAACCGTGAGCCAAGCCACGTTACAACCCTTCAAAAGTCCTAATTGAAGCATGAGTTAGTTTGAAAGCATATTGTTACAAAAGGTATCCTGACTCCTATAAGGCTTTGCTCTGAATCCTGAGATTGAACTTTCTTAAAAAATTCCTTTATTTTCAGAAATGCATTTTTAATTTCAATACAAGCATAAACTTTGCATTATTTAAATATCACGGTTTGCATATGGCTATTTATTTGAACAACGAAGAAATTCACACAACGAATATCCAGTGAATGAAAGCTCTCTCAATGAACAAAATCGATTCAAGAAGGATGACGCTCCTCCTATCAACAGGGGGACATGACATGTCACTATCCATCACACATGGGGAATTCTAGTGAAGATTCCAAGAAATCTCTCAAGAACTGCAGAGTAACCAGGGGCAAGTCTCCATCTCCGTCACTTGGGGCATTGAACGTCAATCCCGACAAAGATTTACATACAATCAAACATTTCCAGGCAGTGCCACAAGCATTTTCTACTAGGGGAAATGTTGAATCTCCCCAAAATCCTTCTCACAGGATGATCCCCCAGTCAGAGTTTAATCTCTGAAAACCTTTCCCCAATGGAGACAACTTCAAGAATCCTCAAGGACTTCCCTAACAATTTCATCACCTCTCTAGCAGACTGACAACAAAGTTTATTTCCCCAACAAACTACAGGTTCCCCAGTTTAAGTTTGCTTCTCCGACGACTGCAAATCAAAGGACCACAAATCCAAGTAGACTACTATACAATCCCCAGCAAGTTACCGTGAAACATGGACCCGACCAAATATCAGTTCAACCTCGACTCCCCAGTAGAGCGACGGACAACTGAGACTCCTGAACTCTTTTCCAAGAAGGAATAAACATTCTCCCCACAGTTTTCAATATTCCCCAGCGGAGTTTCTCCCCAAACAACAAAATAGGAATCCCCGGTGGAAACATTC
The DNA here is from genome assembly GCA_948472305.1 of Vicia faba. NCBI lineage: Eukaryota > Viridiplantae > Streptophyta > Magnoliopsida > Fabales > Fabaceae > Vicia > Vicia faba. Next base: position 1,143,591,023 of record OX451739.1, on the reverse strand, counting down.
TAAGCAAAGTTTGAAGACACACATACTCTTCAACAGCAGTCCAGGATTTAACAAACTCCCCGTCATTTGTCAAGGATTTATTTTCCCAGACAAAAATACATTTGTAAACATTTCACATTTACATACATGATAAGGGCATACGACACAATCTCATTTATTTAGAGAATATCATGACATCATGCATTTCATACATCATGACATTGCATATGACCAACTCTTTACCTTTTCAGGGAAAGATAAATCAATAACTACCGTTGACCACTTATATGACCTGGTAGTCCTCTCAAAAACTATGTTTATTGAAGGGCTGTTTCGGCAGATTCCTCAGAAAGATGCCCACACACAACCTTCTCTGGTTCAGTCAGA